>CAOKZL010001051.1:0-434086 GCA_948472985.1 Iguana delicatissima
GAGTTCCCATGTGCGGGTGGTTGTTGGTCTACAACAATTTCCAGCAATTTTCATCTCTCTTAGGATCAGAGATTTTATTATTTTACATATTTGGAGGTGGCTGTACAACGCAGATAACTCTTAAAAATAATACATTATTTCTGGGAAATCTAAGTTCCCTCCAGCAACATCTGCCGCTACTCTGTAACACTGGACATCTCCACCACCATCTCTTCTTCATCTCCCAAACTCCAGCACCTCAGTACTCCTGAGACAATTCTCTCTGTTCCTGCTTCCAAACTGTGAAACTCCCTTCCACAAGAGGTTCGGTTGGCCTCCTCCCTGTTGCCTTTGTGCTGACAGACAAATAACTTTTTATTTAGGTAAGGCTTTGGTTTTTAACTCATTGCAACAGGTGGAGCTTTTAATGTGTGTGCGTATGTTGTGTTTGCATTTTGTTATGCTTCTTTTTTTAATCAAAAGACAAATATTACCTATAATAATACAAATAATATAAGTAACATAAAAAAGAATAAAAATATTTCAAAGAGAAAATGAACAAACTATAAGGATTAATCACTTGATATAATCTTCTTTTCTTCTCAGTTATTCATTTAAAGTCATACTTCTTGCACACAAACCTCCCTCAGAATGAGGGACAGTTAGATTGAAGTTTATACGCTGTGCCTGTAAATTGACCTAGTATAGCTACCATACCTGCCCAATTCCACCTTTTAGAAATTGACATTCACCATCTTGACATTGCTCCAAATGTTCTTATAATATGAAATAACATTATCCCAATCTTTGGTAAATGTATCATGCTTTTCCCCTCTTAACACAAAGGTAAAGCTGTCCATCTGCATCATATCAAACAGTTTCACCTCCCAATCAATTATTGAGGAGACTTTTGTCTTTCCAAGTTTGCTCTATAACTATTCTGGCCACAGCTGACATATAAAACAAAAACTTTCCTGCCTTGTTTTGAATGGTTGTGAGCTGCCTTGAATCCTGTGCAGGGTGAAGCAAAGAATACAAAATTTTTAAAAATAATAAATAAATAAATATTGGCATTTTGAAGCATAGCAAGAAGTCATTCTTCCAAAAAATAAAAATAAAAAAAAGAACTTTCAAAGTATTCCTTGTCACACCAAACCACTTTACACATATTACCGGCATCTAATTCAGGAGTGCAAATTAAGTGGCCCTCTAGATGTTAGTGGACTGCAATTCTCCCCATCCACAAAATAAGTCATCTGGTTAGGGCAGCTAAAAGTTGCAGTCCAACAGTATCTGGAGGGCCACACGATTTCTATCATGATCTAAAGATGTGTGAACCCACTCTGATATCTGAACTCAGAGAATAGCAGGAATCAAATCAGTCCACATTCCACTGTGCTAAAACACAGATAGCTAGAGATGTCATATAGATATGCCTCCAGGGGAGCCAGAATTGGTTGGAATCCCCTGAACAGAAAAGCTGAGTTTATTGCTCTGCAATGTATCAAACTGTCCTAATGTCCAAGGAATTTTTGCAAAGGTAACTTCATCACTTCAGTACTCAGTTTTCCACTAACTAGTTGTATTGCTAAAGGATGAGGACAGAGAGAAGACAGGGAGTTCCTGTACATTTTTGCCATGAACCTATGAACACCCACCTAAAAGCATGGTTGCTGGTGGCTTCCCTGTTAGGGGCTGGTGAATCTACTCTGGACTTAGCTTGAACTTTAAAAGAACTACACAAGGTGCTGAAACTATGCAGGGGGGAATCAAGTTCAGCACCCTGGACAGGTCATTTGAGATTCCAAATAAAGCCCAAGCTGGATTCACCACTTCCCAGACATGGAAACCACCAGCTGCCAAGTAATTCACTTGAAGGGCCCTTTGAAGCACACAGTTACAGTACTACCATTCCCTTTTAGCTGCCATGGCATCATCCTGTAGAATCCTGAACTCAAGCCTCCTAAATACTCTGGAAACATCAGACTTCATCTGACCCTGGAAGTTTATCTGTGTCAGGCCTGGTTAGCACTTGGACAGGGAACTGCTGAGGAATACCATGTACTGTAAGCAGAAGAAGGCAATGGCAAATCACCTCTGAATAATCCTGAGCTAAGGAACTGGAGATAGTTCTTTGGTTCACCATATGTTGACAGATAACTTGAACTGCACACATATTGAAGTGGAATCATAGTACTACAATTGTGTTATGTAAAAGAGTCTCCAAATCTTGTGCAATCCCAATAGACTTACTTCTAAGTGAACTTCCTCTGAGCTCTCTTTCTCTCTCTTCAAATCTCCTGTTGATTTCTGATGACTCTGAGTTTTCTTAGGCAAGGAATACTCAGAAGTGATTTTGCCATTTTCTGCCTGTGAAATACAGCCTACAGCACCTGGTATTCATTGTCAGTCTCCCATTCAAGTAGTGTCCGCGGCTGATCCTGCTTAGCTTCCAAGATCAGACAAGTTGTGGTGCCTTTAGGGTATTTGAGCATATTGCACTGGATTGTGTCAGAGCAAATCCTGGTGTGAACCAAAGGTGAGAAACAACTCTCCCAAGTGGATTCTGCAATCTGATACACATTTGTTTGGAATAAATTCCATGGAGATGGGTGCCACTTGTGAACAAACCTGGATCAAAAAGGGGCTGCGGCAACCGTCCCTCCTAATTTTCCGAGACCAACAAAAGCAGAGAAAATGCCAGCATGGTTCCCTTCCTGTGGACTGCTGGAAAGGGAAGATCTGCGGAGGTTATTGGCCCTGAGAAGAGCAACTTAAGAAAGCAACAGCCTCACAGAGGCTCACTAAATCCAAAACCAAGTCCTAAAGAAGATTCAGCGTGGCCACCGCAGGCCTTCGATCGTGCCACCCTTTTGCGTTCCGGGCCTGATGGAGGAAAAGGGAATATTGAGCCATCCACCAAAATCTTGGCCGTTTCAGAAGGATGGACGGCCCTCGCTCAAAGAGAAGGCGTCTCTTTCCATTTGGCTCTCGTGACGGCAAAGTTTAACGGAGAATTTCAACCCACTCCTAAGAAGTTATGTTTTTGACTTGCTGGTACCCTGACATGCCTGAAAAGAAAATGAAAGTATTAATAGCCCCGTGGAAATGTCCTCTTTTAAACACGGCGATGAGGAATAGTAGACAGCGTCCTCTTTATTATTAAGAGCGAGGGAGATTGATGAGGCTGGAGGCGCCCGGGGCCATTTCTGCACTGGACTGTTATAGCACTACTATCGAGAGCCCCTCCCGAAACTGCAAACCCCAGGATTCCATAGGCTGTTGAAAGTGGGATAATAGCTCTATAACAGTCCAGTGCAGAAACAGCCCGGAATCTGTCTTGTGGGTTTATTTCGAGAGCGAGCCGTGTTGGGTGAAGGCCTGAACTGCTTGGCGTGGAAAGCAATGTGGGGCTGGGAAGGCTGCTTGGGAGTCAGTTCCTCGGAAATCAGTAGGACTTACCTCCAAGCAGGTGCATCTAATGCGGGGGTGGGGGAATCTTGAAATACAAAGCCAGCGGTCCTGGTCATGGTTTGCCTGTCCCGCTGAGATTATGATCATGACTTTGATTTTTATCCTCCCCATCCTGGGACTCAGGATGGCTTACAGAAGTTAAAACCAATACAACTAAAACATTTTCATTGTGCAAATGTATAAAATATAATTGAACTATAATTAAGCTTTTCAAAACAGACCATTGAAAAAAGAAACAAACCATTGAAAAGAAACAATGAATATTTTAAAAGGCGCATGAAAGACTCTTTTCTTCTGACTTGTCAATGCCTCAAAGGCCTTGTCATTGTTGTGTGCCTTCAAGACGTTTCCGACTTATGGCCAGCTTAGGCGAACCTATCGCAAGATTTTCTGGGGCTGAGAGTGTGTGATGCACCCAAGATCACTCAATGGGTTTCCATGGTCCAGCAGAAAATCGAGCCCTGGTCTCCAGGGTCATGGCTCAACACTCAAATCACTATACCATGCTGGCTCTCTCTCTCAAAGGCCTACCCAAACAAAAAGGCCTGCCTGCCTACTGCCCGCATCCAAAGGGATAGCACGGCAGGTACCAGTCTCTGTGGGAAGGAAGCTTAACCTGTAATAAATTTGGAGGCAATTCAATGCCGTCCTTCCTGCTATTGGAGGAAAATCCCATTGAACTCTATAGGACTGAACCCTATGTGTAGGGTTGCCAGACTGAAAGCTGGCCAGGGCTCCTGTCCCTTTAATGGTTGTGTAAAAGAGAGAATTTAGCAGGTGTTGCCTGCCATAGCAACCAGGTAACAAGCAGCACCTCCCAAGATTCGCTCTTCTGCACAACCATTAAAGCAGTGGTTCTCAACCTGTGGGTCCCCAGATGTTCATGGACTTCAGCTCCCAGAAGCCCCAGCCACTATGGTCAATGCTCAGGGCTTCTGGGAGCTGAAGTCCACGAACATCTGAGGACCCACAGGTTGAGAACCACTGCATTAAAGGGACGTGTGTCCCCTCCAGTTTTCAATCTGGGAACCCTACATAGAAACAGGAGAGCCAGTGTGATATAGTGGCTTGAGCGTTGGACTATGAGGTCTGGAGAACAGGGTTCGAATCCCCATTTGGCCATGGACACCCACTGGGTGATCTTGGGCAAGTCACATTCTCTCACATTCAGAGGAAGGCAAAAGCAAACCCTCTCTGAACAAATGGTACCAAGAAAACCCTGTGACAGAGTCGTCCTAAGTCGGAAAGGACTTGAAGGCACACCACAACAGAATATCCTGCCTCGAAGTGTGGTGGAGTCTCCTTTTTTTTTTTTTTTGGAGGTTTTTAAGCAGAGGCTGGATGACCATCTGTTGGGAGTGCTCTGATGGGTGTTCCTGCATGGAAAGGGGTTGGACTGGAGGGCCCCTGGGGTCTCTTCCAACTCTGTGGTTCTGTGAACAACAACAGTCCTCTCCAGCCTGGCAACCCTACTACCTAGATGTGTTATTGTTGGGAAATCTCAGCATTCTCTCTCCCTCCCATCTTGTTGTTAGAACAACTGGGCAATAGCCAGATAGGGCTCCCTTTGTCCCTGCATGACAGATCTGCTCCATTTGCCTTTTTCTGTCTTTTATTGCATGATCATAAATACCTTTGGTTCTCAGGTGATCAGATCAGATGACCCAGGACTGTGCTTGGGTCATCAGTCTTATAAAAGTTAAGACCCCTCCTTGCTCTTTTTCTCTCTTTGTTCTCATGGCTGCCCTTATCTGAACTCTTCGTATGCTTCGAGTCCCATCGAGAAGGATGGTGAGTTAAGACCGAAGTCTCCTATTCACTAGTTAGACAGGTAGCAGGCTCTCAATACAGATGTAAATGAAGAAGCCATTAGTAAAGTATTTTAAGCTTTTATTCAAAGCTACCTGTGTTTGTGTTTATTGCATCAGCCAGTGTGAAGCCACAACTCATTAGACAAGCTTTTAAACGTTTCTCTGTGTAACTCTGCTAAATGAAGGCTGAATCCTAACAGTTTTAGTCTCATTTCCAAGAAATTTGGGTTATCGAGACCCAGAATAAAAGTCCTTTGTTTCATGACCACGTGGCACCCGGTCGCAGAGACTGACCGCTTGAACAATAGAAGTTTAAAAGGAGAAGATGGCCTCAGCAACTCTGAACCAATTTCTTACTATTGAAAAGTTAAATGGTAGCAATTACCGAAATTGGTCTTGGAATGTGCAAATGCAATTAACTACAATGGGACTATTTAAGGTTGTGAAAGGACAGCGTCCCACAAAGGGTGTTGCCCAACAACAGAAATTTGACGAAGATGATGATAAAGCTGCAGTGCACATTTGCCTAGCTATAGATTCAAGCATTATTTACCATATCAGAGATCTGAAAAGTGCTAAAGAAATATGGGAAAAACTGAAGAAATTATTTGATTCTCACAGTATTGCAAAACAAAGTGGTATTATCGTAAGACTTACAAATACAAAACTGTCCAATCCTAGATTTTTGAATGAGCATATTAACACATTCATGACTATGCTATCTGAATTTCAACGTTCTGGGGAAAATCTTCCAGAATCTGTGAGACTTGGACTATTTTTGGGTAGTCTGCCAGAATTTTATGGGCCAATAATTGATGCTCTACAAATTAAGGGAGATATAAATTTAGAAACTGCTGTTGCTGAAGTTATGGAATATCAAAATAGGAAAAATTTGCCGAATTGTAAATTTGGAGTAAAATCATCTGCTGGCACACCTCGCTGAGGAGAATTTGCATATCAAAGAGTCTTCTTTACAGAGGACAAATGGCAACCAAATTAACAAATCAAAGCCTAAGGGGCACCAGCAACAGCAACAGAAACCTAATGATAAAGGTATTTCTAACTCCAAGAAGAAATCTTCTACAAATTTTAATGTTGGTCTAATTAATGAACAGTCTCTGCAATCTAGTGAAAATCAGCATCATGATATGATTGTTATTGACAGTGGTGCTACCAGTCACTATTTTAATCGTAGAGACTTGTTTGTGGATCTTGATACAAGCATAAATTTTCCTGTTTACCTTGCTAATGGGCAATCGGTGCTTGCTAAAGGGAAAGGCACAGTCCTTTTGCAAACAAAACTTGGTCCCAACAGGATAGAGACTTTAAGAATTCCTGATGCCTATTATGTGCCAGATTTAAAAGCCTCTCTTTATAGTGTCAGAACCACTACAGCAAGGGGAAACAGAGTCATTTTCAAAAAGGAGTCCTGCTTTGGTTTTCATGGCAGAGATTTAATTTTTCGAGGAATTCTAAAAGGTGACTGTTACCAAATGCAAGTTTTGAATTCATTTGCAAATAATGTAGTCCAATGCAATCACAAAGACTGTTTGAACTTGTGGCATCGCAGATTTGGCCACAGAAATGTAGAATGTATTAAGAGACTGGCTAATCAAGAACTTGCTAGAGATTTTAAGTTCAAACCATGCTCTAACAATGAGAGATGCGTAGAATGCTTAAAGTCAAAAGCTGTCAGAGTTTCACATCCGCCAGTGACTAAGAGACTATCCACCAAACCATTGGACCTTTTATATCCTGATCTTTGTGGTCCATTCAGCTATAAGTCTGCAGGTGGAAATTCTTACTTTATGACTATTATTGATGATTTCAGCAGATATACATACACTTACCTTCTCAAAGAGAAAAGTCTAAAGCCACAAGTCGTTAGACAAGCTTTTAAACGTTTCTCTGTGTAACTCTGCTAAATGAAGGCTGAATCCTAACAGTTTTAGTCTCATTTCCTACAGTTATAAGACAGGAGAGGGTACAGGGAAATTTGTTCTTCCTACGCTAGGATTATTAGGAGGTTTAGAGAAGTCTGGTTTCTGAATTTCTCTTTCCGATCCTCATCCACCCATCCACATGAGTACTGTAACATGGATCACTCTCTTGTCTGTCTGCTGATTGTTAGTCAGTAAAAGTAAGATCAAAGACCCAAAGCCACAGAATGGCCACTGGTCCAAACCAACGAAATACATCTTTGTTTTGCGCTCTAGAAAAATTAGCCATGTCTCTCCTTTTCGGCTTTTAATGTTTATCTAGTGTAAAATAAATAGACTCAGGTAAGGAGAAATGACAATTTCAGGACACAGTGGTAAAGTGGTAAAACATACTATCACAGGCGATTTCCGCACCAGACTGTTATAGAGCTATTATTCCACTTTCAACATCCTATGGAATCCTGTTATTTACAGTTTAGGGGTCAGCCCCTCCCTAAACTGCAAACCCTAGTGCCATTTCTGTACTACTCTTTCATAGTGAGATTATTCCATTTTCAACATCCTATGGAATCCTGGGGTTTGCAATTCAGAGAGGGGCCTTTAGAATTCTCAGCCAGAGAGCTCTTTGCCTCAGTAAACTACAAACCTCAGAATTCCACAGGATGCTGAAAGTGGAATAATCGCACCATAAGAGTGTAGTGCGGAAATGGTCTAGGATTCCATAGGATGTTGAAAGTGTAATAATGGCGCTATAACAGTCTAGTGCGGAAATGCCAAATACTATCATATCCTTTTAGCGAGGAAAGTGAAGAGTTCCGCTTAACAGGAGCAATGCGTTTGCACCTGGCAACCCCTACCGTGCAAACATGTTGAACCTGTTAAGTGGAACTCTTCACTCTTGTCGTTTATAGAATAGGAAGAGTTTCTTGGTCAGTTTTTCTCATCACTTTTGCAATAACCAGATTATACATCAGGCCGTACTAAGGACATTCTCTTCCAAGGAGTGAAGTCTCAACTGCCTTTGGGTTATGCTTCATTGAGGACGCAAGCCACTTGGTAGCCCCTAAGAGAGTAGACCCATTCATGTAATAGGATTTACACACATGTCGATTAACTATTTATCGATTAGTCAAGAGGATTTAAAGTCTCCGGAATTGTGTTCAGAAGACTACCCTCACCCCATGTAGTCGTCCAAGGAATGACAGGAGGTCTCTCCAAAACCTGAATTTGGGAGTCACTGCTGGAGCTGAAAGGAAATCAGATAAAATTGAAAAGAACAGCGCAGAAGAATTGAGAAAGGTGAGTGAAGAATTACACTAATGGAGTGCTCCTCAGAAGGATAGCTGGAATCCAAGGCGACCTGTTATTAATCACCGGCAATGAATTTAAATAAAAATAATTTTGGCAACAAGGACACGAAGGTATGAAGAACTCTTTCTCTACGATATTTTGTTCTTCTCTTTCTAAGGCAAACTATAAAAAGGACCAGGTGTCTAATCAAAAGCCAACCTCTCCTTTTCTCCCATTCGTTTAAAGAATCGGAGGAGGAGAAGGAGAGCCTTTCTCTTCATGTCCCTCTCCCTAGGCTGAAAATTAATAGCCACTTACCTGGGAGTAAATCTCGTTAAATTCATTGGAGTTTTACTTGTCGATACACCAATACAGGCCTGACCTGTCAGAGGCAGAAATGCCTTTTTGTAGCTGAGGAGTTCCGTCCCACGAGGCTTTGCTCTGCCACCAATATATTCTTTGCCTGAACTTGGGAAAACGACCTTTATGGACTACAACTCCCAGAATCAGCCAACTGGCTTGAGGATTCTGAGAGTTGTCGTCCGTAAAGGTCAGTTTCCCAACCTCTGCCCCCTATGGATTTTAAAATCTTCTAATGTCAGAAACAAGGGGTGGAGGGAAGTCGAATCTACCCACAGGCGCCCTTCCAGAGACAGACCCATTGCTGATGTTTAGGCTGAATTTAAGCGGGGGAGGGGAACAAGAGGTGGCTCCTCTTCCGGGTGCTCGTATCCTAGCAGGAACGTGTGGCTAAACGAAACAGGGTGTCAGGAAAGCGCTTGTCTGGACACTGGAGAGCAGGTTGAACGCTTCAGCTTAACTGGGAAGAGGAGAAGTGGCCCTAGGCTCAAAAATCAAAAGCAGCTCAAGTTTGTATCTTCCTCTTCCTTCTTCCTTCCCTTTACTGTCAACAAAGATAAAACACTCCAATTTGGGCTCTCATGGGCAAACTTTACCTATTAGAACACCCAAACCTATCTCCAGATGTGTCCCTACAGAAGCTTCTTGAGAAACTTTTATGTCTATACAGTGACTCGTAGCTTTGGACAAAACAGTGAAGGCCTGGATCGGAAAGCAAATTACTTTGGCCATTTCCGCACTAGACCGTTATAGCGCTATTATTCCGCTTTCGACATCCTATGGAATCCTGGGGTTTGCACTTTAGGGAGTGAGATTCCATAGGATGTTGAAAGTGGAATAATAGTGCTATAACAGTCTCGTGCGGAAATGGTCTTTGTTGCTGTGAATGGAACCAAATTTTTATTTTTGTTGCGATGGTTTGCTATGAAGTCAACTTTCACTTACGGCATCCCTATAAATAGCATCCCTTAGCAGCCTAAATGCCCTAAAGGCAACAGATCCTGACTGACCTCTAAGCAGAGTCAGCTATGTTTAGTATTTGAGTTGGAGACTATGAACGAATATCGGGTGCTGTAGGCTATATTTCAGGGGAAGGAACTGGCAAAACCACTTCTGAGCATTCCTTGCCCAAGGAAACCCTAGGAAATTCATGGAGTCGCAATAAATTGACAGATGACTTGAAGGCACATATTCTCTCTCTCCCCTCCCTCCCTCCCTCCCTCCCTCCCTCCCTCTCTCTCTCTCACACACACACACACACACACGAAATACCTCCAAAAGCTCCCTCACCAACTGTCCTACTGGGATCGTGCAAACTCAGGGTCCTGGTTTCCTTGTTTAAATCAATCCACCTGGTCTTCCTCTTTCCTACTGCCTTCAACCTTACCGTCTTACCTATCTTTTCTAACGAGCCATGTTCTTTAACGATGTGTTCAAGATATGACAGCCCCAGATTAGCCATCTTGGCTTCTAGTGAATATTTAGACCCATTTCTGCAGTACATAGAAATTGTATCACCTGGGACATTTCCCCACTAGCCTGTTATAGTGGTATTATTCCACTTTCAACATCCTATGGAATCCTGGGGTTTGCAGTTTAGGGAGGGGCCTTGGACAGCTCTAGGCTTCTAAACAAGGCTGGATTATTGTTTCAATCAGTACCACTGCTCCAGGGGCCTCACTGACTAGGGATCCAATGCAGAGGGAAAAAGGTAAGACTTCTTCCTCTTCTCCCCTTCCTGCAGTCATTTCTTTTACCTCTCCAACGTCTCTGTTATCTTTCTCTTCTTGCGTGTTTCTTGGGTTGCTGGGTAAAAATACACGAGATCAGCCTGTCGGTTTCACGGAAGTTGCAGGACTGGGACCATACAAATGTAACAACGCGCATGTCCTCGCTCCCCTCGTCTCCCCCTTTCCCCCTCCTCTCTGTGCCAGGGAAGGACCATGGGCCAGAAGTCGCCCTTCTCCTTGATAGTTAATAATGACTTAACTGAGACAGGGTAGACCGAAGCCAACTTGGTGAAGACGCACACGCACAGTTTCCCATAAGTTCACCAACAACGTACGTTTTGTCCTCGGTTTTGAAAGTTCTTCTCGGCCCTCACTCTGAAAATACACACGTACACACAGAGAAATTTCCGTTCCTGGGGAATGCATTTCTTGCAACTGAGCTGACCTGAACACAACACCACGCTCTGTCAGGAAGGCCCTATTTGATCACTCGCGTCTTCAAATACCGGTTTGGCGAATCCGCGCTTTGATTCCCCCCACCATCCCCGAAGTGGTGGATTCAAAGAATGATAGACCTGGAAGAGACCACAAGGGCCATCCAGTCCAGCCCGCTGCCATCCAGAAAACCTCCTACCTTGCAATGGAAGCCAATAAGGTGTGCAGCCAAGCATCCGACGCGGACAGCTTTCTAATATTGGAGTAACTCTGAGTATTCTTCGCCCAACAAAACCCTATGAAATTCTTGGAGTCTCCATAAGTCGACAGGCGACTTTAAGGCGCAGGCACACACAGTGTCCGGCGGAGGCAAAAGGCGTAGGAAAGAGTGGCGTCTCTGTCTCGCGTTAAAGAGAGAGAGGGAGCCCCGGGGCTTTTCGCAGGAAAGGCCTTCATTTGCAAAGGAAGGAAAAGCGGGGAGGGGAGGGGAGGGGACCCTCGAGAGGCCGAAGAGACACCTTGGAAAGATTCTTGGGCTGATCTTACAGGCTGGAGGCGACCACTGCCCAATGTGGTTAACTGGAGGTAGAAAGTGGAAGGGGAAATGGTCGTGTTATTATCGTCATTGTTACTTTTGTAAACTATTTTGTACTCCTTTTAAACTTAGACAGTTTCTGCTTTTAAAATTAGAGGTGTTTTAATATGATAGCTTATTTCATTGTGTTTTAACTGTTTCCTCATCAGGTTTTTCGTCCTACCTTGTTTGCCACCTGACCTAACCCACATCCGGACAAAAATCTGGATATAAAGTGAACAAATAAACGAATTAACAAAATCAAAAGTTTTCGCTCTGTCTTTTTAAAAGCCTACCGACATTCTAGCCAGCCTCTGAGGAATCACTCTTACTAAAACAAACGGTTAACAAACAAACAAACAAAAAAACAACCCGGATTGATCCACTGAATTCTTGGAAGAAGGAAACACTGGCACGAGATGTAGATACGGGAAGGGAAATGAACCTCCCCAAATAATAATTCTGTCCCCCAAATGGAATTCTCATTTAGTTCCCACATTTCTAGCACTGTAATAAGGTAAAACTTGACTTGAGTACTTAAAAAATATGGTCTAGGCCCCCAAAGAAAAGGAGATGCAAAGTGATCAAGGAAATCAGTACACAGCAAACAGAAGAGTTCTAAGTATGAAGGATTTTCAACGTCTCACTCTCTGCAATAGGAGAAGGAAAATTTCATGGGGGCGCAGAATTTCTATGAGGGGGCAGTGCAGTCATTTTTACACACAGACACGCCTGGCTACCCTCCTGGAGTCATAGAATCACAGAGTTGGAAGAGACCACAGGGGCCATCAGTCCAACCCCCTGCCACGCAGGAACACCCATCAAAGCACTCCCAATAAACGGCCGTCCAGCGTCTGCTTAAAAACCTCCAAAGAAGGAGACTCCACGCACTCAGAGGCAGCATATTCCACTGCCGGACAGCTCTGACCATCAGGAAGTTCTTCCTGAGGTTCAGGTGGAATCTCCTTTCCTGCAGTTTGAATCCGCTGCTCCTTGTTTTAGTCTCCGGAGCAGCGGAAAACAAGTCCGCTCCCTCCTGGACATGACATCCCTTCAAATATTTAAACACGGCTATCATGTCCCCTCTTAACCTTCTCTTCTGCAGACTAAACATCCCCAGCTCCCTGAGCTGCTCCTCATAGGGCATGGCTTCCAGATTCTTCACCATTTTGGTCGCCCTCCTATCAGGCCTGTCAAGTAGACGGGAAAGAGGACGGGTCTCCTGCACCTTTCCTAGTTGCATAAAAAAAAATAATAATTTCAGCACACGGAGGATATCAAGCAGGAGACCCCTGCAGGAAACGCCCTCTCCTGAGAGGTGGAAGAGTCCCGCAACTGGTAGAGATGCAAGAGTTCCGCCCTCTTTTGTGTCCGGCGAGGGTCACCTTTGCATCTCCTAGATTTTTTCTGATCCTAGCATTCCCTCTCGCTCCTGCAAAAGCTCCTAGGACAGAGCGGTCTTTTGGCGGAAACGCTGCTTCCTTCTGTGGGACGGGGGATGGAGGCTTTTCCTTCTCCCCGGCGAGTTCCAGGCAGTTTATGCCGAAGGGTGTTTTTCCAGCAGCGGTTCCTGAATGGGTCGTTTTTATGGGGGGGCAGGAATGAGGGTTTTCCGGCGCCAGTAACTAGAATGGAATACTTAGACGCACTCAGTCGTTGTTTTTGCAAAAGCCTCTCTCTTCCGTTCAAACTCATGTTAGGAAAATCAGCGTCTTCGCCAAAACTGATGGAAATTTTAGCAAGGCCCAGGTGGAGGAGAACTGAAAGATGAATGTGTGCGTACCTATTGTGCGCCTTCAAGTCGTTTTCCGGCTCATGGCGACCCTAAAGCGATCCTATCACAGGGTTTTCTTGGCAAGATTTGTTCAGAAGGGTTTTGCCTCTGCCATCCTCTGAGGCTGAGAGAATGTGACTTGCCCAAGATCATCCAGTGAGTTTCCACGGCCAAAGAAGGATTCGAATCCTGGTCTCCCGGTGTCTTGATCCAACCCTCAGACCACCACACCACACTGGCTGTCCTGTGTGTACTTACACAGGAGCAAGCCGTGCTGAACTCCGTGATACTTTTACACGAATACCTCCCTAGAGGATAGAAGATAGGATGGGGCGATCAGCTGAACCATCCACCCACTCGTATCTCACCATATAGCTTTTCATTTTAAAAATTAAACTAGCGCATACATTGTATTAATTCTACACGCAGTGGTGCTTAGAGCAAAGCAGTTGAAAACTACAGGACTTTAGACGCGACTAGCTTTTTATTGATTTGGAGACTCTTTCACACCAGCACAAGTCTAGTATGCATTCCACTTTAACTGCCCTGGCTGCATCTCATAGAATCCTGGAGTTGGTAGACTGGTGAGGCACTGGAGTGCTCTGTATGAAAATTCTAGATGTCCCTCACTAAAGTGCCAGGCCATTTCCGCACTGGACTGTTATAGTGCTATTATTCCACTTTCAACATCCTATGGAATCCTGGGGTTTGCAGTTTAGGGAGGGGCCTCAAAGAATTCCAAGATTCCACAGGATGTTGAAAGTGGAATAATAGCACTAATAACAGTCCAGTGCGGAAATGGCCTCAGTCTCAGCATTCCATGGGATATTGGCATGGCAGTTAAAGCGGAATCACAACGCTATAACTGTGCAGCCTGAAAGGGCCCGAGTCCGTTATGCGAAAACTGCTACAAGTAAGATGCGGCATCCTCTTACTGAAAAGTGATTGTTTTGAAAGATTCGCTGGTCTGTGTTCTTCCCCTTTCCCACCCATCCATAAACCATAACTTAGAAAAATGCTGGATTAAGCATAACGAGAATGACTCGGGGTTGCCGCATTTTAGCCAAGCGTTTGAATATGAGGAGTTAGGAAGAAACTCCGGGAAAAGGGATTGTGACAGCTGCCGGTGGAAAACGTGATCGCAACATTAGGCTGATCTTTGATAGATGTGATAAAACAAAGCCAGTAGTAAGTCATCACTGCAGTAGCAGCAACAAAAAGGAGTTTCTCAGACAGCAACGGATTTCTTCACTTCCTGTTAATACAAAGCAATACACCAAAGAGAGAAGAGCCTGGGTTACTTTCCTTGGAATATGGTTGTCCTTTTAAACAACTCTTTGAGCTGCAGCGATGAGGGATTCTTGCATCAGCAATTCCTAGACCTTCTAGACCGCCATGAGCTCCCGGACACCTTGTTAAAGTCCAAAGATATCAGAATACCTTAAAATAATAGGATCAAATAACAATAAAATCAACCTGCATAACTATTTTATTAAAAATAACGGAAACGATTCCCAGCTAAAACAAAAACCAGTTTCCGCAGTGGCATTCCGGGGTCTGCTTAAAAGAAAGGGACATCAAGCAGTGGTTGGGAAAAGCTATTTTTTGGACTACATCTCCCAGAATCCCCCAACCGGACTGATCAAGCTCTAGGAGGAAAAGCCAGGGTCATTACAGTTTTGTTGGATGCAGAAACTGAGGGTTTAGGACCTATTTCCGTGAAGATGGAAACCCACAATAGATTAAAGGTGCTGCTGTTCGTCCCACCTTCTCCAAAGGTGGTTTCTTGCGAATCAGCCCTTCCTCGAAGCCAGCATCCTTGGACGCTCTGGCATCCCTATCTAGAAACTGGGGAAATTATTTATTTTGACTACAACTCATAGAATCCACAGGTGGGTGGATATTCTGAGGGGACTGTAGTCCGAAAATAATATTTTCGAGCTCCATTTAGATCTGGGCCATTTCCACACTAGATTGTTACAGTGCTATTATTCCACTTTCAACATGCTATGGAATCCTGGGCTTTGCAGTTTAGGGAGGGGCCTCAAAGGATTCCAGGATTCCATAGGATGTTGAAAGTGGAATAATAGCACTATAACAGTCCACTGCAGAAATGGCCCTGCTCAGGTCTCAACACCATTTAAATTTTTTTTAACCCGATTTAGGTTGGCTTGAAAAGAAACCGCTTTCTCTCAGGATTTCCAGAAGGGGTTCCTGACTTCCCGTTCCCGTAGGCCTTTCTGTGGACCTATTAGTTGTCTTGTTTGTTTTACTTGGCTTTGGCACCACCAGCCCGTGGGGATCCGCCGGGAGAGACGGATTATCACTCCCTTCTCCCGCCCCACGTCTTGCTTTATTTGTCCCCCAACTCTGGCAACCTCTTGTTTTGCCAACGGAACTTTGTTCTCTTAAGGAGATCAAAGGAAAGGCTGAGTAAAGGTGGGTGGGGGGGTGAGAAGAGCCACCAAAGAGGAGCGGTTGCTGTTGTTTCTCCACTACTGTCAAGGCAGCATTTTCCTAATTACCGCGCCAAGCAAAGCTTGTCATTTTAATTATTGCAAGCTTACAGCTGGATGGTAAACTCTCACCGGTGAATCTTTTAATTTTTATGGAGGTTAATTAGCGTACAAAACAATGGGAGCGCACTAAACGGGTGAACCTAAATCCAAGATTAACTTCTGGAGACCAGAGGTAATGGGAAGCATGTCTAAACGCACGTGGAGACGTCCCTCGAAATTTCTCGTGCAGCGGCCGATGGAACACGTGTCAATGGGGAAAGGGTGAAAGAGGACGTTGGATGGGACCTTGCGACACGGGAGAAGATTGTCGTTCCCCCCCATGAGCTTTTTTACACCAGGGAGCGGCCCGTCTCGCATTACTTTTATTAGTTTCTTCCAGTTCACACGCAGTTTTTAGGGGGTGTCTCCATGGACCACTTCGGCAATGTTTGTGGGTGTTCTGTAAACTTTAGTGCAGGACAGGAAAACCTGTGGCCCTCTGGATCCTGATAAACTAATAGTCCCATCATTCCTCCTCACTGGGGCTGGTGCGTCTAACATTGTGTGAGACCACAGATTCCTCCACCCGGCTTAAACTGATCAGTTTAAGATATTACTGAATTACCAGCCCTTACCTATTAATTAATAACTCTTGGGCTGGAGTACCTCTATTATGAAATACACAGGTAGGAATTGTGCAACCTTCCAAATGTTGTTGAACTGCAACTCCCAGCATTCCTCACTGTTAATTCTGAGAGCCTGGGATGCTGGGACTTGCAGTTCAGCAATATTTGGATTCTTGAGATTAATAGGATTCTACCCTTGGCTAAACATAAGATTATCCAGGATCCCTCAGGATGATGTTGTTGCTGCTGCTAGAACAAACATAAACATCAGAGAAAAATGTGTGGGTTTTTCCATATCAGTATGGAGGATTATAATGTCATGGTATTTTATTGTGTCCTGTGTTGTTGATTTTCCATATTCCAGGACATTCACAGAATGAGAAATCCTTTAGAGTCCTGCTGTGCTAGAACATAGCTATTGCAGCCGTGGTGTCTTCTGTAAAATGCTATCTAATGCAATTTTATTCCAGGACGTTTACTGCTCGGTGGAGGTGAGCTGTGACATTTCCGTTTCCTCTTTCATAAATATTGCATCTACCAAATGTAATTACCAACGGCGAAGCAGTACCAAGTGTTTACTAAATAAGATTATATGATAATGTTAATATGTTTTATGTGTGCGTTCTGACACCAGACAAACTTCCTATTAATAACAGCTCAAAGAGATGCTGAGGTTTTGCAGGATGTAAGAGGAGGCAGGAGATTTCATGGTGGCTGTTAAATACCCAGAGAAGAAAAAGAAGCTGCCCATTAAAACACAGCCATATTTCTCTGGCCTCAAATAGTCCTGTGTGAGAGCTACATGCCTTCAGGCATGGAAGACAATAGAGCAGGTGAAAGCATGTAAGGTAATTTCCTTTATGGAACATGTGCTCAAATATGTGGATCACGGTTATTTGTGCCAGAGAATGCGAAAGCTGTTTTTTTCAGACCACAACTCTCTGAAGCTCCCACCCAGCGTGTATCTTTCCTCTTCTGACCATCTACAATATCAGTTATTCCTCATATGTGCTGAGAGTAGGGCGAAGTTCTGGAGTGTGTGGCTATCTGAAGTGCCAGTGGAGCCTGGAAACAGATTGCTATACTGCCAGAATAGCACCTCAGGAAAAAAAACCTAGCCCAATAGTGTATGGGAGGGGATAGTGGCTGAGAGAAAAACTTATATAAAGCCAAGCTCCAGCAAGTAGTGAGATTCTTTCAGTGAGAGCCTAGCAAGGAGCCTGAGAGTAGGGTCCCTTAGTCAGTCAGACAGTGTGATTGTTTTGGGAGGTTTAGTTAGCAGAAGCCTAATGAGAGGCAGAAGAGTAACTGAATGCTAGTAGGATCTGGTCAGAGAGTGTGACCTAGATTGGGGATTGAGTCTTTGGTGGGAGTTTAGCCAAAGGCCTGTTATATCTGTGCCTTATATGAAAGTCTAAAGATATAATTGAACTGTTTCTGAGCAGGAAGTTACCTGTTATATTGTCTTAAAAGTGCACTGAGGACATATATCAACCTTGACCTGCATTTGAAATCTAACATGTTACTTTATTCTTACCGTTATCTTAATAAATGTTACAGTTTATCTTTGTAAACACTGACTGCATGTGAGTTGCATACAATATATAAAGTAACACAGAAAACGTGCTACCATAAAATTAAGTAGTTCTAAATAAACATTGAAAACTCTCACCCTTTTACACAAAGATAGTGTTATGGGGCGGGGGGAGAGGCAGAGCTGTGTGGTAAACACAGAGTGCTTTATCAGACTGCCACACCAGTCTGGAAGAAGTAAGGGCCTGTCACCGGGGTACACATTTAGAGGATACAGTTTTTATGAAGTGGTTAGCCATTCTTTGCTTTGTTCATGCCATCCCCAGCAGGGATTCTTCTGTAAGAACCTTGTGTTATAGCAGTTCCATAGAAGCATGGAACAAGATGCTTACATTAACATTGCACACATATTGCAGCACGCTTTCTCCTCCAGACTCCGGATCCTCTTGCACTAGGTCCAAAAACTGTTTTGCATTAAGTGTGTGTGTACCCTGGTACAAATGGCTAAGCATCAAGTCCAAATATCTCTCATCCGTTAGGCATGCAACACAAATGGATCACTAATCTTTACTGTCAAGACTCCTTCATGAAGGGCAACACTTCCTCCTAGACTAAAAGTCCAAAAGTTCTCTTTCAGATTTGCCACATTAAAATTGCACAGGAATGAATTTCACCAGGCCCAACTGAGGAAAATCTTTGAAGAATTGTCCCAGGGTACAAACAGGCTGAGCTGTGGAAATAACAGGGAAAACCAAGCAAGGATCAACCGCTTCTCCTTTTTCTCATTAAAAGTACTTATTAATCAATTTATTTTTGCCCACCAGGGTTTAAAAGCAGTGTACAATAAAAGATAAAAACCCATTATGAATAATAATAATGGAATCAGAAAGTTTGGGAGAACAGAGTGTAGAACCCTAGAAAAAGAAGTCCCACACAGAGTAGACATAAAAAGGTAAGGTGATGTCGATATATACAGTCACCCCTTTGGCTGCTTGAAGAATGTGTTTGTGATTAACAAACTGTTGGTCTCATGACGTTCAGTCAGTTATTGTCCTGCTTCACTTCCTGGGCGAAGACCAAATGTTCCCAAATTTTCCAGTCTTTGATTCTGCTCTGTTTCCTGCTTTTACATTCCAATTGCCTATGATTAACAAGAAGTCCTGTTTGGGGATGTGGTCAATTTCCTTCTAGACTCCAAGCTAGGATCTTCTAGTTTCTTCTGTCTCTGTAGCTGGAGCATAAGCTTGGATTCTCATTGTATTGGTAAGTTTCCCCTGAAGTCTTACTGACGCTATTCTGTTAGGCTTTACCTTATATTCTTTGACTGCTTTTGTTACATCTCTCCTCACTATTAATGCCATCTCATTTCTTCTTAGATTTTCACTTCCTGAGTAAAACACTGTGTAACTATCTGACTCGAAATGTCCCATTCTGGTCCACTTTAGCTCACTCACCCTAAGTATTGCAATGTTCATATGTTCCATTTCTTACTATACTATGTCTAGTTTCCTCTGATTCATTCTTCTCACATTCCATGTCCCTATAATATGTGTTGTGCAGCTTTGAATTTTCCTTTCACTTCGGAACATGTCAACAGCTGGATGTCCTTTCAGCTTGAGTCCAGTTGCATCATTAGCCACAGAACAACTTATAGTTGTCCTCTGTGGTATCCCTGGGAGTGACATCTTCTGACACCATCTCTTGTTTAAGTTTAGATTTTGGATTGTCTCGTCATAGTGTTTTCATGGTAAAATACATTCAAAAGGGATTACCTTGCCTCTGTTTGTGCAGTACTAACAAGCGTCAGCTATGGTGCCACTGCCATTGTCTTCATCAGTGTCACTCCTTCCACTACTTCTGGTACCCTGTAGCTGTTTGGCAGATTTAGTCTGGCTCCTCAGCAAAAACCTGTTTGACATGGAGACTCTACCAGTAGCACTACTATGATCAGCATAACCTCTTATCTCACAGGAGCACACAATCCTACCATCAAAAAAAGACAGAGCTGTGGTGGGAGCACTTTGGATAGAGCCTTTAAACATACAGGTTAAGCTTAGAGTAGATTCAATGCCACACTTGAACTCAGAGCCACCAGCTCCTGTGGTGTGTATGTCTGCCTATGTTCTTAGACTGGGAACCTGCTTTTACTTCTGTTTGACAATATAAGAATCCTTTCTTATATCTGTGGCAAAGTTTTGCTGTACAGACAAGCACAGGTAGCTTGCACCTTTGCTATGAACCTATTAAATTGCCATGAATGCAGATGTTCTGTATTATTTTCTATGCATTGCTGCAAGCATTTTTATTATTAACTGGAGGGTTGGTGTCTTTATGGAAGAACATGAGCTACTGTATCCTTGCTGTGTTAGAATATTGAACAAGGAGGTGTACATATTGGTGTCCATACCTGTTCCTGAATTAGGGGCAGAGGGAAGATTTGTTCTTTTAAAAATATAGCTTTGAAATAAACAAGCACATGGCTCTAAAACATATTCTATAAAATACTGTTTCTTGCACCTCTATGAAGAGGGTGAGAGGTTCAAAGAAGTCCCTGTTGTGCATAACTGTCAGTATCTGCACCATGTCATTTGTGTTCAGTTTCCCCACAGAGATGTACATTACCATGTAACCCTGTGCATATTTATTCAAAACTGAGTCGCACAGTATCCAATAAGATAGATTAATAAGAATTGCAGGTGGAATGTTTTTAACTGATCCCGTAAGAAAGCAGAACTTGGAAGAAAAGTTACATTTTGGACTACAACTTCCAGAATGCTCCAGGCAGTATGCTCAGTGGCCATGCTGGATGGGGGATTCTGGAAGTTATAGTCCAAAACAATAACTTTTCCAGTCTGTTCGAGAGAAATTGAGTACCACAGAATATAAAGGCTACTGATATACATTTGTCAATAGCTTTACCAGTGTATCCGCAAAACGTGTAAATGACAGCCTAGTTTCTGGACTAAAAG
Organism: Iguana delicatissima; assembly: GCA_948472985.1. Classification (NCBI taxonomy): domain Eukaryota; kingdom Metazoa; phylum Chordata; class Lepidosauria; order Squamata; family Iguanidae; genus Iguana; species Iguana delicatissima. The sequence continues at coordinate 20,994 of CAOKZL010001051.1, forward strand.
AACCATGTTATATCAGCATAGATTACACAGGCAAAGATAGAGAAAATGCGACCAGTGGTGTCACCCAAAGTCTTCTGAACTGATATCAGCTATAGTTTGCATTTGAGCTTTGACCTCAAAGGTGGTAGGTCAATGGTTGATTTACTTTTGTCCCAGGGTCTCATGTTTAACCATGTCCATTTCAAAGTTTTGCTATAAGGGAAACAATTTTCTTTTCCACTAAAAATCACTTCACATTCAAAACACACCAACTGGCTGACATCTGATCCTCCACTGCTATTAAGCAGCAGCTGCCTCCCACCCCAAAAAATGGATGCTGCTCTTTAAGCAGCACTGGAAAGGTACAATAAAACTCTTTGGACAAGCTTCTATTTCAACTTTGACACACATAAAATGGTCCCACATTGCTGCATTTTCATTTGGCAAGGATCTCAAGCAAAAGACTTGGGATGTCTCTACAACGTAGATAGGAAAATCCAGCAGCCTAAATGACTTAACTAACTTCCAAACTATCTGTACATCTTATTAAATTTAGGCTAAGGGATATCATGGTTATGGGAGTAATGGGTTTGCAACAGTTTGAAAAAGTTGTTTTTTGGATTGCAGTTCCCAGAATCCCCCTACCAGTGGCACCATTGAGAGACAGTCATCAATGGTGGGCTTTGCCATGTTCTGAAGATCCTAGTAGTAAGGAGAACGTAAACAATAAAGTCCCTGTAAAGAACTGTCTTATTAGCCAAGCTGCACAAATTTTGCTTCAAGAATAATATTGATAGATTTCCAGGCAATGGTACAGTAGGTGGGGATGCTATTCATTAGAACTTTCTACCTTGAACACACAACCATATACGCTAGGGAAAGTTATTTTTTTTAAACTACAATTTCCAGAATCTGACTAGTGGATTTTCAGATTTCTAATTCTAAAAATAATCTTTGGAACCTGTGATTTGTAACATGGGGATTGCTGAATTCAGACCTTAGCTATAGTATTGATCATATGTAAAAACTCAGGACAAAACATGTTTTATTACAATATATTTCAGTCTTCTCATTTGAAATAAGGGAAACTGATACTGAATCTGTGTTTAGTGTCTTACACGGTATGTGAAGAAATACTAATCTGCAAGATGGTAAAATGCATATAGCTTATCCAGAAAATCTCTTCGCTGATGAAAGATAAAAGTCATCTGCTCAAGGCTTCAAAATACCAAAACTTCACCCCCAGTTAGTCTGTCCCATTCATCAAACCCTACTTTGGTTGTAATTTTGCAAATTATATGTATCTAGCTTGGAAGAATGCAAGCTGTACTTAATCACCTTACTTCTTTCTGACAAACACAAGGCTGTGTTCAGACTTATTCGTGCAAAGAGAAGACCCACTGACTGAAATCATTGAGACTTAGGCCATTTCCACTCTACACTGTTACAGTGCTGTTATTCCACTTTCAACATCCTATGGGATCTTGGGGTTTGCAGTTTAGGGAGGGGCATTTAGAGCTCTTTGGCCTCAGTAAATTACAAATTCCAGAATTCCACAAGATGTTGAAAGTGGAATAATAGCACTATAACAGTGTAGAGCAGAAATGGCCTTATATTACTAATCACTGACTCGCCCCATTGATTTAAACAGGCCTGCCCTAAACATGTACGAGTCTGGGCCCATCCCAATATATTTGGCAAAGCGTATATGATGATTAAATTTAAAGTAAATATAATTTCCATTCTATAAAGATAGATAAGCTTGTTGTGATTGCCACCAGAAATTTCCCCACCCCAGTCCCAAGATTATTAGAACTGAATGGGTGAGAGTTGCACTGCTGCTCTGTTCTGTCAACGGTTCACCTCAGCTTGCTGGCCATTAGCATGAAGGAACGTGCATTATTGTTCCAATGTAAGCATGTTCTGTTTTCACAATCTTTTTCCATATTTGAATGGTCCTGCACTACATGTGTACTGTGTTGGGAAATGATAGACTAAAACTATTAGGATTCAGCCTTCATTTAGCAGACTAACACAGAGAAACAAGCTTGTTAGATGACTTGTGGCTTCAGACCGGCTGATTCAATAAGCACAAACACAGGTAGCTTTGAATAAAAGGCTTAAATACTTTACTAATGGCTTCTTCATTTACATCTGTATTGAGAGAGCCTGCTACCTGTCTAACTATTGAATAGGAAAGTCTTCGATTTAACTCACCGTCCTACTGATGGAGACTCGAAGCATGCAAAGAGTTCAGGGAAAGGCAGCCATGAGGACAAAGGAAGAGATCAGAGAGGAAAGGAAGGTGGGGTCTTAACTTTTATAAGACCGATGACCCAAGCACAGTCCTGGGTCACATGATCTGATCACCTGAGAACCAAAGGCATTTATGGTCATGCAATAAAAGACAGAAAAGGCAAAGACAAATGGAGGAGACAAAAGGGAGCCCTATCTGGGCTATGGCCCACTTGTTCTAACAACAAGATGGGGGGGAGAATGCTGAGATTTTTCCAACAGTCCCCTTCTCATTCTCTTGGACCCACATCGAGGATCTTCATGCCTTCTCGTAGTCTCTGGAACTGGTCTCTTGGTAGAGGCTTGGTAAGAATATCAGCAATCATCATTTCTGTATTGCAGTATTCTAGCTGAACAAGTCCATTACGGCACATCTCTTGCACCTTATGGAAAGCAATGTCAATGTTCTTCTTGAGTGGCTTCTCACTTTCAGAAATCTTGATGCAGTTTTGGTTATCTTGCATCAAAATGGTTGGCTTGGGCTCTGTTATGCCTAAGTCCAGAAGTAAATTATGCAGCCACTTTATTTCATCACATGCTGCTTTTGCAGAAACACACTCAGCACCTGTGGAAGAATCTGCAATTGTGGATTGCTTCTTACTTGACCAGTTTATGGCTTCTCCACCATAGATGATCAGGTTTCTGCTGGTTGATTTTCTGTCTGCCAGATCTACAGCCCAGTCAGAATCTGCATAAGCAATCAGTCTCGGTTGGTCACAGGCTGGCAACATCAACTTGTAATCTGCAGTTCCTTTCAAATATCTGGCAACTCTTTTCACTGCAATGAAATCTTTTTCAGTAGGAGAGTTAACCATTCTGCATAAGATACCAACAACATTTGCAATATCAGGACTGGTGAAATTAGCTATGTATAGGAGTTTTCCAACTGCAGTCCTATATTTGTCTCCATTTTTCAAAGGTTCACATTTCTTAGTGTCCTTTAAAAAACCCACTTCCATTGGGGTGACCACAATATTGGCATCCTTAGTCCAAGGTAGTCCAGAAGATCTATTATCTTCTGTTTCGGGTTTAGAAAGAAGCTTCCATCACTGCTTCTTTCTATTTGTACTCCAAGATAGTGTGAGATGTCTCCCAAATTTTTGATATCTATCTCTTTCTTGGGATTGTTGACTATCTCCTCATTATCTGCTTTATCTTGACTGCACAGGATCAAATCATCAACATAACATGTAATATAAGTCCATTTATTGTTTCTGAATCTTTTGTAAACACATTTGTCAACAGTGCCTGGAGTGAAGCCTTGTTTGACAAGAAGTTGGCTTAGCTTCTCACTCCATGCTCTGGCAGCCTGTTTCAAGCCATAAATGCTCTTGTTCAATTTGCATTCAAGATGCTCTTTCCCAGGAACTTGGAATCCTGGAGGCTGTTCCATGTACAGTTCCTCATCTAACTGTCCATAAAGAAAAGCTGTTTTAACATCAAGATGTTGAACATGCATTTTCTTAGAGACTGCAACAGCTAGGAGAGTTCTGACAGTTGTGTGTGTGGCTACTGGGGCAAAAATTTCATTGTAATCCTCACCAAATTGTTGGGTGTATCCCTTTGCCACAAGCCTGACTTTGTACCTCTGAATCTCCCCTTCTGCATCTTGCCTTGTGGTAAAGACCCATTTACAGCCAATTGCCCTTTTTCCTTTTGGCAATTCTGACAAAGTCCATGTTTTATTTTTATATAAAGATTGCATCTCCTCAACAGCAGCTTCCACCCACTTCTGAGAATCTGACTTTGGTAGTCCCTTGATCTTTTGCCAGCCAGAGGGTTGTGGAATCTTCTCCTCTGTGGCTAGATAAGAGAATCTGTCGGGTGGTACTCCCCTGTTACTACGTTCAGATCTTCTCACCTGGATTTGGATACCTGGCTCTGCTCCTTGAGCGCCGTCCGGTTCCGCGTCCTCTGGCTGGTTCACCACATCTGTAGCCCCTTCTGGATGCAAGATATCTGGAGGGTGGTAGGGTGTCACATACTCTGGTTGCTGGTGGGAGTCTCCTTCCACTGCAAACAGATCTGGATAGACATCTTGGTTTGGATTAGATTTGGGCTGTGGTCTTTCATCAACATAAACAGCACTTGTTACTTTTATTGTACGCCCATCTGGATTCAGAATTCTGTAACCATTTCTAGCATAACCAACAAAAATTCCCTCTTCACTTCTACAGTCAAGTTTGTCTCTTTTCTGTTGGGAATGTAGGTATATGCTTTACTTCCAAAGACTTTGAGATGATTCAATTTGGGCTTAGTTCCATTCCATAACCGAAATGGAGTTACATCTCTGGATTTTTTTGGCAGACGGTTGCACAAATATGTAGCAGTCATAATAGCTTCAGACCAATAGCGTTTAGGCATGTTAGCCTCTAAAAGCATTGTGACTGCCATCTCTTTGAGAGTTCTGTTCATTCGTTCTGCCACTCCATTCTATTCTGGAGTGTAAATTTGTGTAGTTTGATGCTCAATGCCATGTTCCTTTAAAAACTCATCAAACTCTGCATTAACAAATTCACTTCCATTGTCAGAGCGTAGGCTTTTAGGTTTTTAGCCAAATTTATTAGAGACAAGATTAAAGTATTCCTTGAATTTTTCAAAAGCTTGACTTTTCTCTTTGAGAAAGTAAGTGTATGTATATCTGCTGAAATCATCAATAATAGTCATAAAGTAAGAATTTCCACCTGCAGACTTTTGGCTGAATGGACCACAAAGATCAGTATGTAAAAGGTCCAGTGGTTTGGTGGATTGTCTGTCAGCAACTGGTGGATGTGAAACTTTGACAGCTTTTGATTTTAAGCATTCTACGCATCTCTCATTGTTAGAGCATGGTTTGAACTTAAAATCTCCAGCAAGTTCTTGATTAGCCAGTCGCTTAATGCATTCTACATTTCTGTGGCCAAATCGGCAATGCCACACGTCAGTCTTTGTGATTGCATTGGACTACATTATTTGCAAATGAATTCAAAATTTGCATTTGGTAACAGTCACCCTTTTAGAATTCCTAAAAATTAAATTTTTGTCATGAAGACCAAAGCAAGTCTCCTTTCTGAAAATGACTCTGTTTCCCCTTGCTGTAGTGGTTCTGACACTATAAGGAGAGGCTTTTAAATCTGGCACATAATAAGCATCAGGAATTCTTAATTTTATCCTGTTGGGACCAAATTCTGTTTGCAAAAGGACTGTGCCTTTCCCTTTAACAAACACTGATTTTCCATTAGCAAGGTAAACAGGAAAATTTACGCTTGTATCAAGATCCACAAACAATTCTCTGCAATTAAAGTAATGACTGGTAGCCTCACTGTCAATAACAATCACATTGTGATTTTGACTTTCACTAGATTGCAGAGACTGTTCATTAATTAGACCAACATTAAAATTTGTAGAAGATTTCTTCTTAGAGTTAAAAACACCTTTATCATTCGGTTTGTGTTGCTGTTGTTGCTGTCCCTTTGGCTTTGATTTGTTAATTTGGTGGCCATTTGTCCTCTGTGAAGAAGACTCTTTGATATGCAAATTCTCCTCAGCGAGGTGAGCCAACGCTGTACCAGCAGATGATTTTGCTCCAAATTTACAATTCGTCAAATTTTTTCTATTTTGATATTCCATAACTTCAGCAACAGCAGTTTCTAAATTTATATCTCCCTTAATTTGTAGAGCATCAATTATTGGTCCAAAAAATTCAGGCAGGCTACCCAAAAATAGTCCTAATCTTACAGATTCTGGAAGATTTTCCCCCGAACGTTGAAATTCAGACAGCATAGTCATGAATGTGTTGATATGCTCATTCAAAAATCTAGGATTGGACAGTTTTGTATTTGCAAGTTGTATTATAATACCACTTTGCTTTGCAATACTGTGAGAATCAAATAATTTCTTCAGTTTTTCCCATATTTCTTTAGCACTTTTCAAATCTCTGATATGGTAAATAATGCTTGAATCAATTGCTAGGCAAATGTAAGCTGTAGCTCTCTCATCATCTTCGTCAAACTTCTGTTGTTGTGCAACACCCTCTGTGGGACGCTGTCCTTTCACAACCTTAAATAGTCCCATTGTAGTTAATTGCATTTGCACATTTCAAGACCAATTTCAGTAATTGCTACCATTTAACTTTTCAATTGTAAGAAATTGGTTCGGAGGAGCTGAAGCCATTTTCTCTCCGCGGCCACATACCTTGCGTGCCACGTGGTCATCAAAGAACTTTTATTCTGGGCCCATAACCCAAAAATGTTGGGAAATGATAGACTAAAACTATTAGGATTCAGCCTTCATTTAGCAGACTAACACAGAAAAACGTTTAAAAGCTTGTTAGATGACTTGTGGCTTCAGACCGGCTGATTCAATAAGCACAAACACAGGTAACTTTGAATAAAAGGCTTAAATACTTTACTAATGGCTTCTTCATTTACATCTGTATTGAGAGAGCCTGCTACCTGTCTAACTATTGAATAGGAGAGTCTTCAATTTAACTCACCATCCTACTCGATGGAGACTCGAAGCATGCAAAGAGTTCAGGGAAAGGCAGCCATGAGGACAAAGGAAGAGATCAGAGAGGAAAGGAAGGTGGGGTCTTAACTTTTATAAGACCGATGACCCAAGCACAGTCCTGGGTCACATGATCTGATCACCTGAGAACCAAAGGCATTTATGATCATGCAATAAAAGACAGAAAAGGCAAAGACAAATGGAGGAGACAAAAGGGATCCCTATCTGGCTATGGCCCACTTGTTCTAACAAGATGGGGGGGGGGAGAATGCTGAGATTTTTCCAACATACTGAGGTTTGGTTTTCTGTCTTTTGAAGAAATACCCTAACCATTTTGTTCAGAGAAGGGAAAAGCCATTGCCTAAGTGTTGATCTTCCCCTCCTCTGCCATATGGATCTCTTTGGTTTTTCCAGTCATTTGCTTCAGAAAATAAAAAAATCCTGCCATTCAAGGTAAATCTACCACTAGAAGAAGAAAATTTTTTTAAAAAGGACTTTGCATTCAGGGTTCCGTTCCCTGCAACCTCTCAATGATGCTCTTATAAATTGGCCTCAGTTGACCTTTTAACCTTGTGCATCATCTACAACTGCTTCTCTATCTTTGCTTATATAAAGGCTTTCTTCTTTTTTTGTACCTTTGCTCTGTGACAACTTAAGAACCTGTGTGTTTTGCCAAAGGCAAAAGACAGATCACTGAGTTGCAACCTGCCTTTGTGTTTTCAGAAATGGAGACCAGCCATTAATTCTTTATCCCAGGATGCATTGCTTGTTGTCATCTGATACCTGCACTGCTACTGATCATTCAGTCTGCACTCTCCATGTTGAGATGGAATCTTACTGTGGATGTCATGACCACAACATCTGGTCTAATTTTTGGATGTCTCAGTTTCTCCTCTCATGTAGTAATTTCTTTGTACCATCTTGCCTGTGGTTTTGTTACATTTTCATTCTGCCTTTCCTCTGAGGAGCTCAAGACAGTGTGCTTGTTCTTGCTCCTCATTTTTATGTTCATAACAATCCTGTTAGACACACAGATTGTAAACTTCATGGGCAAGCAGGGATTTGAAGCTGGATTTTCCTAGTCTAGCACTCTAATCACTATATCACCCTTTTCTGATATTTTAGTTGCTCCAAATATTTTTGGATTATGGATTTTGTTTGCCATCCTCACAAGTCAGCAATCCAAGAAAACCCAATCATTTTTCTACATTGAAGAACATCTGATAGCTGATGAATCTGAGCATCAAAGCATCCTGGTTGTTTACATTTGTATTTTATTTAATTAAAAGAACTATAAGCATTTGAGACAAATCATTCAATGTGTTCCTCAATTAATAATTTTTGTGACACTCTTCTTGGCATACATAAATACTGTTTTAGTGGCAGTTGACACAGAATTCTCATTGTGCAATGATCATTTCTATGGAAGGAAGGATCATTTCTATATTTCTCACTTACACCAAAGACAAAATAGCACTTAACAAAGGAGTTAATAAATATAACTTGCTTAAATTGAAAAGTATAGGCTGGGTTCACAATACACACATGAACTTTATTCATTGTTTGTTCAGGTATGCAGGAGCTAAGAACTTTTTCCAGAAAACAATAAGGTCGAACCGGAAATATGTATCTTTGCTCACTCTAGATGGCCCTTGTACAAAGGAGTATGATGTTCTAGTCAAGGAGGTATTCCCTGGTGGCTGAGTGGTAGATTGGTTGGCCAGCATTATTGTTGAAGACAATGACTGATGATGTATGTTGCACCTTCAATTCCTCCAATGTTTCCATTTCCCTTTGGGAAAAAACAGTTGCCATTTCTTTGCATTCAGTTCAACCTGTGGGGTGGAGCTGGGATTTTTTTCCCCCAACAATTCACAAAGGCAGAACAAAGATGGTAACCTCAAAAAGACCCTGAGAGATCTTAGTTCTTTCATAGCTGATAGATTGATAAAATAGAGTGCTACTGCAACTGCCTTGGCTCCATCATGGACAGCTTATGAATATTGACTTCTGCATTGATATCTGCAGTGATGATGACGAACCACAGCATTTTTTCAAGTCTGTCGCTATAGAAGACTGGATGTTATTTCTTTAGACATTAGGTGCCTCCAATAGGGGAAAATTTCTCTGGGAATATTGAGAATTTCCACTTCTTTTTTGTTTTGATTATACCTGCTTATTCCCAAGCTGCTTTCAGTTTCTTTCTTGAAATATGCCAAGTTTCCCTCTGTCCTTTGCCTCCTCTCTCCTACTGAGCGCATATCTCATGCCGGGATCCCTCAAGATTTAACTCAAGATTTAAATATTTAAATTTAGATTAAAGTATTCAAATACTGATTGATTGATTGATTTTTGTGTCTGGAGACGAGTATTCAAACTCCCACTCAGACAACAGGTGATCTTGGGAAAGTCACATTCTCTCAGCCTCAGAGGAAGGAAAAGGCATACCACTTCTAAACAAATCTTGTCAGAACTGAAGTGGCTCGAAGGCACACAACAACAAAGTGCCACTGATAGGGGGAGGTTCTTTCTAGCCATCGTGTCTCTTCCCTTTGAAAACTGTGTTATGGCAATTCTAAGGCGAACCTAGCATGGATATTTTCTTAGCAAGATTTGTTGCCTTTTTCTGAGGCTGAGAAAATGTGACTTGCCTGAGGTCATGCAATGGATTTCCATGGCCAAGTAGGGATTCAAACCATGGTCTCAAGAGTCATAGTTTGGGCATGCACACACAACTGCTGCATGTACTTTTCATTAGGGACAGGATAACAGGGAGTATGAATGCTGAAACTGCTCTCTCATTTGCAAACAAGGGAGCAGTTTGGGCACATGCAAACTTCTGTTGTGTCCCTAACGAAAAGCACATGGTGGCAGGCATGCATATATACTCAAACTTCTCTCTTGTTTGTAAACAAGGGAGGAATTTCAGCACCCACACAAACGTCCTACCTGCCACCTCCCTGTTGCTGACATGCTGCTGGTGTCCAGCAGCAGGCTTCACCGACCCCTTGTGAGGACTCCATGGACCCCTGGGGGTCCCTAGATCTAGGTTAAGAACTATATATGACAGTGTGACCATTCACAAACAAAACCTTGTGATATTAGAACATATAAAGTATCTTTCTAGTCTAAGATTCTGTTAATATCGTGACCAGACAAAAGCTTATGAACTGCAACATGAAATCTGCTTTTTTTCACCATATCTGCTCATTAGCACTCACACTTTTTTTTGAAAAAGTGCTCCCTCAAGTGGTGACCAATGTCTGTCTATCATAGTGCTTGATTTTCCTCAACTCCAGCTTACACTGAATCTCTCTTGTCATTTTAGTGTCCATTCCCACAGCCTGGGGAAATTTTTTGAGGCTCTTAGAAGTTCTTTGTGAAGCTCTTCATAGTCCTTGAGGGATAAAGCTGGTTTAAATTCAGAAGTGTCTGTGTGCGGAGAGGAGTACACTATATTGTTTTAGCTATTTTGTTTTAACTTATATTTTAAATTCTTTTGGATCTCATCAGAAGGAAGACAGGATATAAATAAAACAAATAAATTACCATGGAGACAGTTGGAATCAGAGCTTATTTAAGCTAGATGAAGGTTAAGATTCACTAGGCCCCTTTTCAGTGAGCAAAGTACAATAATGATCTATTCCCTGACACATGAGGAGAAACCACTTGGATAAGCAAACTCATCTTTGTCAGGGAGAAGACTACTGATGTGTAAAAGCATCAGCTTCAGACTCATTTGGGAAGAGATCCTGTGTTTGCTCTCACTTTTAAAATTTGATTATTGACTTTATAGTATACTAATAAAATCCTAGAAGACAACTAGCAGCAATCCAATAGCTCAGAGCTCTCAGCATTAGGCCAATGTCAGTATAGTGTGTCCTTGATATTTGCTAGGGTTTGGTTCCAGGGCACCCTACGGATACCAAAATTCATGGATGATCAAGTCACATTATGTACAGTGGATTAGTAAAATGGTATCCCTTATATAAAATGGCAAAATCAACGTTTGATTTTTGTTTTTGGAGAGTTATTGTTATTGTTGTTGTTGGTGGTGGTGGTGTGTGTGTGTGTTTTAATATTCTCAAGCCATGGTTGGTTGAATCTGTAGATACAGAATGTTTTGATATTGAGGGCCAACTGTAGCTCCATTTTGTGGAGATACATCAGAATTTGGGTTTGGAGGATCTTTCACATAAATTCTCTTCTTTTGAAATTTTTATGGCAGTTGTAACATGGTTAGGAAAGCAGAATAAAAGGATGCAATGGATGGATAGCCAATGACTTTGGCCCTTTATTAAGTGTAGCTGCTGGACATTTGGGTCACAAGGGATCAGCCCAATGGTGGTTGGGGGCTCCCATGTCAGTGGAGCAATGAATCCATCCTAGGATTTAGGCTGAACTTGAAATGACCTATCCAAAGTGCTGAATCTATTTGGGGGACAGGGTTCAGTACTCTGGAAAGCTCCTCTAATGTTCAAATCCATCCCACTAGCGTGGGAAGCTGCTAGCTGCAACTGGTTCTGCTCATATTTTAGACACAGAAGTTCAGGCTTCATCTTGCAAGAAAAGATTACAGGACAATAATGGGGAACCAAGTTTTAGACACCTCAACAGATCTTCATGCATAGCTTTTTCATGAGCAGAATGCAGAGGCAGAAAATATATGTCAGTGATTTTCCCATGTTGTACCTGCTAGCTACACTTTCCTTCCAACTAAAACCATACTATTACCATAACCTCCCTGTTAAAGCATGAACTGGGGGGAAATGATGATGGATCCATGATTTAAGGTAAATTGGAGGTTTTCAAACTGGAGGTTTGAAACCTCAACCAGCATAGACAATGATCAAGGATTATAGAAAGTACTGTCCAAAACAGTTGCAGGGCACCAGGTTGCTTACCCTGATTTAAAGAGAACTATGAGAGCCAAAGTGGTACAGTGATTAGAGTCAAAGTCCCATGAGATCCATGAAACATATTGGGTGACAGCGAGCCAGTTGCTCTCTCAACTAGACCTACCACAAAGGGTTGCTCTGAGACAAAAGTAGAGAGGAACGTAGCTGGCCTGAGCTCATTAGAGGAAAGGTGAGATATAAATGAAAACAGCAACCTCCATTATAAGAAGCCTAAGTAATGAGCGGAACTCTGAAGTAACATGCTTCATGCTTTGGGCAGGAGATGAGAGTGGGTGCAGTTATTACAAGACTGTCCTGGAGCTGCAAAGGGCCCCATATCTTGGGGAGGCCAGGAGCCACTAGTTATGTTGGAGGAAAGGCCAAACTCTGATACCTGATATCCAGTCCCTCAAAAACTGTAAAAGCCCCTCAGGTCCTCCACTAGTAAAAAGGTTTGTTTTATAGAAAGCAATGTGTTTGAAGAGGAGGAGAGAAGAGAATGATCAAATCCGCAGCTGATTCTGACAGTTTAGGGGGTCGCAGTTGACTGACAAATGGTAGGGTGGGGCTAGCCACATGCCAAGTGAGCCTTTCCTCTACCCCACCTCCTCCCTCACAGAATTTTTGCTGCTCCTGCCTTTCCTTTATAGCTCTGGTGCATTTTTTTGACAGCAGTTCAGTCTCAGTGTTTCCCTCCAGTTGTATACCCATTTTACACAGCTGAAAAATGTGGGCCCACAGCTGCCCAAAGTGGCTGGGAAGGCTTCTGGGGCATGCATGTCTGCTAGCATCAATCTTGGATTTCAGAGAACTTGCCATAGCTGCCCTCAGCTCTGTTTAGTCTTCCCTGTTTTTCTCCCACACACACCCACCACTGGGGCTCAAAATTGGAATGCAGCTGCCCCTTTTGGAGAGCTCCTTCCTTCAGACATGGTCATGGGGGAGTTGAGAGGATGGAACTGACAAGGTGAAGGGGGCCCCCGCTGCATGCCAAGTGAGGACTCCTGGTCCTGCTTGTGTAGTCGGTAGGGGAAGCGATGTGTTCTTTTCTTGGCTGCTTCTTCCCTTCCGCATTCTGGCAGGAGCTGGCTTTGTCACGTAAATAACTTGTAAAGAAAATTAAAATAAATAAATAAATAAATAGCTCTTAGATTAAAAAAAAAGAAACCTAAGTAATGTACCCAATGGGGTCATAAATTTGGTAAGTTCGTCAGCTACTGATACACAGACTCATGATGCCTTTAATACAGGTAGAGATATACACAACTATATCAGAAGTGGTTGATAGCCAAATTAGGACATTATGTTTACTTGTAACTTGAGCTTGAGGGACATACAGGGGTTTCAGAAGTTTCTGCCAAGAAGATGTGCTATGCATGGAAGGAGCACACATAACTAAGGGAATTTTAAGTTAAACCTCCTGAGGCCCTTTCATGCTACACAGTTATAGCACTATGATTCCACTTTAACTGCTGTGGTTCCATCCTATGGAATCCTAGGACTGGTAGTTTAGGGAGGGGCCTTTAGATTTCTTAATCAGACTGCTCCAGTCCCTCACCAAACAACAAGTCCTAGAATCCCAAAGGATGGAACCATGCCAGTTAAAGTGGTATCATAGCGCTATAATTATGCAGCATGAAAGGGCCCCTGCTCAAATTCCTGGATGGGAAAGGTTTTGTCAGTTGTCTACTTCACATTCTAAGGATGTCAAAAAGTGTTCTAGTAGAAAGCCAGGCCAGGAAGCAGATGCTGTTCAACTAAAGACCCAAATATACAAGGGGAGCTAAAATATTCAACTCATATAAATAACTTTTAAGCCAGAATGGGCTGTAGGCATTAACCCCTAGGGAGCTGCTGATGGAAACAGGCTGGAGATGTCGATGATATCTCCTTCAGCATTACCGTCAGTGTCAAAGTGTAGGAAAAACTCAAATAACATGTTAATCTCCAAATGACCCTATCAATGCCCCCTCTGTAAAATAATGTTTTTTCTTTCTTCAGAAACTTGAAATTTGCATGAATTTAACATGCAGTTCTATATTGCAGGACACAATATATATTCAGAGTGGAAACAAAATTTATGAGGAATCTCATGTATCTCATACTTTCATACTGTGAACATCTAGAATTTTGAGATTTTTGTACTGCTGATGTTACAAAATTTGGGTTGGGAAGGATGTTCAGATTTCAACATTAAAATGTTAGCATTTGTTCTCTAAAACAAAACTTATAATCTCCCTCCTGCTCAAAAAATACACACATTTGCAAATAAGATCCTCACAGTATGGATAATATCAAACTCAGAAGCAGTAACTAGACTTGAGAGATGTTTGATTAAATTGTGTTCTAAATGAACATTTATGTATGGAAACAAATAAGGAAGGAATCTACGTGTTGTTCCATGTACTATTTATTCAGGAATTACATTATTTCAGATGCTTTTTTGCTATGTGTGTTTCAATTAGTTTGCTGCACATTTTGCTACTGGTATCTCATCATAACTAACCCAATCAAATTATTTTGCTGCAGATCTTTGAATTATATTTATAGCAGTGCCAAATGATGGCTCCAGGGTTAACAGTGCAGCTAGCTTCATAAGAGCTGCCCAAGGTACTGAGCCTATTTAAGTAAAGGCTTCAGTACCTTGGAGAGCTTCTTTAAAGCCTGGATTAAAATCTGGTAAGTATTCACACCCCAATGACATGAAAGCCACCATGATTTATAGAGTAATTCTGTCTGTATCTACACGAAAGCAAGTTCCATTTAATTCAATAGGTCTTACTTCTAAATGAGTGCATACAGCTCTAGCAGTTGCTCTGTATACAGTAACTTCTCCAAAACGTCAGAAGAAGTAACAAGCCACAAAGTAAACCGGCCAAGAGTTGTTGGTTTTTTTAATGTGCAACAGTGTGTTAATATGTTCCAGGGCTAAGGTGGAATTCAAGCAGTCTAGAATTCTTTTTATTCATTCCGTTTAAATTGGCTTTTTAATAAGCATTTAAATTCCAAGTAGCTTAAACATGTATTAAATACTAAGAGATCATAAATTAAAACAATTTGATGAATTACAAAGACCACACACAATCAGGAACCTTACAATAAAAACAAACAAATAAATAAAACCAGCAGCATTTAGCTGAAACAACCCTAAATTAGCAAAACACCAAACATTAAATATTTATTCAGAGAGTTTTCAAAACTAACTGAACACAAGATGGATCTCCCAAGAGAGTTTGTTTCAAAGTTTCTGCTTCACTGCTTACACCTCTTGTATCAGCCTTCAGTGGTGACAGGACAGACAGGAGGTCCTCTGATGCCAATCTTTCATTGTCATTGTTATCATTTACGTTTCTGCTACAGTAGAAGAATTCCCCTCCTTTATTAGCAGTTATTAGCAAATAAATTTGTATTTACTAAGAAGTGCAAGTATAGTTACACCTCCTGAAATTCACTCTCTTATGTATCTTTTAAAGTTCCCACAGAACCCTGTCCTCTTCCACATCTTCTCACCTCATTTCTTGAAAAGTTTCTGTGCAAGCCATCCCAATTTGGTCATATGTTGTCTCTGGAATGTTTATTGCATTCTGGATTCACACAGTCTGGGTAATTAAACAGGTCTGTTAGAAAAGGATTATTTACTGCTCCCCAGCAGAACTCCTAATTCAAACCTACAGTGGTTTCTTGAAGGAGAGAAGCTGGAGACTGGACAGTACTCTTGGGTAAAAGTGATATACTTAACTTAAGCCTATGTTAATGAAGGAGGAGGTGGAGGATGATGATGATGATGATGATGATGGATAAAAGTTTGTTGTTCTAGAAGTAAACAAGTTTTGAGTTGGAACAAGTTTCCGTCAGGCAAACTAGAAAGTTGGCTGCCTGTTTCATTTTGGAGAACAAACATAGTGGCAGATACAAAGATGTTTAAATAAATAGTGGCCTGACAATTTTATTTTATTTTTTACATTATAGATATTGGTAAAACTGTAGAAGTCCACCACTAACTAAAGTCTGTCTGTCAGAAAATAATGTGCATTATATGTATGCCTATTTACTTTGAGTTGTCTTTGTCACGGCTGATAAGCAGCTTATGATACTTCGGAAAGAGAAAGAAGTTTGTGGTAGTGCTCACATATTTAGCCTTTGCCTTCTGTTCAGCTGGGAAAAAAATGATGTTGATGTTTTGTGTCAGCTATGTTTCACAGCAGGCAAGCATGGGTTTGATAGAGCAGGGCCCCAGTTTCTTGGAATATAATTTTCCGAGAAGTAGCAAGTAGTATAAAGAATTTTGGGAGATAATCGTCATTCTTGTCCTAGTTTCATCAGAAGGAAAATCTGCCAGGAAGAAGTTCCAGCTCTTGCAGCAAATGGATGTTTTTTGTTCCCTGGAGATTAATTGTCAAGAGAAACTTTGCAACATGCCTACAGCCCTGACTTCCTTTGCCAGGAGCCCCTCTAACTCTTTTATCACTGCCTGAGGCCAGATGGGGCCAGGGCACCAGGCAGTCTGAGCTTGACATGCACCTCAGACGCCTGGGACATGTTTGTTTTGGTGTGAATCTCAGCTTAATTGGGGCTCAGAGTGAAACAGCTCTTGGAGAGGGAAATGGCATAGCAGTGATGGACAGCATGAAGACAGAGCCTGTCCAGAAATGCACAGTTACAAAGCTAAACAGAGCAGCTGGCTCTTAGAGATAGAAAATGTCCTCCATGCAGAGCTTGTGGTCATCCTCCCAACCATAGAGCTGATATCCAAGGCCCCTTTGGCAAGGCTTGTGTTTACCTTCATGCACTGAATGGGACATCTTAGCCCTCCAGGTGCACTTTTCTTGCAGAATTTATGAAGAAGTAGATGTGCAAGCTAAGTCATTATATAACATATGATATTGTCATCTGCACACATGTAAAGTGTGTCCCCAAATTTCACTTATTTGCCATACATGTCAGATCCTTGGGCCTTCAAAAAACAGACTGAGGATGAACTTTCCCCATCTCTGTTCTATAGAGTAATCTACTCCTTAGCCCTTTCTGGACATGGAGGTGCTGGATCTTTCAACAAATCAGATCCCCCAAAGAGCAGCATAACACTTTTCTCACTGTTGTCATTCAGTTTGGCCACAACACAACTAATACAATTCTTGCTGTTATTGCTGTTGTTACGTGCTTTTGAGTCATTAACAACTTATGGTGACCCTAAGATGAACCTATGACAGGGTTTTCTGTGGCTGAGAGTATGTGATGTGCCCAAGGTCACCCAGTGGGTTTCCATGGCTGAGTGGGGAATTGAACCCTGGTCTCCAGCATCATAGTCCAACACTCAAACTTTTATACTATGCTGGCTCTCTAATGCAACTCTTACATGATCTGAATTTTTCAAGTACACAAACCTTATTTTAGAAATCCCCTTTTCTAACTGTTCAGCTGCACCAAGCTTGCAATTGTATCTCTAGTTCTGTAGAATGTGTCTTGAGACAGAAACCCCCTGAATATGTATGTGCAAAGAGCAGAATGCGGCACAGGAAGAATGGAACTTCTTACTCATTCACTCTGCTCCAGCTTCTTCTCTTTAATGCTATGAATTATTAATGTACAAGACAAAGGAGACAATAAATCGGAGGCTATGATTAACATGAGTTATTTTATGAGCAAAGAAGATCTATTGCCACATGGTTGCAGCTGATAAATGCAACTCTACTCCATCGCACAGAGAAGCCAGTGGAAGAACTATATGCTCTGATATGGTCTGGCTGAGAAAGAGTTTAAACAAGACTGGAAAGAAAGACAAATAAACAGTGGACTCTTGTTGCTGTCACATTAGGAGATTTCAGATGAAAGTCTCTAGAGGACTTATTACCATCACTGAGTTCCATACCAAATGGCTAGGAAAGGTGGGAATACATATGGAAAAATAAATCTCCCTTGACAATATAATTGAACCTAGGATGTACTAATATCTATAATCAAACCCACTATAATCTACTAGCTGTATGCCTACAGTGTTACACTTTAATCAGGATATACTGATGCATGATGATACTTCAAGCACAGCCATATTTATGAGTTGTTACTGGGTACCTTCAAGTAACTTCCAACTTACATTAACCCCAAGGTAAACCTTACATGGGGTTTTCTTGGCAAGATTTGTTTGGAGGGGCTTTGCCTTCCTCTGAAGCAAATGAGAAAATGTGAATTGCCCAAGGTCACCCAGTGGGTTTCTATGGCTGAGTAGGGATTTGAGCCCTGATATGAGTCCTAGACTAAAACGCAAACCACTACACTATGCTGGCTCAACTGTACTTATACTGGTACCAAATTAAACAGATGGAACAATTGCTTGTATAACTCCTTCTTGGTCCCCATTGACTTTAGTTTTTTAAACAAAACGGGGTCAGGGAAGATGAACACACACACCCCTTCTGAAATATATCTTACTACACTCTGAAGCTTTAGAAGCAATTTCTTCCTGCCTAGGTTTACTTTCAGTATCAGGGTCAGGAAGGAGAAAATCTCTTTAAAGTGAAAGAATGCAGTAAGACAAGGTGATGGTGTGGATGTGGTACATTTTATTCCTCCTCTCTGCTTACATGCTCTGTTTTGTGGAAAGAGTAGACCCTGAATAGGGCAAATTCCTGCTTAACAGGCCTGCAATTGTCCTAAACATTGGCCATTTCTGCACTAAACTGTTATAGTGCTTTTATTCCACTTGCAACATCCCATGGAGGCGGCCCCTCCCGAAACTGCAAACCCCAGGATTCCATAGGATGTTGCAAATGGAATAATAGCATTATAACAGCTAATGTGGAAATGGCCATTGAGCTTGGCCCACAGACACATATAGGCAAGAAGTAAATGCATTTATGTGTATGTGTATGTACATGTATGTCCAGTTTGTGTAACATTCTATACATACATGTGCATATCATGTTGTTGTTCTGGTGGTGGTGGTTGTGTGCCTTCAAGTCATTTCCAACTTGTGGTGACCCTAAGGTGAAGCTATCACAGGGTTTTCTGGGGCTGAGAGTGTGTGATGTGCCCAAGGTCAACCAGTGGGTTTCCATGGCTAAGCAGGGAATCAAACCCTGGTCTCCATGGTCATAATCTAGTGTTCAAGCCACTACCCCATACTGGCTCTCTCATATCACATACTCATTCTGTTACCATCACTTTCTTGAAGATAGTACACAATCCCCCTGCCCTTTTAATGAAAGAAAACACAGAAAGCTAATTCTGTGTTTAGTCATCAGTGTTCATTCAACATAGCCATTACCAAACAAACCTGGCAATCCTTTTTTAATAACAGAAGTTGTCAAATCAATGTATACTTGAAATCAGTACATATTATGGTCAATGTGGTTTTCTACAGACAACCCAAGCATGGGGACATGTGTAAAAGAGATGATGGAAGAGCGAGGAGTTGATAAATATTTATTTTTATTTATTTAGTGTATCTACACCCTACATTTCAGCCACAAAGGCTCTCAGAGCAGCTTACAAATTGTTAATTTGACAGTTCCCTGCCCTCAGGCTTACAATCTAAATAAGACATGACACACAAAGAAAAGGGAGTGGCAGTGGGAAAGAGGGTTAAATCCAGGAGCTACCGCCTCTTCTCCCCCTCCATGACTAGGGCAGTGGCAGTTGGGATAGAAGGAGGCCCTTTCACATCTGCTTCTAGGCCTAGGCATGGTGACACTCTGTCTGCCTCGTCTTCCTTCCCTCCAAGGCCACAGCAGTGGCAGTTGTGACGGAAGAAGACCCTTTCATCTGCTCCTGGGCCAAGGCATGATGGAGCTGTGCCAAATACTCAGCCACTAAAGAAATCTGAGGAAGGATTTTAATTTTTATTCCATCATATCACATCTCACCTTCTTTCAATGGAGTTCAGACTGATCTATAAGGGTGTTGTTGTCATTGTCGTTGTCGTGTGCCTTCAAGTCATTTGTGGCTTATGGTGAACCTAAGGCAAACCTATCATGGGGCTTTCTGGGGATGAGAGTGTGTTACACACCCAGGGTCACCCAGTGGGTTTCCATGACTGAGTATGGAATCGAACCTTGATCACTAGGGTCACAGTCCAACACTGAAAGTTCTGCACCACCGACTCCCTCATATGGGGTTAATCCACTTGAATTTCACAACAAGCCTATGAGGTAGGTACTACCCTGTGGGTATCATAGATGATAGGTATGCTTAAACCCAGGCCTTCCTAGTCTAAATGCCATGCTATGACCACTGCACCTTACAGGACTTTTGTTGGTCTTTTTTAATGATGATCAAGACTTTTTTTGGGGGGGTTAAGTTTATTTAATGGGGTTGGGCAGGTGTTTTACCCCCCTTTTCCCCCTGAGGAGGCTGGAGTCAGGGAGCAAGAGGGAATTTCCACTATGCTTATGTATACTAACACTTTTGCTTTGTACTGAGTTTAATGAAGTATGAAGAGGTGGTGAAGCTTGGCTAATGGAAATTTCAGTTCAAACCCAAAGTCAACCAAGGCTGTGCTCCTGGATGAGTTAAAGTGGGTCACTCTTTGCTTCAACTGATGAAAGTGAGATAAGAACAATTTATCTTTTCATATTGTTACAGCCCCAAATATTGATTTAAAATGTAATTGGTGCAAAATTGGCATACCTTTGGCAGCAACTGAATGTTGGGCTTTTGGACTACAGGGATTATCCAAGGTAAATCAAGATCAGAGCATGGAAAAAAGATGAGAATTGTAGTTCATGAAAGTAACTTTTCCAAGCTGTGATCTTGATAGGGGTTTTCTGTTCTTCAGAGGCCAAATAAAAAAGAACAGCCACAAGATTCACTGGGGAAAGTGGTTCTATGGAATGAGGGTCTGAGGACAAGTTGGCAAAAGAATCATTGGGAAAAGAATAGACATCTAATTCACTGGGCTGAGAAGAAGCTTATCTGAATAACAGGAAACAGTGGAGTGGGGTGGGAAATTAAATTCCAGTGCTCTTCCTCTTAGAAGAAATGATTGTATGTGAGTGGGAGAGAAGGACATGGCCATCAACCAAGGGAAACCAAGCTGTTATCCCAAGCCCTCTTCATTCCACAGAAGCACCCCACACCATCCAAAAAACGTCTGCAAAGTGCCCAGAGTGTTTCCAGAGACCTCAGATCTTGATTTGGGTCAAAAGGAAGCAGCAGCTAGAAATCAATCTCCATACAGAGCCATCTCAGCATGCCCTCAGATGGTTCCTTTAGACAGGAATGGCCACTGAACTATTCGCAACCCTCACACTCTGTGTACTGATAACAGCTGGACCTCATCATGACTCCTGGGGTAGAACAGCAGTTCTGTTTCCAGGTTAAAGAGATTCTCTCCCACCCTATCCATAACTTCTAGATTTTTTTTTAACAAAAAAGATTACTCTTACTCGCAGTAAGAAACAAATAAAGCACACAAATGCATGTTCCTTGATAAATATTTTAGTCTGTGGTCCCCTCTTTGGAGTAGCTATCTTTGATCAGTAGCAGCTGCAATTAATTCTTTTTATTACTCTTTCATCTCTATAGAGTGGGTTAGAACTTTTTAATTTTTTATTTTTAATGAAAACATTTGTTCTCATTTTGGGGCTCATAAGCATTAAAATGATTTTTTTTAATGTCTCAAGTTTTAGATTTAACATTTGTAAAATTAATGGCACAACTGTATACCCAAGATCTGTTGCTGAAAGGGCTTTAAGATGTAGAGGAGGTTCTGCTACACCAGTGCAGACAGATGTCTTTCACATCATGTACTGCCCGGGCCCTTTTAATTAGAGAAGTGAGGGAATGAACCTGAAGCCTTTGTCTTGTAGAGTGTTTGTTCTACCTCTTAACTATAGCCTTTTCTCTTTATTTTCTTTCCAACAAAGAAAATAAATAATGATAATAATACATTATCTATTTGAATTCAGAATAATTTCTTGTGACATTTAGAAGGAATATTAATGGCAAAGCTGATTTGATAAAGAATGAAAAGTTTGTTTTTTAAAAAGAAATGCTACAGAACCTACGTAGGTTACAGTACGCAATCATTTCACATGGCAGACGCTGGGAAGGAAGGGACACTCCAAGATTCATAGTAATTCCCCACTGACATATCTTCAGAGTTCTCTTCTAATATTGGGGACGTTTTCATAATTAGACAACAGGTTAAAATAGGACTTTATTAAATAGACTTCTGAATGTATATATTTCTACCTTTTATAAAAATTTTGTTTAACCACTACCATCATAGTGGCTTAGACTGTTGGACTGAGGAATCCTGAGTTCAGATTCTTACTCTGCCATGAAACTCAGGGGGTCATCTTTGGCCAGACATACTTATCACAACATCGATACCCAATAGAGTGAAAAGTCTAGTGCAATGTGACCCAGAATAAAAGGCAGACCCAAGACATTCTGCTGCCTGAGAAAAAGACCTCTCCCCTCCTTGTTCCATGTATGGGAACAGACTAGACTGGCAGTTGACTTTTACTTCACCATTGGCAATGAGGTTGCAACGGCATGTATTCTTCCTGCAAAACTCTGAGAGCCTGAATTCCTATATTGCAAAGGGGAAAAAATTATACTGCTAGTTTTCAGCATGCACCCCCAGAGAAACAAACCGAAAGTTCAAAAGATAGAACTTGCTGCTGTAAGAGATGTTGGCACACTCCATAGAATTCAGGCCTAGACTCTGTGGATATGTTTTCTGTCTCTAAATGTTGCTAATCCTGTAACCTCAGGCTCCCAGGGCCAGCCCAGGGGGGATTAGGAGTTGTAGACAGCAGGGCAGTGATTCATCCCCTTAATTCTCTGTTTGCTTTGTTTATCCTGTGCATCTGCTTCAAACCCCATTAAGGAACCCTATTATCCTGCTAACAACAAAACAAGTTAACTCCTTCCCTACCACACTTTCTGTAGACGGTACTCATCTGTAGTTCATCTGGACAGACCTGCTCTAGCAGTGGGACATGCAATGCTAATACAAACTAGACACAGACTACGGGTGAATGGGGTGGGATATTGGTTTGGTTAGTTAATGCTCTGGAATGTATTAAGTGGTGCCTGTTCAGGCACTGACTCCTATACTCGGAAATCACTGTTAATTCCATCACAAATCCTTTAGGGTCCTTGCAAGACTGCAATTGGTCCTCACGCTTCACCACAGTTCAAATAACTTGCAGGTTGTGAAGCTTCTGCTTGGTCATTTCCAGGTGGAAGAGTAACATTTGCATCTGTGGCCACTGTTAAACCTGAATCACTCCTACTGTTTTCCAGTTCATACATTCTTGGTGCTACTGACACACTATGACTTTCCCTACATGATATGCCTGCTCCTGTAGCTTCATTCTCATGACCAGGCAGGAATGTTCTGGTTCAATGAATTGCTACTTAGCAGCACTGAGAAACACATGTGTGTGTGCAAATAACTGTGGATTCAGAGCTGTACGAAGCTGTCTCTACACAGATTTTCTTCTGAGAAATAGAATGTCAACACAAAAAGTTCATCTGAACATGTGAGGATGTTTCAAATTATTACTTGTTGCCATATTAAAAGGTCTACTGGATATATGTATATTTCAGGGCGTAAAATCTGCTTGGCTTGATGTTGACAGATATCTTGTTCTAGATTTGCCTTTAGAGATAAATTAGTACTAGCATAGCATTGCACTACCTGAACCATGATTTCCATTTTTGCACTGCTTAATAATTAATAATGGCTGGTTGATATTTTCTCAGTGGTTACTGATAAAGATGGTTGAAATACCTAATGCCTGTTGTTTCCTTCAGTTCTATGCATTACTTCAGAAATGAGATCCATGTGGCCCTCCAGAGGTTGCAGGTCCCAGCAGCCCTTGTGAGCATACCTAATGGTGAGGGATAACGAAGGTTGCAATCCTGCCTCTTCTGAAAGACCACATGATTCCCACCCCCTTCTTACCTGTACATTTATTCTGTAATTTGCACTCCATTTGATTGTCTGTTATACTGTAAAATGCACGTATGTGTCAGTTTGTTATGCTATACAAATCCACACATATGACCACAGACTCACAAGACTTGGTATATTACCTAATACGACTCAAAGAAAGACCTCAGTAAAGATTTAGACCTAGCTTTCAAGCAGTTTTGGTGCCTTCACAAAAGAGACTTCAAATTTATGTATGTTTTACTGTAGACTGCACTTTTAAGAACTGAGTTCTGAACAAACATGATAGTTAGACTTAAATTGACAGCCCAGATATTGGGGGGATGGGAATGAGCTAGGGAATTCTTGTTTGGAGTCCATTTTGCAGGGAACATCATGTAGAAATATTTTAAAGAATGGTGGGTGCTAGAAGTTAAACATTTTTTTCATTCATACCAAACACCTGTGAAGAATTGCTGTCCATAGAACTTGTCACCACCCAAAGAAATGAGAAACATGGAATAATAGGAACGCATAGGTGCTTATGTAGGCACAACAACAGAGCTTTCACTGTTGTACTAGAATTGTACATTGGAATAATTAACTTGAGGGAGGAAGAGGGGAACAGTGGAAGCAATGGCATGGTCCTTTTCTCATTTCTGCTTATGTGATGACCTCAGGAAAGGTTCTTGTCCCCTCTTCAGACAGTCAGCTCTTTCAGAGAGAAGGATATATTCAGGTCCTTTTGTTTCCTAGTTCCTTGATAACTACTTTCAGGGGAAAAACATGTAAAATCAGATATTATTAGTTTTACTTGGTTCTGGAAATTTATACTTCACTTTTCCACTTCAAAAAGAGCTCAAGACAGCCAACAGTTTTAAAATATGTAATAAGAAACTATAACCAAAACAAAGGAAATCAGTTCACACATTATTTTTTAAAAGAAACTACCTACATTAGGTAAAACCAGACTGGGGGACCTATGGCCCTCCACATGTTGCTGGACCACACCAGATGTTACCGGTACGAGCTGGATTCCAACATCATCTGAAAGGCCACAAGTTCACTATCCATGGATCAAAACTTATTTATCAAACAGTTTAAAAGCCAACACCCTGTCCCAATACAATTATATTTGCTGATCTGTGATCGTTATACTTCAGCATCATCAGGACTGTTATCCTTCTCCCCGTCCTACCCATAGAGATTGTCAGCAAGGGTTAGGGAGCGCGTGGCAGTCCAGACGCCATCATGCACTGTGATTATTTATTATTACTTCTTAGTAGTGTTATCTCCCAGTTTTCCTCCACTGAGCTCAAATTTCTCCTCCACCCTGCTTTTTTCTTCACAATAATCCTGCAAAGTAGGCCAGGCTGAATGAGAACAACTGGCCTAAAGTCAAGCAATGGATTTTATAACCCAGCAGTGACTTGAACCTTGATCTTCAGGCCAGCACTCACAACTGTGGAGGGCCATACACTCCCCATTCTAACTGCTGTACAGCAGGTGAAAATTCAGCAGATGTGACATGCCAAGTATGGTGAAATGGTGAAGGGAGAAGTTACACTTGTTAAATTCTTGTCTGCTAAGCAGCCTCTATCAGTAATCAAGCAACCTTAGTTAATATTGGTAACACACTACTACTCTCATCTTTGTAAACCTTATTCAGGTCTCAGGTGAGTGACCTAGACTGGGTGGATCAGCATGTTTACTCTGCCACTCTCCCTTCCTGGGACTTCCTTTCCCCGCCTTGCTGTGATCAGCTCCCTGGTGGTTTCATTTATCAGTGGCTGAAATCCTTGTTTTCCTAGTTGCTTGTACTAGTAGCTCTATCAGCATTAACCCCTGACCTCAAAATGTAGCTTCTCCCCCTTCTTCCCACAATTATGTTTACTGAGCATCTTTCCCCGTTTACTGAACAAGATTATCTTTTGAGTCCTGCACCAAGGGCCTATTCCTCCTGCAGCTGAGCTGACATATGCAGAGGCCATTAAAGTCTCCTGAGAAAGTATTCAAATAAAGCTGTATGAATCTTCAAGGTAAAGTCTGTAGTTGTGATTAGCATGACTGAGATTTGGATTCATATTAGGAGAGCTTGACCACCACCTTTGGGCAGAGCTCCCATATCTGGCAATTGGCTGAAAATCAACAGGTGAAGTCTGTTTTTGCTTTTTTTGAAAGCCATTTTTTTTCCTCAAACACCTTTGCAAAACAAATGGCTAAATAGAAATACTTGGAGAAAATAGCCAAACACACATTTAGGCCAACACTATTAATTTAAACAGGAACTGCAGGTATAAGTGATGTATGTTGGTCAGTTTTGGCCAAACTTTGAGCACCATGTATAGAAACTTTACATGCACAATGATTAGGATGGCAGTTAGACAATAATGGGAGATACTGGTTTTTAAAATGAGGAAGAACTATGGCAATTACAGATGATCAGTCATGCCCATGGAATATGAAAGCATGTAAGAACTGTAGATCATGACCATGGTCAACCAAAGTATTCTTGCCATTTCAGTAGTTGTTTTTCACTGCAAAGAGAAAATTAACCAAAGTGATCTCAGTGCAGATGGAGGAAAGCATTTGGAGATGGTCTTGTCAGATTTTTTTTGTAACAAGTGTCTTTTTGTAACAGTTGGAAAAATCTCAGATCTAGAAAATGCAAAAAGACAGTACTTTTTACAAAGAATCTTTAAATGAGAGTTGATTTTCTGTAGATCCTTTCTGAGATATATTTGCTTAATATCCTTCCTTTGAAACTTGGGCCCTTCCGCAGGACAACGCACCCATGTATCATCCCATCACAATCCCAGCAGCACCTCTGCTGGGAGGGGGGCCCAACATTCTTCTTCTCACACAACTGGCTGCCTGCGGAAAGGAGCACGAGGGACATGATCTGTCCTTCCGGACTGAAGCTGGCCTTCTTCCCATGCTGCAGTGGGGGAGGAGGTACAATCAGGGATCACTGACAGACTTTTTCTGTCAATGATAGAGCCCACGATCATGCCAGTTGGCAACACAAGAAGGACGGGACCTTGATGACGTTGTGTGGAAGCATCATCGCCGTCCCCTCCTCTCGCATCCCCATGCCGAGAGGCTGTTGTCCTGTGGAAAGGGCCTTGGTGTTTCATTTAAAAAGTGATTATAACAAACTGCCTTATGTCAGGTGAATCCCTGTGTCCATTTAACCCTATATTGTCCAATCTGACTAGCAGCAGATCTTTTGTGTCAACTTCTAACTGATGCTTTAACTCAACATTCATCAGCTCCAGCTACTATGGCTACTGATCAGGGAGAATGGAAGTGGTAACACAGCAACATCTGAAGGGCTGCAGGTTTCCCATCACTGCTTTAAACACAGATGTTTGGTTCTTATACATGTGTGGCATGTGCTCTACCAGTGAGCTGTATGGTCTTTCCCCGAAGAGATACAAACAGGTGGGACAAGAATCTATAGCCTATGCATCCAGGAGATAAGATTAATGCTCCTAAGGTGCTGCAGTGACAACTTCAAGAAAATACCATAAAGCTGACACCATTTGTGGTAAAGTGTTCTTTATAATAGAAATGGTGATGCTTGGGGAATTGACTTATAGTTTGGATGCCTTCAGCTACTTGAATACCATTTATAATCCAGCTTCAACCAAATACACTGGAAAGTTTAATTAGCTTTCACAGAAACAACACTTTAAAGATCAAAGACCTTATTACATACTAAGATTTCATGGGCAAGAGAAGCCTCCTTTAACAAAGGCAGACAGTAGTCTAGAAGTTATAAGATCTTCTAGTGTCTCCATCTTTTACTGCACTTAATGACCCATCTCATAAAGCAAAGCAAAGCAGCTTCTCTTATTGGCTCAGTTTGCATTTTCCTCTTTAATAATCTTATCCAAGACAATAAAAATAAAAACCCCATGCTTTCTAAATGGGGAGAAGGTACAAGGAAAACTTTGTTACTTCTTTTGCAGATACCCACCTGAATATTTTAAAGATAGATGAGGTCTAGTTAAGATTGAGAGGAAGACAAGCATTTATTGGCAAATTGGTTGACAGCAATCTGATCCAAAATGTACTGGAGCATGTCCAAACAATACAGATTTGGCACTTTGAGATAGAGTAAAGTCTGGCCTCAGCATTCCATGGCAGCCCTTGGCTTTGGAGGCTGGAGATGTTAGCATATCGCCTTAGTGCAAATGTGCAAAAAACAGGTGTTTGATGAGTTGCAGAGCAGTTAAGAAGAAAATTCAGCGATTAATCAGAGATTGAACTTCACTGATGGATGAGAAGAATTAGTGGACTTCTTGGCTGAAATTTTCTCTGGGCATGATTAGCATTTTCTTGTGATAATATGACCTGGACTGAAAATCAAGAGATGTGAATTCATTTCCTGCATTTGTACGGACCTTATGCCATAATTTCTTCATACTCTTTCATACAGCAAGCATTCAAGCACGTATCTGAGTTAAGATCACTTAATTTAGATTAGCCAGCCCATTTATTTTAACCACTTTGTCATCAAAGTGTTTAAAGAGTGGTAAAATGAAGCTTTCTCCATCCTATCAGGATGTGTTTATAAAGACTATAACTATAATGGCTTTTGCAGATAGCCAAATTAATATGAGAGTTGTTTTTTTAATACAGCTCTTCTCTGCCCCCTTACAAAAAGCCCAATAATAGTTACAGCATATAGGCCCCCTCTAGTGGTAATTAACAGGTTATACATAATAATAACCTTTCCCCTCTGCATAGGATATAGAAAAAAATCTGGGGACTCACATTGCCTCACAAGAAACAAAGATATTGCTTCACACACACACACACGTTTCCTTTTTATCAGTATTAGCGTTATCATAAACACTTTGGTCCTTGATGATGTTGCCATTGCAGCCAGCAATCATCCCTCCAATCAGCCCAAACAGCAACCAGAGAAGGTGAGCAGCATCCATGTTAGATTTCCCACAGTTTAATACTCCTGAACATCCAATACAGCTACACCAGAAGTTCTTGGGGACTGGACTAAGAGGTTAATTTTTTAAAATCACAAAGATAAAATACAAGTCATATAGGGAAACATGCAAAACCTCAAAAAGAATAATATCAAATCTTAATATTATTCACATAAAAGCTAGCAGCCTGTCCAGCAATCAGTAATAGTTTCAGTTAAAAGCAGAAATGAAAAGAAACAGCATCAGTGCAAAAAATAAATATTTCCTTTGCTTTGCTTTGTCCTTTCAGTTTTCTCTTCTGCTATTTTCTCTCCCTTTTCAGCCTACTACTTCCTGACAGAACTTTTTCTGCTCTTTATACCAGTTTAGTAAGCAATCCAGTGTCATTATTCATTATGGTATTCTTGTTACTTCATGTTCTTTTTCATTTCTATCTTTTCGTGCGTGTGAAAAAAGTTTTAGGACTGAAAAGAAAATGGAATAAAACTTGAAACATTCCTATCAGGAGAAATGAAAGCATGAGAAGGAGGTGTACGACTGGTGGCCAGTTCTTCATGTTGTGTTTTAATGGTATAAATGTGAAGCTGCTCCCTGTACATGTTTTTTCAGATGTGTTTTATCTACTCGGTCATCTCATCAACAAATAACATTTGTAACTACCCATCTGTGTAACTTAGTAGACTTAGTCAGCCATCAATAAATGAATTAACTGTTTTTTAAAAAAATCCTATCAGAATCCAGTGTTTTATTTTATTGTAATGATCTGGTTTTTAAAAAATTATGTAGCACTAAGGGTTAATTGTTTAGCAGGTACATGCCTGTGAACACATATTTTAAAAAGAGAGTTTTTAAATTTCAGTTTCCTTTTGCAAGCTGTTGCTCCTCCTGAACTCTCTGA
Source organism: Iguana delicatissima (assembly GCA_948472985.1). Classification (NCBI taxonomy): domain Eukaryota; kingdom Metazoa; phylum Chordata; class Lepidosauria; order Squamata; family Iguanidae; genus Iguana; species Iguana delicatissima. Next base: position 50,385 of record CAOKZL010001051.1, read on the forward strand.
GTTACAAAGTTGGATTCACCTATATCATGTTTCAAATAGCTGGGACAATATGAGCACTAGACCAAGTATCTTACCAGTGTTATGTACCATCTACAAGGTAAAAGATTTGTCCAAGAAATCAAAAGGAATTTAACTCTGATTGCCCTGTAGGAAAGTTAACAGGGCAGTGACTAGTAGTCATTCAAACCAAAGCTCACATACATAGCTCACATACAAAAAGGATTCCTGGCATGAAGGGCTATTGGTATCTGGAACAGCCATGCCCCTGGGGTAGCAAGTCAGAGGGAAATAGCAAATATTTCTGAGAAGGGCAGGGAAAGAAAGCATCATATTCACATAAGCCCACTTGGCATGTGGACTGGAGTGATTCTAGTTGTAGTTGTAGTCCAAAAAAGTACATTTTCCAAGTTCTGGACAAAACTGAGACCAAGCATTTAGAAAAAGCTTTGTGTGAGTGGAACATACAGAGGGTATAGAAAGAATGATTTAACAAGGTGAAGAGTTCTATAGCAAATCTAATTTGTGGAAGCAGCATCTGCCATGAAAACAGAGCTTGCTTGGAAGGGATCTGGGAAGTGACCCAGTGTCATATTTCACAGCCACACTATGTGTTATATCCCACACACACACACATACACAAACACACATTTCAACAAACTAAAACTACGTAAAAGAGACTGAACAGAATGCAAAAGGTGTTTATGCTCTTGTGGGTTCTGCCTACTAAGCATGGTGAGCAAGACACAGGATTCTGGAATGCCATGGCAGGAGATGGATTAGAACAGAGTAATTGCCTTGCTGGGTTGGACCAGTGTCCAACAAGTCCAAAATTCTATTCTCAGAAAGAGAAATGTCTCCAAACGTATTCCATCCATATCAAAAACATTGAAGTAGGGGAGGAGGAGAACAGAACTTCAGTTTTTGCACACAAAAAGTTGAAAACAAGTTTCCACATCATAGTGTGCTTAGGGAGCTGTGTAAAAGAAAAAGCAATACTGTGACAGACTGTGAATAAGAACTGGTTCAAGACAATTAAAGCAGGAAATGGAAAACTTTTAAAAGATTTGACATTGCCTGGGAACTGGCCCCACTCTCATATATGTCCTCTACTCTCAATGCATTTGCAGAGCTTTTGCTATCTCCCACATAGTGTGTGCCTATCTGGGAAGAGTCCGCTTGAAACTAAATGGTTCAGTTTAGAAAGAGTAACAGGAAGTCCATTCTGTTTTCAACTGTACAGGCAGAATGACTTAAGAAACTTTAACAAAGAATCAGACTAACTGTAGATGAAACTGTTTCCAGTTCCCCTTCTGAAAGGTTCCCCTGAAAGCTAACTGTATCAAATTTGAGGGAAAGGTATTTCGTGGATTTTTATAGAAAGAAAGAACTGGTATGGCAATTGTGGAAACAGTGGTGGGAAAGTGTTTGATCCCATACTGTATTTTGGATATAGAGTAGAAGAGTGGAAAGAAATGTGCCTCCCTCATTAGTGTTCCTGCTGCAAGTAACCTCCACTGTTTTTTGTTGCCTTGCCTCTTTGCATCCCAATGTCCCACAGACAGGGTGGACTAGAAGGTCACATCTGTATACCTGTGAATTTAAAGGAAGAAGTGTTTAGAGGGATTTAAAGCAAAAATGCTAAGATCTTGCTACTGGAACTCATAATGTAAAGTCTATTGGGCAAATAGTCCTTTCCCTAATTTCTTACACATGGAACTGTATGATGTTCCAAACTGTTGCCTCCAGCATCAGTTAGCAGCCTTGAGTCCCAGTTTTGGGAAAAACAAGGAATATAAATAAAGATAACAACACTTATTGTTTATTGTTTTTGCTTTCCATATATCATTTGTATTTACTTCTTCAGAGCTGAGAACATGTTGGGGTTCCAAGGATTGTCTAGAGCAGGGGTGAGAATTATGCAGCCCTCCAAATGTTATTGGACAATAATTCCTGGAGTTACTCATCATTGTCTGCACTCGGACATCAGATAGCCCAAGAAGCAGTGCTGTGGTACTGGAGTAACAACCAGGGTGTTGTTGTTGTTGCTGTTGTTTGCCTTCAAGTCATTTCCAACTTATGGCAACCCTAAGAAGGACCTATCACAGAGTTTTCTTGGCAACATTTGTTCAAAGGGAGTTTGCTTTTGCCTTCCTCAGAGGCTGAGAGAATGTGACTTGACTAAAGTCACTCAGTGGGTATCCATGGCTAAGTGAGGCTTCAAACCCTGGTGTCCAGAGTCCAATACTCAAACCACTACACCGTGCTGGATTTTGTATCTGCAGAAAGAAATACCCAGTAACTTCTTACACGGTGCTTCCCCAGCCTGAAACTGCAGCTTGATGATACTGGAGCACACTCTCATGGCCAATTAGTGGCTCAAGGAAGTGGGGGTATCCAAGTACTGTCCAGGTGCAGTTGTGCAACCAGGTGAAAGGAACAACCATCAGCTTCCTGGAATTCCAGTATACACTAGAGTATGTACAGAATACCCACCAGAGATCTCAAAGGTAACAGCTATTCCTTTTTCCCAGTGGTGTAACTGTAGCGGGACCCTGCTCAAGTCCCTGCACTTCCCCATCCACTAACTAGCCATGGGAGTGTGCGTGAGTTCTGTTACATGTGTTGCACTGAGAGTAGAAACAGAAGCCAAGTGTAAATATGCTAGCGAAGCTTTACACTCCACTATAGCACTTGTTACCCTGATTTCTGCGGGTCCTGGGAGGAACACCTCAATGTGCTCAAAATATGGGGAATTAGGAATTAGCTCAGAGCACTGGTTGGCAATGCGAAAGGCAGGGTAACTTAGCAGGATCTTGGAACCCTGTGTATATGGGGTCGGGCCACGCCAAGCACAAGGCAAGTTGTTCAATTTAAAGATTTTATTAAACTTTCCTTAATTAAGCAAACAATGACACACGAACTCATGCACTCATCCAAGAACTATGGAAGCAAAAAGTGAGGAAAATTGATAGGGGTTTCAAGAGGATTTCTGGGGTGAAACTCCACCTGATCCTACAGTCCGGGAATAGAGAGATAGAGAGCGATGCTGGGGTTTGTAGTAGCTTAGCATGTGGAGGCTGAGGGGAGGCTCGCCTGACAGAGTAGCAGCAGTTTGAGATGCAAGGCATAAGCGTTCTAACAAGAAGCTCAAGCTTGGGGTTTTTATAGGGAAGATTGTACTTGGAGGCTAGCCTTCTCCTGAGGAGAACAATAGGAGGTGGAGTGGAGACAAAGCCTCCGAAAGGTCAAAATCAGAATTGATGGGCTTTAGCCAGCCCTGCCAATTGTTAGAACAGTATGTAAATGAGGGAGTGCTTAGAGGCTGTATAGACGGACGCGCTAATCCCATCAAGCCGTCGGTTCGGGACTGAAGCCCCTTTCTTTGGCTTAATAATCGGCCATGTCTAGAGGGCACTACTGACTGTGCGACAAAAGTTGTTTCCTGGCCTAGACCTAGCTTGCATAATTAAGGCCATGTGGCCGTCCCTGCCTACACAGGCTCTCAATGACCCTTTCAGACATGTGGAGTTCATCTTATGGAGTGTCTTGTGGAAATATTAACCATAACCAGTATGAAATTGTAGACCTTGGGCTCAGGCTAGACAATTGCAGTAACACACTACTGGATCTCCACCACTGTCATCCAAACCAATAGTACTCAAAAAAGGTGGTCCCTGCTAGTCCAGGAGACGTTGGCCCTTCCTGCACATGGTTATTAAGGCGAGCCAATGCATCTTGCCATGGAGGTCTTCTGCACCTTGGAGCGGACTAGGTTCGGTTTATTTACCTTCATTTTGCATGTAATTCAGACTAAATGCGCTCCCATGTGGTGGTAAAGCACGTTATTTGAAAACCGGAAGAAATCGATCCAATTCGTATTTTCACAGTGGTGCAGACACGTACATTCGTGCCAGTGCAAACTGGTGGTAAGGGAAGGGCTCGTGGGAGGGGCCAGGAGGTAGTATGGACTTACGCACGTACACAATGACGTATTAAAACATGCAAAAAAAAAGAGCCAATCACAGCTGACAGGGTAGGGTGAGGGGAGTAGTGGGAGTGGCCATGGCGGAGGCAGTGTGGATTCATGAACTTGCACTCCTCCGAATCAGAATGGAAGATACGCAGCAGCTGTGCGGAAGGAAATGAGGGAAAGTCCGCCTTGTTTTGAGCCCAGAAAATCTGGTAGGAAACGGCACAAACCAATTCACCAACCTCGTGCAGAAAGGGCCATTGACTGCTAGTCCACAGTAAGTTTTCAGGAAACAATACAAATACAATAAAAACATGGCACAAATAAAGAACTTGTCCCTGGCACATTGAAAAGAAATTGCTGGTCTGGCACATCAGATAGTTTGAGAAGCACTGGGCTAGGCAGAACAAGACTTCAGCTCCTAATCATATTGATGAGGAAGAAATATTATCCATTCCCACTGAAAGCTTTAGCTGACGTGCATCCACAAAGTTTCACTCACATGCTTATGGTAAAGCCTTCTGTGATATCAGCTGAACAAAATTACCAAAATACTTGAAACCTCTGCCGGAGTTTTGCTCTCTCATTCTAAAGAATAAGGGACAAACTACATTGTTACACATGATCTTTCACAAAATGTTTCCACAGCTCTCTCATTCAGTGTTCCTATTTTTTTCTCCCCTCCTGCTTCAAACTGCTTTTCTTCCCATAGGAGAGAAGATACAGATGCCTTCAAGAAAAACACAACTGAGGGTAAATTTAAGAGGAAAAACAGCATGAGTAGAAAAGGGTCAGCATACATGTTGATTGCCTTACATCTTTTTTTTAGTACAAACTCTTAAAACAGAGAATTGTTTTGAAAGTTCAATGTAACGTATAGCTCATCTCTAACACAGTCCCATTGTGAGATCTCAGCTTTTAACCAAAATGCCATCATGAAAAGTGGGTCAATTAGGGGGGAAAGTACAAGATGGCAATTTGAGGAAGGCTCTACAATATTGATAGCCTTGGTTAGTCTAGCCTTAGTTAGTGATTCTTATTGCTGTTCAGTTCCATAACTACTACCAGTTCAAAGCCTCTGCCTGAGTTAACATCAGACACCTCATTAATTATTTCTAATTCCTAATTAACCTTTGTATCAGTACAACAATCCATTCCCAGTCCTTGGCAATAAATTACTATCTCTGGATTAATCAAACATGTACAAAAGTTTAATCAACCTGGAATACCATCACCTTCCCATAAGGATAAAAGTAAAAATACTTTTACTACTCTTTCACCACTGATTTAATGCTTAAGATCTGGGTGGTGAAAGTAGGTCTAATGCTGTGCCACATGTGCATAGCCAACCTTGGGAAGAAAAGAAACAATGAAGAAATATCAGAGCCTGATGCCCAATCTCACGCTTTGGTCAGATTTGGGTAGAAAACGGTAGTCTGATTAAAACAGAAATCCAAATAATGGAGAGTTATTTCCTGAATGGAATGGGACCATCAGACCCAACCTAGCCTTCTACTACCACCACCACCACCAAATAAAACAAGCCAGGAAAATAATCGTCATTGTGAAAAGAATTAAAGAGGTCTACATTTTCATGAGTCCTGCCAGGTTAATACCACTGCCTATCTCCCTGACAGCTACAAGATTGATTACCAGCCTCAGCACTCTTTATAACTTGATCACGCAAATTAATCTCTGGCTGTGGGCCCATCTGATGCCTGGCATCGCAAATTTAATTTGGAGGTGTAGCAGCTCTTTTACCGTTCTCCCCCTTCCTTTCAATGTCCCCGCCCCCGCCCACTGTGCTTGTAGCAAGTGTGGTGTTGCCGTAACAACGAGGCCTAGAGATGGCTTCTAACTTGAGTCCTGAGCTGTCAAGGCTTCAGCGGTCCCCTGGGAGGTGTTTCATCAGGTACGCAGAGAAAAAGAGGCTTAACAGACACTAAGTAAGACATATTAATGTACTAAAGACTTAATGAAGTTTGGACGGGTGGGGGGGTGGCAGAGGGGAAAGTGCTTACTTTATTAGTTTATGGCCGATTAATGGGAATGGTCATTACAGTGATGGAGATAGATTACTCCCATCAAAGTGCTCCTGCCATTCCCACTCAAATAGTGGGGTTGCCTGATGCTGAGGTTTCTCCTGATCCGCCTCTGAGATCTCCACCCTTTGCGCAAGCATAAAGGTGTGTATGTGCGTCCACACAAGGGAGACAGTGATGGTGTGGGGGAAATGTATTTTATGCAGATTCAGTGTAAAGAAAGAAAACCATCAAAGATTTTTTTAAAAAAAATGTTGCTTATACCTCAGAGCTGGAGGAGAGAGGCAGAATGATGCACTGGTGTAGATAGGGAGAACTTTGAAATGAAAAGTTGCACTTTGAGGGGGATGGAAGACAGAACGATCAAAAGTTATTAGCTATACAGACTGGCTGGGTGAATGGCTAGCAGTCGCGTAGGGACGTGAGGACGGGGGAGCGATTCGCCCCAGCTGACAATGTTTCTGGGGCGTCCCAGCCCTTAGCCACGGCCCCACGAGCCCTGGCCACAGCCCCACACACCACAGCCACGCCCCCACGCACAGTGGCCACACCCCTCCTGCTGTAACCCCCCCTCCACACACTCCAAGCTCCGCCACTGACAGCTAGATTGTTAAGTAATGAAATGCAGTTCTGCCTTTCCAGTCTCAGGCCTAGAAGAAGATCATAGGAAGAAGAAGATCTGGGGGTCAAGCCTGGTACAACAGTTGGGCTTCATGGAGCAAGGAGCTCCAAAACTCTGCTAAAGTATGTTGAACTGTTCTTATTTTTTGTAGTGTAGAAATCTATCACTTTTCTTACTATGTGGTTTCTGCCTTTGGTATCATATTTTCTGTTAAAGAAGGTATGCCTAGGAACGCATCTACTTTGTTAACTTAGGGCATTTCTGCATGATGCTGCTATCCTGTGATGGGGACATGTTGCTGCTGGTCCACAAGTCATGCTTTGACATGATGTCATTGCAGTCTCAGTGCCAATGCATCCCCACCTATTGTGATTTCAGGATATTCTATTACTGAAAGAAAAAAAATCCAGTAATAGCCCCCAGTCATGTGACATTCCCATTTCCAGCAGCCATGCAGAAACGGAGGAAGTGCAGTCTAGGCACTTCCTTCCTCAGTGCAGCATGGGAAGTGGCCGGTTGCACTGTGGAAAGAAGGCACATGTCTCTCATGCTACCCTTCCATAGGTAGTCGGCCAGCTGTGGAGGGGAGCATTCACATCACACTCCCATCCCGGCAGTGGCATTGCTGGGATCGTGACCAGACAACAATAGAGATGGGTAAGGTGTGGAAATGGGCTAAGTCAGACCTGGGCATTGTACGGCCCCCGGGCCACATACGGCCCTTTGATTGGCTCGGACCGGCCCTTGTAAGGCTAATTTGAAATTACAAAATAAACATACTTTCTAAGGCCCTTTCCTCACGGGGGGACGAAACTGGGCCGCACACGCAGGGGCAGAACTTACCCGCAAGCGGGTTGCTCTGTCCCTGCGGAGAGCGCGGATCCGCTGCTCCAACCGCCGCCGAATTTCAGCGGCGCTCAGCGGCATTCAGCGGCGCTCAGCGGCGCCCAAAATGGCAGCTGGCGGCTTCCGGCGGCGCTCCGCCAATCAGGACAGCGCGCCAGCCGGAAGCCCGCCCCCGGGCAGATCTGCAGGGACGCGCTACCGCGTCTCTGTGGTTCTTAACCGGGGGCTGCTACAGGGCAGCGCGGGTGAGTTTTATAAAAACCACTTGCGAAGGTGGTTTTTATAAAACTCACAGTGCCACCCCCGCAGCTGCGCTAGAGCAGTTTGAGGTCTAGAACCTCACTTTTTTTAACTGCTCTAGCGCACCCCCTGGTGAAGAAGACCTCCAGGAGAGGTCACTCTAGCATGGGCAATATGCCCGGCCCTCCACAATATTTTTAGTTTCTCATGTGGCCCCATGGAAAAAATAATTGCCCACCCCTGGGCTAAGTTATACCTGTATTTGATTCCTGTAAGTTTATATTCTATTACATACAACATTTTAGGTGTTTTAACTGTATTTCTTGCCAAGTTCTAGGTCATGCATTTTGAATAAGCAAGATATTTTATTTATTTCATTTTAATCCCACTTTTCTCTAGGAAGCTCAAGGTGGGGCACATGGTGTTCCCCCTTCTTGAGTTTATGCTTATAATATCCTTATACTAACCCTGTGAAGTAGACTAGGCTAAGAGAGCATGGCTCTCCACCGTGTCTCAATCGTGCCAGACCTAGTCCTGTACTCTGTAACCACTGTATCATAATGAATTCAGCAAATTGTCTGGTTCAAATAGGTCAAGAAAAATTCAACATATCACAGAATCAGAGGGAACTTCTAGGAACTATACTTATGGTACAGTTACCACAAAGCCACTCTAAAAACTCAGCCCCAGCAAGAGTCAGGCATCATGGGATCATGAGATATTTTACTTGCCCCACCCTGCCATACTAGATTCAGTGAAAATGCCAGGAGCACAAGGGCTTCAGTGGGAGTCCCATTCTAGTGCTGAAACAGCCAATATTTCGATGCTGGGGAATGGACCCCAAATTCAAATCAAGAGTACAGCACGGAGATGGAGAAGAATATCTCACAACCAGACATACTCATGCCAGTCAGAAGGAACCAGGACTAACATCCTGCTTCAACATGTTCTGTGCCATCTCCCAAGCTACTCTGCTGTTTTGCCTAATAGACCAATTCTGAAGGGCAACATATCAGCAAACCACATTGTCCTTTCTTGCATCATCTCACTTCATTGTACCCATCCCTGCAACTGGTTACCTCACATATCTTGAAAGCAGACTCTGAGAGGCCTATTCTCTCATAGCACTTAGAACTGAAGCGTGCAGAACAAGCAGGGAGCAACTGTCCCTGATCCCATCAGTCTTTCTACTCCCCACCCAAGTCCCATGTCAAGGCTATCCAAAGCCACAGTCTATTGAGGTGGATCCCTCTCTACCTGAGCTTGAAGAACTTACTTTTTGGAACATGGAAAACCTACTGGACTACAAGTTCTGTACTCCTCAGACAACATGGCTAACATTGATATGAACTCCTGGCCTTTCCTAACAGAAAGTTTAGCTATCTGCAGATGAGTGTGTTGCCTGTGTGAAGGCACTGATCATCACATTTGAGGGCAGGAACATTAGAGCAAGCTAGGGCAGACAAGACACAGTGTTCTCACATGACAAAGAGAATGGGAAAATATGGGAGGCAGTTGCAGCAGTTATAAATGACAAATATGTTTTCTTTTTCTGTGATTATCTGTGAGGGGATGTACTGTCCAAACAACCCTAGTTGAAGTAGAGTTGGTTATTGGGTGTTTGTGTCTAAAGGCCCAAGATTAGGGTACAAAGAAGCAGATAAATGTTAGCAGCATGTTCAGGTTCCTACGTGTGTTCTAGATCTGGGCTGTTTTGTACAAAATCCTCCAATCATTTACAAAATGCTGTTTCTCTACAGTTTCCCATTGGCTGAATTCTCCTTTGTGAGCAATAAGGGTAGGCAACATAGGCCCAGAAAAATATAGCCCTGCTTTATTCACTGCCATCTGAATTATGGTCTTCCCCATGGGTGCATATGCTAGTAGTGGTGCACTATGACTGAATGCTGAATTACACTGTTTCTTGTGTTCCAACATGGTGGATCAGTCATTGACTTGGAAGCTGCTTTTTTTAAAAAACAAAAACAAAAACCTTCCTAGTGAAGTCAGTGAGAGGGATATTTTTTTAATCAGACATACAGCTAAGACAAAGCTGCATGACTTTAAAAGGTGTGAACATGCACTGAAGAAATATGGCACATGACTATGATGGGAGTATGCTTATCTTCTGTATCCATGCTGTTTGAGCCATTCTACTGTTGGGAGTGAAGAAATGTGAAACCATATGTGCCATTAGGGGGCAAAAGGAGTAGAAACAGCTAGTTAATGTTGGCATTTTTGACCACAGCCTTTTGCCTTAGCTCTTGCTCACAGTGGAATGTATTCCCCCAGAATGTCTCCAAAACTGAGGTTGGACCTAAGTTGAATGAGATCTCCCGACTTTGCCAAAGATTGATATTCTCAGGCTTCCTCCTGAGTCTCACACCTCTTCCTCTCTCTTAATTATCTAACTAGACATTGTTGTTGTTGATGTGTGCCTTCAAGTTGTTTCTGACTTGTGGTGACCTTAATGTGAACCTATCATGAGGTTTTCTGGGGCTGAGAATGTGTCGCACACCTAAGATCAAATAGTGGGTTTCCATGGCTGAGCAGGGAATTGAACCCAGGTCTCCTGGGTTGTAGTCCAGTGTTCAGACCACTGCACAACAGTGGCTCTAGCAGACCACATATTTCCTTTCACACGATCAATTTGCTTTAATAAAAGTTTCTCTTCTTTAAAAGACACACTTTAGTTGATGATTCCAAACACCAGCTTCCACATTTGCTAACACTGCTGGTATATCTTTCTTGGCTGAAAGGCTCCATAGCTGGTGTTCTGCCAGTGCATTAGGGCTTTTTCCAAATCCTATATCCCTTCAGTTGGCAGATCTTCCATACAGGTCAAGCATTCCATTTGGAGCAATTGCAGATAGCAGGTGGCCACTGCATATGGAAGCCAACTGCACCAACAGGATTTCTATTTAAGAACCATAGCCCACCAAATAGCAGAAGTTGTTAGGGCTGGAGTCAGCTCTTCTGAGTTCATGGGCCCTTGGTAGTTGCCCAGCTATGCTGACCTCAAAGTCTAAAGAATTTTACAAACCAGAGGACAAGTAAAATAGTTAATTGACTGGAAATTCCAAAAAAAAAAAGTCATGAAAATTGTAATTAGAAGAAGAGAAGGCAATAGTCTTCAAATAAAAAACTCAGATTGAAGAAAATATTCCTATAGCCAAACTCTGCATTTTTCTGAGCATTTCTAGAGTAGCAAATAGGTGTCAAAAGTTTGTTCCATGCCCAGTGTGATAAGAGCCATTGCTGACACAAAATTCACTTTGACTTACAGCCTTTTGTCAATCACTAAGTGATTTATATCTTTCCTAATGAACTGACTAGAATTAGATTAGCTGTGAGCACCCATGTGCCCAGACTGGTCTTGATTAAACTCCCATCTGTGCATTCCCAACATTTGAAGGGTTTATTATGACTTGTGTTTTGAAGCTGCATGTGCGTGTGGAAGAGAAGGGCATAATGGAATCTGTAATCAATACATTCAACTTATTAATGTCTCATAAGGGTAATGCATTTTTAAGTTGCCAAAGCAAATATTGTGCTAACTACTTCTTAGGTTGGTTTGAAAACTGGGATTGCTGCCCCCATCTGCCACCCCTGAAAATTTCAGGCCATGTTTCCAATTTACTTCAAAGTCACTGGAGTTTTAGCCAGTTTTAGCAGAACTTTATTCAACCATCAGCTAACACAGGGGCTCAGTGAATCTGGGCATGAAGGAAGGGTTCAGCATAGTTCAAAAAATGTTCAAAATGTGTTACATTCATCACGGATAGGGGCTTTACAAAACTGTAAGGGTTAGTGGCATTTCCAGGCCTGCAGACTCTCTGTCACAGAAGGTTCATTTTTGAGAGGTTATCAAGTGGCTGTCCAGGGGCATGGAAAGTTTACCTGGCTTTGTTGTAACTCTGTAAGTATTGGGCAAGAATCCTGGATATGGATGGTTTAAAAGAAAATTCACTATTACTCAACTAGTAAAACCAGGAGTCCCTAGTTAAGTTGAATTAAGTACTTCTATGATATGGGAAATGAGGAAGGACAGAGAATATGGAAACAGACTTATAATTTGGCAAGTCCAAGGGCTTGGTTTCATAGGTGCTTTGTTTTCAGTATGTGAAACTGAAATAACTTCTCCACAACTTCCACAAAATTAATTACAGTACATTTCCTGTATCCACATGACTGGTATATGGGATTTCACTCATCTACTCTGAAAAGTAGCCTCTTTTTTGACTTCATGTTGTTGTTAATTTTCATGTTATTATCAGTTGTGCACTGGCTTTGGACTGTAAATAATAGCTACAAAGCCTTCTATCTCTTAGATTCTAAAGTTCTGTCCAGTTTCAGGGCCTCCTCTCCAAGCTGCATACTTGTCTCAATATCCCCATCACTATCTCATTGAAAATAATAGCATTTGCTATTATCTGCTATTTTTTGTTACTCATAGTAAGTCCAGGAACATATTCCCCCATGGATACAGAGGATATACTGCATATGACTATTAATGGTACATCCTGGCATAATGCTTCATAATGCTGCAATGTCATGTGTACTGTGTTGCCAGGAAACAGATCTTGCCAGGAGATACATTTGGGAAAGGAAGAATTTCCCTTCCCAGGAGGTTTGTGTAGTTATGTAAGTTTAGCCAAACTAATTCACACACTTCCCTTTTCTGATTAAAGTTTCTGATTTAAAGCTTTTTAAAAATTTTATTTAGTACATTATTTGATATATAAATCCCTAAAAGAAGCGGATAATTCTCACTGCAAACAGTTTTAACTTAGGGATCAAAATTAATTCATCAAAGCTAAGTTGCTTGTTGTTTGTACATTTATTTCTATCTCACCATTTTTCCCTGATCAGAACTCAAAATGGTTTACAATTAAAAATACATTGTTAAAAATCCACAAGATATGAAAGTTGAAACAGGATTAAACAATAAAAAATTAAAACCTGTTTAAAGAATAACATCATTAAAACACACACATACAAGCACAACCAGAAGCAATATCCAGTGCATTGTGTTAGAAAGGCCTTATATAGTCATTCATAAAATGTCTGTTGGAATAGAAAAGTCTTTATGTGTTTGTGAAAAGAAAGTGGGAAGGGTTCCACACTAACTTTTTTGGGAAGGGACTTCCAGAGCCTGGGAGCCCTCTCTCGATTTTCCCACCAGATGTACCTGTGAGGGTGGTAGGATGGAGAGGAGGGCCTCCCCAGCAGATCTCAAAACATGGGGTGATTTGTAAGGAAGAATACAGTCCTTCAAATAACCTGGACCTGAGTGTGTAGGGCTTTAAAGGTCATAACCAGCACTTTGAATCATGCCCAAAAACTGATTGGCAGCCAGTGGAGCTGTTGCAACAAAGTTTATATAACAAATTATATCAGAGTCTAACTGCATTGGACCAGCAGATTGTGAAACAGTCAGACATACTGAGGAAGAAAACAAACAACTTTTCAAGGCCTCTTGCTGTAAATTCTCCACCCAAAGGTTTTACAGCATGGTAAAAAAAGTTTTCAAAAAAGAGGTCCTCTCCTTTTTTTACAGTACCAGCCTTCTTTGAGAGAAACAAAACAAAAATCTTCTGTGTATTCTAAACAAATTACAATCAAAGTAATTTTGGTGAGAGAAAGGTGTCCATGTAAATTAGGATATCGTTTTCAGTGAGCCCATGTTTCAGAACTGTGGACAGCTGCTGTGCCGGTTTCGTCTTCCAAAGATGCCATGAAGACAAAGAAATCTTTTTACAATTTTTTTAAAAAATGTACGTCTAGAAAACTTTTGGGACAAAAACACTCTTAATAGATCAAGAGGGTTGTATGGTTAAAAAGAAGGATGGTTACTCAGAATGAAACCTCACTGAATTTAATAGAGCTTATCTCCAAGTAAAAATATATAGGATTGCAATCTTTCAGGCCTTCCAGGAATCAGAAAGGGTTTTGTTTCTATTTCATCTACTACAAACTATTTAGTTTTCCTGGTTCCCTTTGTGTTTCTTGCCCAGTCTAGTCCCTGCCAGTATATTTGAAATTCTACATGTTCCACCCCACTCTTGTTTTGCAAGTTAAATACTTTTTCCAACATCTTGCTTCAAATGTGCGCTTTCCTTACAGATGTGGGGTGATGGTGGTACAAAAAAAGGTCACCATAATAGTTTCCATAAATTATTCTCATCACAGAATGCCAAGATGTACTACTGCAGAATTTTGGAATATTTAGGCATAGAGTTCTGAATACTCTGGAAATGAAGGGGCAATGGCAGCCTTTCCTCTGACAAACTGAAACCCTTTCTTGACCTATATCACAGGCAGCAGAGCACTAAAGCATCCCCTCCTACACAAAGGATGAATAAGGACAGCCAAGCAGCAATAAAAGTGTCAGGACTGTCTTCTTGTGTATCACTGGGCTATGGTATTTCAGGAGAGCAAACTGCACAGAGTCTAATTATTGCTTCCCTCTACCCTGACTCTCTCCCAATTTAAGATGGATCTGATTGTCAGTAGAGGTGACAGATGAAGACAAAGCACAGGTACAGCTCCCATGAACTCCAGGCCTAGCTATATCATTTGAGAGGAGCTGGGAGCATAGGAAAGTGGGGGCCGTTGTACAGAAACATTAACTCTTCTGCTTCTGGAATATATGTGGATTGGTAGTTTAACAGATGAGAAGCTTATAGGAGAATATCGTCTGGTTGGACATGTATCTTCTGTAAATCAACTCATCAGATCAACTCATCAGATAAATATTTGGTGCAGTGGAGACAGGGGCCTTGCACATCTGCTGATATGCATCAGGACTCTTCATTTCACCTCCAAATGTTTCTGGACATGTTGAATGGGGCAAGCTTTGCTGATGTATAAACACAACAGCTATAATGACAGTACTGCCTTTCCCAATCTGAGGTGCTCCAGATGTTTTGAAGTACATCCTCAATATCATTGTCCATTACTCATGATATCTACAATGGATGAGAATTGTAATTCAAAACATCTTCATTACTGAATGTCATTTATTCCTGTTTCCCCACCCCATTGGTACTTGAATTATTGCATATCCACCTCAGATCTACTCAGCCTAAAACAGAATTCTAATAAATTTCCAGTAGCAAAAGACACACATGCTTTCATCTTGTGCAAGGTCCTTCAGTTTAGTTTAAAAAGATCACTTAAAAGTCCAGGGAGAAGGTTGTGAGGGACAATCTGAACTGACATAACCATTGTGAGATGACTGTGTTTTTTGCCTTAAAGGCTTTGTCATCTCCCACAGGATTCTGCTTCATGATCTGGGCCTTTTCTACAGCAGTGCTCAGCCCGGTCTGGTTTCTATCCCCTCAGGCTTCAATATGAGAGACATGTTTGATTATATCTGTTATGTCAGAAAGACACAGGACTCTGGCGCAGAGAGGAACAGATGCTCCTTAAGCAGAACTGTTTGTAGTTCAGTCATGTTATTTATTTACAAACAGACAGACAGACGGGCAGAAAGAGAGAGAGAGAGAGACACACACACACACAGAGGAAAAAGCAGAAGGAAAATGAAGAAGAACCAGGGATTGGGCCACAAGTTGTATTGTACATGCTTTAGGAAAAGTTAGTATGGATGACAAATTAGCTTCAAAGTCTTGTCTCAGCTACCCTGACATCTAGCCTAGTTCATTCTACTCTGTGTTCACAACCACAACTAGTATCCATGCTGACTGGGAGATTTTGGAATTAACTTTTACCATGCTTTCAGGTAAATTTAGTGAACAGTTGCATTTGAACAACTTTTCTGAAGGAAATCAGTAGTTTCAGGATGAATCTTCTGTGTTTGTTTGTTGCATGTATTGACTTGCAGAACCTACAACTTACATAGTGAGATGGCGTCATTGAAGGGTCTCCTACTGAAATATGGTAAATACTGTACCTCTAAGATTATTCAGCTTTTTCTTGGGAATTCCAGGGGTTTCAGGGAGTGAGATCTGTATGGTTTAAGTTACATTCTCTGATATTATAGTAATAATGAGTATAAGGAGAAAGAGACTTAGATACATGAAATAAAAATATATAATTAATGTGATATAAAATATGTGGAATAAGTATATGATGATAAAGGATTTGGAGAGCAATAGTAATGTAAGCCATTTGTGTTGTAATTTTTCTTTTTTTCACATTTAAGTTATTCACGTGGTGTTTTTGTGTTATTCTGTTATGTATTGTATTGTTTTTTATCTTTAATAAAATATAAAAAAGAAAAAAGAAGTTACATTCTCAGCCTGATTATTTTTTCCTAACTAGTAGTATTTCTTTACACAGTCTAATGGTCTGCTTCTAAGAATTATGTTATTGCTGCCTTGCTTTTCAACAGTTTTTGTCAGTGCATATACCTCTGTGTAGAGTTTTGAATGCCAGCCATGCCAGATGTGTGGAAGGGTATGGTGAACTTGCGAAGTTTCCAAACCCTTTAAAACAGTGGTGGGCAGCTGGTGGCCCTCCTGATGATGCTACCCTACAACTTCCATTAGTCCAACATCATCTAGAAGACCACAAATTGTCAACCATTGCTGTAAAGCAATCATCATATGGTTTCTATTTGAAGCACTTGGCAGGAAGTGAGATCCCGAGGCTATACATGTTTCTTCTTGGACCTTATGCCCTGCTGCCTGAACAGGCCATAGCTCATCTTTGTCACTATAGACAATCTGACCAATTTCCACCTAATGCTGGCTGTTCCTCATCAGCTGTTAACAAGGGGAAGTGGATGGATTTTCCTCCTTTTCACAGTCTGCAGATTCTAAAAAGGTTGATAAATGGTAAGAGGTACCAGGATATGAAGAGCAGGTTCATGGTTTCACTGGCTGCCATTGCTCTTTTGTGTCCCTTGACCCTATCCATGTACCTTTCCTCAAATTATTTCCTTGGATTTTGGCTCAGCAATAAGTATCAGATAGAAATAAAGAATAATCAACTGGTGAGAAGGCTGGTCTATATGCTCTCATTTTCATGCACTCTTATTATCTAGTTAGAATCTTTAGCTTTTTATTATTATGGTTTATACATGGTAAGAATATCTCCCTGAAAAAATGTTACAAGAATAACTACCAACAACCTCTGTGCATTTGTGCATGTGCATGCATGCATGTGTGTATAATGTTCAAAATAGTATCTTTTGCAGTCCGAAGAATCACAAGCATTACTCTGCAAAAGGTTCTTGTAGCCCTTTTGAGACTAACTGAGAGAAAGGACTGGGCAACATAAGCTTTCATAGACTTAACTCTACTTCGCCAGATGCAGTGCCTAGGAACAGACTTTTATAGCCATGAATGGACTGATTGTATGTGTGAATAGCAACAGACATGCAAAACTTGTGGGTATGGTGATGACAAGTTCAGTTTTTAATGATCCTTGAAAGATAAAGGCAGGAAGATAGATGTTGCCTAAACCCAAGATAAGTAAAACATTACTATGCAAATGAAAATGTTTTAAATGAACATGATTTGACTCATTCTTCTTGGGATGGAAAGTAAGCTTTCACCAGCTGAATTTTTTCATGAACTGTACAATTCTTTCCTTTTTGGAGGTTAACTATTTTTTAAGCCCAGTCACTATGTTGGTTCTGCAACTACTTTTTTTTTTTTTTTTTTTTTAGAATAGTAATGTTGTTAAAATATATGATTAGACACATTGATCCTAATTCTTCTGTCCTTCTGTTTTGTACATGTGTGCTCAGGTCTGAAACATTTCAAACTCTTTGGAAAGTTAATTGCCTCTCTACCTAATATGTTGTATAGGGATATCACCTCTGTTGAACTTCTGCTTTTTTATGCAGTTGAAAGCACAGCAGCAGCAAAAGAAATGCCTAATCTTAACAAAGTGACAGTCCATGGGCAATGGCAACTATAGACCAGGGCAATAAAAGATAGCAGTGGCGAGAGTGGAAATGAATGTGAGGAAAGACAACAAGCAGCTAAGCTGATTTCTGATAAGCTTTTTCTCCACAAAGGAGCACATTACTCATGGAGATAACCTGGAGCTGAGTGTCAAAAATGACTGAAGCCAGAACCACTACTGGTTTTATGAATGGATGTATTCTTGAAGTTGACTCTTAGACTAAACCACATGCACACAGATTTCTTCATTTTCTCCAAAGACAATTTTTTGACCCATATTCCATCATCACTTATGATTCCATTGGGAAAAAAAGAATCTTCTCTGCAGGATTTCTTCTAGCAAGCTGAAGCTACATGGTAATGCAGCTCAGTATTATATATGTAGTATCATTTCTTTGGATAATTTACCACACACCATCTACACCAATGTAGACAAAATGTGTTTTAATAAGTGATATGAATAATACTTTCTTCCTACTAATATACATTTATTTCAATTTGATTTTGACCTTGAAAAACTTTATTACCATTTAGCAATCATGTCTAATCCCTATCCCCAAAACCAGACTGGGGAACATATGGCTTCTAAATGTTCTTGGACTTCGGTTCCCATCAACTTTAGGTAGCCTAGCCAAAGGTGATGGACTATGCATTTCTACAGTATTTGAAGAGTCATAATTTGCCCATTCTCATTCAAGACCATTTGGACTTATCTTTTAATAGTCCTGACGAAGAAGAAGAGGCATTTTTGGTGGCTGCTTCATATTTAAGATTTCTTCCTACCTCATCTGAGACTTGAATTCCAAGCAAGAACATTTTAAATGATTTGTTTAGAGCACAGCAAGTCCTTTGGACTGTCTTTGTTTGATCAAGGGCTGAGGGCTGAAAAAAGAATTAGAACCCTGATATTGCACTCTGAACCTTAAAGTTCCTTTAAAATATACATACATTAAAATGTACACAGGAAGTCTCTCTTAATCCTAGCTACACTGGAGACAATTACATCATGCATATCCATTCTTCAGTTTCCTATTTTAGATGAGGACCAAAGATGCTATGTTAGATCAGGTCCAGAGATGATTTAAGGCCGTGGTTCTCAACCTGTGGGTCCCCAGATGTTTTTGGACTTCAGCTCCCAGAAGCCCTGAGCATTGACCATAGTGGCTGGGGCTTCTGGGAGCTGAAGTCCAAAAACATCTGGGGACCCACAGGTTGAGAACCACTGATTTAAGGCATCCCAGTTTTTCTCTAGGTTATGATTTCCAGGGTAGATATATATTTCTGAATCCTCCACTGGCATCTAACAAATACAATTTGCTATCTCAGTTTTACTCAGTTATCATTTGAAATGGACTGTTGCCATGACCCCTCTTCAAATAGATGTGTCTGCAAATAGCACAGGTAGAAAAAGTGATAAAGCTGATTGATTAATTTTAGAATGATCTTAAGATCAGGATGATCTCGCAGATTGTATCAAATCAAACATATGAATGAAGCCTGCTCATTCTATTGTCATATTCTTATAAGAGAATTATGAAGATTGTTTAAAAACATCTAGGGCCATTTCCACAGGAGACTGTTATAGCGCTATTATACCACTTTCAACATCCTATGGAATCCTGGGGTTTGCAATTTAGGAAGGAGCCAGCCAACCCCCCCTAAACTGCAAACCCCAGGATTCCATAGGATGTTGAAAGTGGTATAATAGCGCTATAACAGTCTCTTGTGGAAATGGCCTAGGTTTTGATGTCACTGGTGGTTTGCCGTGTAGTATAAGTTTAGTTGTTTAAAGAGAATGACTGGTATGGATGGTATGGATGTCATATGGATGTCAAATCAGCCTGAACTTATAAAGTGTTAATGCTGCTGTTTGACTGAGCTGGAAAACTGGCAGCAGTATCATTGAACATATCCTTCTCAGCTCACTCTTCTGATTCAAGGAGTTGTACTCCAGAGTTTTTCATGCTTTAGTTCTGGATTAGCACCCCAATCAGTGATGAGCAGCAGTGAATATAGTTTCAAGCATGCCGTGCAAGACAGTGGTGGCTGGGGGAGGGAGCCTAAAGCCCCGTCCTCCCATCCCCCTCCCCAATACAAGCTTGCCAGTATATCCTCCTTCCCCAGCATGTATCAGGGGACCAACTTAGATATTATTCATTAAAACCCTCAGCCAAATCTGCACCCTTCATCCATTTGCCATGACTAATAGCAGGCATTTGAATGTTTTTATTAAACTCTGCCATTTCCTCTCCTTTTTAAAGTTTAATAATAAATTGGATGTCACATTATAGCTGCATTTATTAAAACCCACCAGAGCTCGCTCGCTGAGTGTGCTACAGCCTTGTGAATTATTGAAGTCCCCCCCTTCTGCCTCCACCCACCCACGAGGCCCCTTCGCTTCAACTGCAAAAGGTGTTTCCCCCTTCCCCGTTTTATTTGCCAGACAGAATAAAGGCCAGCAAGAGACAGAGATAAAGTGGGGTATTCTTTTAACTGAAATTAGAAAATAAGCACTCAGATGGAGTATGAGAATATCACCAGAGCCACAGAGCAGGCCTCCAGTCAGTAAATCTTTAAAAAGGATCCAAGACCAAGTGCAATAGGAAGATACCAAATGTTCCATGGCATGTAGTGATAAAGAATGCTGATTGGATCGGCCACTTTTTGTTAGAAAAGAGGCATTCAGTACAGCACCTTTATTAAGCCAAACAAAATGTCACACCATTGTATGCAGGCTTTTGAATTCTGCATAACTCTTCTATCAGACTAGGTGATAAACAATGAAGCATACGGGAAGGTGTTTTTTTTTAAAGACCTAGCATAAAAGTCGCAGGTTCTGCATTTAGTCAGAGTGTCCTGTTTATGCTTACCAGATCAGCTGTTGTTCTTGCTCTACTTGTTTATTTGTGTGAAATAAAAAAATGTTTTTAACAAATAATGGAATGTGAGGTAGCAAATATTCTAACCAAGTGTTAAATGCTGTAGTCTCTAGGACTGCTGGGATGAAGAAAGAAGCAATGGTTGTTTCTCCATCAGCCCATTTTTTGGAAGTATATGGATAAATCTAGGATCCTTTCACAGGACACAGTTATAGCACTATGATTCCATTTTAACTTTCATAGCAATGTTCTGTGAAATTTTGAAGTTTGTAGTTTGGTGTGGCACTAGAACTCCCGGGCTGAAAACTGTAAATACCCCTCCTTAAAACGAAAATCCCAGGATTCTCTAGGCTAGAAGGATGGCAGTTAAAATGGAATCACAGCACTATAGCTTTGTAGTGTGAAAGGCCTCCTAGTTGCTATTTCTTACTAGAGTAGACCCACTGAACCAATTGTTGAATAGTAAATCAACACTTATGTAAGTCCTATTGATACAAAAGGTTTAATTGGCAAGTTTAATCTAAATGTAAAATCCCATAGAGGGCTGTTGTTTCCTTGATTGAGTAAATCCATCTGTCATGTGGTCTTCCTCTTTTTCTATTGCCTTCCAACATTCTCAGCAATACCATCCTTTCCAGTGTTGTCTCATGAAATCTCTAAAGTAAATAGCTTAGTTATTTTGCCTTCTAAGGAGAGTTCAGTTTTAATTTGCTATTTTTCTTACATTATAACTGTAAATTAATAGGGGAAAACTTTCTCCTTTTACAGTGCAATTGCCCCTTTTGATTACTTTTAAAGTTACAGGAGTGTGGCCTCACTCAATGGTGAAGTTTCATGCTGCTGCCTCGTGTTCTGTTATAGGTGTTGAGGTGACAAGATCAGTGGAAACAGAGTACCTTTGAACCACAAGGCAGACTTGTAGTGCTCAAATTTTTAAAAAGCACCTATTTAAAAGCTGCTATTTTATTTACTTTTGAGAAATGGGAAGTAAATAATTACTTTATTTAAACAAATGTCCACAATATTGGTAATGAGGGGGTTGGAACAGTCACTGCAAATAATGATGTTTTAAAAAGAAATGTTCAGAATTTGAAAGGAAAAATGACTGAGCCAGGAGTAAAAAGAAGGCTGGGACAGAGGTATCTTACAAAGAAATCTGTCTGATTAAAAATGGACTTTAATATGCAGTTGGAACAGGGGACAGAGTTACAGACAAAGTGCATGAATTTATCCTGCATGGGGTCATCTTTGACCGGATGGAGTCAGGAAGATTTTCTAATAGAACCGCAGTAATGTAAACCCTTGAAGGAGATAATCAGATCCATGGAAGGCTGGCATCTCAAGGAGGAGTTCAGGTCTACCAAATAGTCTACCAAAATAGTTTCAGACATTTGCTAGGGTTATCCAGATATGTGCCACTTCCAGGAGCGAATCTGACAATATATATTTAATTGATTCTTTTAAAAGGTAAAGATGATAGAAGGAACAAGAGGCAGCTGGGATCCAGCAAAATGATTTCTCTTTGAACGACATGGACTTGCAGTGAGAACCTTGTGAGGGTAGGAGCTTCATAAGAGGAAAGTTTCTGCTGATGGAAAGAGAGATGTTGATGTAACATTCTTCTCTCTGTCCAGGAGAGCTGAACATATTGCCCATCAGTTTAGAAATTATATCCTTTTCTAATCCCAGTTTGCACTCTGTGTTATAGGAGATCCTAGGTAACCAGTAGATGGCACTATTTAGTGGCTGATCATTGAACAACAGCGCTGAAGAATGAGAAATCTGCAGGGCCACAAACACTACAAAGTGTTTGTGTGTGCAGTGATGCTTCTTAGGGATGGCTCAAAATCACCACAGTTCCATTTTGCTTTTCAGAAAGAAAGAAAAATTAGTCCTTGCTCTTGACCTTTTTTTAAAAAAAGCCTTCCTTCTCATGAGCCAGGAATCAGAAGAGAGAGTGGGACGATGTTTCCCCAGAACTTAGTAGGCAGGGCACATAGCTCCCTAGCGTTTTATAGGTGTCATTTGCAGAAGGTCCGAGGTTCAAACTACAGAATCACCATTTAGAAAGACTTTGGGTAGGAAGGAACATGGCAAGTCATAACCAATTAGAACAGATCCCAAAGAGGAAACAAAGTTCAGTGACAGTGGTTAACCTTTGCTTGCCTAATGTCCTGGTTCAAACCTGGATATCTCCAGTTAAAAATCAAGTAGCAGGTGATGGGAAGGAATTCTGACACACTGAAGAGAAGAAATACTCCCAGTCAAAGCAGAGAATTTTAATCTAGATAGTAGTTCTTAGTCTCTGGTCCTCCAGATGTTTTGGACTTCAGCTCCCAGGATCTATTATTATTGGCCATGCTGGCAGTTGGAGTTGAAGTACAAAACAGCTGGAGGATCAATGGTTGAGAACCCTTGGTCTAGATGAACAAGGAGTATGATCCTAAGAATATACTGGGCTACATAGGCCATCATGTTGTCTTATGGTGCTGCACATGTTTTGCAGGAAAAAAATCTGTCTGATATCTGCTAGTAGGCTAGGAAATAACCTTGTCTGAAACCCATTGTCTGACTTATTATATCCACCCTGTGTACATATATTCCCATTCCTCTCTAGCCCACCACCACTGGGTCAATAAAATAAGGTTAAATTCTATGCTATGTCTACATTTTGCAACTAGACTAAAGTATAGAGTTTCTTGGTGATTGTTTGTGTTGCAACTCCTATGGTCCATTGGGAGAATCATTCACACCCGTACCCACAAAGTAGTTTTGGAGTATAAATAATCACTCCCCTTGCTGAATGCCACACTGTCACCCAGATTTCTGAATGAGAACTGTCCTTAGGTGCCTATCTAAACCATATTGCCGCTTTTCCTCACCGAAACCCTAAAAGGCCACAACTTTCCTCCCTTTTCCTTTGGTTAGTCCTTGTGTGAGTGTTTGGATCTTTTGTGTGTGTGTGTGTGTGTGTGTGGAGAGAGAGAGAGAGAGAGAGAGTCTCTCAACAAAACACATTTTTACTTTACATTTGAATTCTCTGGCCGGTTCTTTCCTGCAAGACCCCATAAACATGGATGGAAAGATCTTGTTAAGGTACCCCCCTCTTGCAGGCCTCCCAATTTTGAGCTAATTAATTCCCTTTTGTCACATGTAGGTACTGGCATTGCAGGTAGACCCCCGAGTCACCCATGTCTTGGGGTAACCAGGGAGCAGCCCCTAATGGCTCAGGGACTGGCAGCAGTCCAGGGGCCACCACTTTGACCAGCACTGCTGTGTACTACATTACAAATAGAAGCCAAAATACAGTTCCCAAGAGATCTTAGTAATCTCTTAGTTCTGAGATGGAGTGATAACATTGGTTTCTTTTTGGCATCAGATCAAACCATGGCTTTTAATTAACTCCTTCAGGGCCTGGTTCATTTTTCAGCATGTGGATGGTTTTTAAACTCTTTCAGATTTTTAAAGCTTTTTTAACTTGCTTGAGTCATTCAGTATGTTTTTATCTTGTTGAAATCATTTTCTGATTTCAACTTGGAATTGTCTAAACTGTTTATATTGTTTTATCTGTTTGCTACTCTGAGATCTCATAATAAAAAGGGCACAATAAAGGCATTTTAAAAAATAATAAAAATAAGACCTTCTGTGCTTTATATGGCAAATAACACAGGCTTGTCTCAGTCTCAACTCTCTCTTCCCTCACTTAGACAGCAGTTTCCTATGCCTGACAAGTTTTTTGTTTTCATCCAACTAACTAAAGACATTTCAGTGAATATCCCTGGTTTTGCAGATCCTCTGTTGTCCTCCTTGAAGAGCAGCTTCCTCCTTCTGCCACAGGTTCCATGACAGTAGAAATGGGGATTCTGAAGCCCCAAGGGTAGCCCTTGACCCTATCTCATCTCTCTGTCTCAAAACCAGAACCATATCCTGATCCTCCAAGCTACGGATGTTCTTGTGATTTATAAGACAGGGGACAAGTGTGACAAACATTAATCAGAGAATGCATCTCATCTGGGTTGATTGGCCATTTTGTTAGGTTGACCCTCTCCAGAAGGGCCCTTGTGACCCAAAGGAAACCAGAAGCTGCTCCCTGGCTTCTACTAATGGAGCAATGCACTCACAACTTCCTTCTCTTTCTTCAGACATGGCACTGAGGCAATGGTCTGTCCCAGGATAAAGTGCTTGCCTTTCCCCAAAGGTTGATTTATATATAGGGAGAGAAAAATCAGTGTTGTTTTTTTTTCCTATGTGGTAGAGAATATGACTCCATGACCTATTTTTCTTCTCTCCCTTTTCCATGTGTATGTGTAAACTGTGTGGCTAGATAAGTGATGAAACCCAGACCAGAGATCTATTATGTATTCCACCCATTTGTAGAGGATACAAAGGTTAGACAACAGCCCCAGATGGCTTTTTGCTGTACACATACTAATAATGCCTTTTCCCCTCAGGTAATTTTGTCCAAAGCCTGCACAACATCATGGGTTTAGAGTCTCTGGATGTTCATTTCTCTGTCTTCTTCTCTGTTGCAGTCACTAAGCTAAATAATAGAAATGAGGAAAAGACGTTAAAGGCTTTGTTTAGCTTGAACAATGGTCCTCTTAAACATTCCTGCCACAGTGTGCCTCCCTAGGGCATGATTAAAACTTTGCAAGCGCCTCCAAGTGTAACTAAGACAAAACAGACAGTTATTATGAAAATGCTTGTTTTGGTCCACTGCCCAGAAGAAAACTAAGTCAGATGAAGGAGAGGGAGCAAAGCCTTCACTAGTTCACAGCAGGCTTTATTGAGCCTGGTGGAGGTACAGTAACAAGTAAATGGAGTAGTATACTTTCCCCTCTTGGTTCCCAGTGCTGACCATTAGCACAAGACTACAACACAGCTATATGTCTTGTGAGTAAGAAAAGAAGCAATTTTCTTTCCTCACAGGTCTTCTGTGCCTTTAGGACCTTACTAGAGATCTTGAAAAAGTTACTTTTGGCACCACAACTCCCCAAATTTCCCAGTCAGCATATCCAAAAATGCATCTTTTCCAAGTCCTGTGAAGTGCCAAAAGATAAACCAAGGAGATTTTTAAAAATTGAGCATGGAGTTATAAAGATGTGAAGTGTTTCACCTGCTCCATTTCTGCTTGTCACAGGAGACTTGCCAGAAAGAAAAGAACTGGTGACCTAAGTTGAAACTGATGGTAAACAGAGGTAGCATGCAGGCTGATGGGAAACCAGGCAGAGCAAAGTTCACAGATGTTTCCAAGCCACTCATTGACAAGCTGCAGTGTCACAGAACCAGCATATTTTAAAGGAGCAACAAATAACTTTAATTAAAGCTAGTGGCAGTGACAGATTCCAAACAATTAACCCTAAGCCTGGTGTCAAAGAAGAGGCTGTTTTCTTCTTTTAATTTTTAAGTGCTGTTGAATTAAGGAAGCATTGTTACCCATGAGATTCTCTTGCAGCAAAAGACAAAACAGGCAGAGGCGTGTTCAGCAACCTCTATTAATTTCCCAGTTGACAGAATGGGATGGTGGTGGGAGAAAAAGGGGCATTTCTGGAGTAGAACCGAAATCCAGCTTCCTGGGCATTAGTCACTGCTCAAATTGGTAAGATTTGAAAGAGTTATGTGGCAGATTTTAGTTTTTTGGGTAGCTTGTCAAAGACAACTGGGTCCAGTCAGGTGCTGTCAGAGGTATTTTAGGTACTAGAGCTAGGAGTTATTTGCCTGTGAAAGGCATACTTGTAAATAACTATGATGGCAAATTGGGTCAGGGAATCTAGGCATGTAACATATAACAGTATTTTTATTTCTTCTTGATTATGTAGTGTTTTGCTGCTGGTTGTATAGCATCCCTACTCTTGGTTTAAATTACCCTTTGATTTCTCAGAGATCAAGAAGTTTCTTGTTCTGTCTTTTTTGTCATTGTCTTCTGTTTCTCTGCATTGATTATTATAGTAGTTTTCTTTGTCACTATGCAGAAACCATTGAACAGGATTCTGACCTTATTTCTGTCCACTTTTACATTTGCTTCTCATCTCTGCTGTATTGCTTGAAGAATTTCATCTGTCATCCACTTAGGCTTTTCTTCTCTTTTTGGCCATAGGTAGTGTCTTTTTGCATTCTTCCCTGACAGTGTCTCTGGCTTCAGCCTAGAGTTCTTCTAGCTTCCAGTCAGTTAAGCTTAATAGTTCAAAATTATTTTTTACAAGGTCTTTAAATTCTACAAGGATGTTCTTCAGGTTCTATTTTGGCACAATAATTGACTTAGTGTTCTTCTTTAGCTTTACTCTCATTTTTTGTATTAGAAGTTCATGGTCAGTGCCACAGTCTGTTCCTTGCCTGTTTTTCACAGAGAGATGAGAACTTCTCCATCTTCTGCTTCCAGTTATCTAGCCTATTTGTTTTTATGTTGGCCATCAGGTGATATCCACAGATAGGCCCTTTCCACACGGGCATATTGCCCATGCTACGGCGACCTCTCCAGGAGGTCTTCTTCACTGCGGGGTGCGCTAGTGCAGTTGGAAAAAGTGAGGCTCTACACCTCAAACTGCTCTAGCACAGTCACGGGGGTGGTGCTGCGAGTTTTATAAAAACTACCTTCCCAAGTGGTTTTTATGAAACTCGCCCGTGCTGCTCCGTGGCAGCCCCCGGTGAGGAACTGCAGAGACGCGGTAGCGCGTCCCTGCAGATCTGCCCGAGGGCGGGCTTCCGGCTGGCGTGCTGCCCTGATTGGCGGAGCACTGCCGGAAGCCGCCGGCTGCCATTTTGGGCACCGCCGAATGCCGCCGAAATTCGGCAGCGTATAGAGCAGCGAAACCGTGCTCCCCGCAGGGACGGAGCAACCCACTACCAAGTAAGCTCTGCCCCTGCGTGTGCCGCCCTGTTCCCCCCTCCCATGAGGAAAGGGCCATAGAGTCATCTCTTTGGTTGCCTGAAGAATGTCTTTGTAATGAAGAAATTGTTGGCCTTACGAACTTCAATCAGTCACTCTCCTGCTTCATTTCTTAACTCTAGACCAAATTCTTCAACTGTGTTTAGTTCTGCTCTGTTTCCTACTTCTGTGTTCCAGTTGCCTCACATCTCACATTCCTGGAGTCCAGCATAGAATCTTTCAACTTTTCCTTTTCTGTTTCTGTTGTTGGAGCATAAACCTGGATTATGGTTATACCAATAGGTTTTCCTTGAAGTCTTATTAATACTATTTGATCAGACTTTGCATTATTTTCCCTGACTGCTTTTGCTACATCTTTCCTCACTGTTAATGTCACCTCATTTCTTCTCAGATTTTCATTTTTTAGGAAAATCACTGTGTACTTATCTGATTCAAAATGTCCCATTCTAGTCCATTTCATCTTGCTTGCTCCAATTATTACAATGTTTATACATTCTGTTTCTTGTTTTACAAAGTCTAGCTTCTCATGATTCATGCTTCTCACAGTCCATGGTCCTATAATAAGTGTTATGCAGCTTCCGACTTTCTTTTCGCATCTGAGCACAACAGCAGCTGAGCATCCTTTCAGCTTGAGCTCAGCTGTATCAGTAGTCACAGCGCTATTTGTACTTGTCCTTTGCTCCTCCCAGGAGCTCATTGAGCATCTTCCAACCTGAGAGTATCATCTTCTGGCACTACCTCTTGTTTCATGTTGAATTATCTCGTTATAGGGTTTTCATGATACAAAACATTTAGAAGTAGCTTACTACTGCCTCCTTCTGGCAGTGATAACAAGTGCTAGATATGGGGCCACTGTTGTTGTCTCTGAGAGATCGTTCTCCAGTGTCACCCCTCACTCCTGCTGCTGCCTAGTAGGTGTTTGGCACATTTCATCTGGCTTCTCAGCAAAAGCCTATCTGACATAGGAGACCCTACCAGCAGCAGTTCTGCCATCAGCATAGCCTCTTTCCTCACAGAAGTACACAGTCCCACCACAACAGAAATGTAGTGCTATGGTGGGTCTCCAAAATTATAGGCCAGATTTTTTTTTTCAGCCCCGGCTGAAGAAGCCAGGGAATGAGCCTGCAAGCTTCTATATGCTTCTTTTCTGCAACTGAGCTGTGAATTCTCTGTCTCTGATAGTAGATAGATCTTGATGTTCTGTAAAGTTCAGCATCAACAGACTAACAGCTATCTCTTTGAAAGCCAAGAATTACAGATAACCTAAGACTCAGTAGGCTAAGCTTACTGAACAGCTTGATCTTTCTGGGCCCAGGTCAATGTTCAACATCTCTTTGCTGATTTTGTAAATTTCAAAAGAAATTTCTATCTTGAAAAACGGTTGTTGGATTGATATTAATTTAACTGCTGTTGAGTGCCTTCTTTTAAGCCCCACAGATTTCTGACTGTTTGGTTTTTATTTATAGCTAGACATGGCAACATAGCAGATGCGTAACTAATAAATACACATCACATATAACTAACTAATTTTAATATAATCAACAAATGTGCAAAGGAAACTTGTTAAGGGGAGACCTCTGTCTTTACTAGCCTGCTTCTCTCTCTCTTTCTCTCTCTCACTCTGTGCCCCTTAAGAGTAGGTGAGGGCCTACAGTTTAGTATTCAAATTACTACATATTCTCTGTAACCATATTTCTGAAAAGACAGTGTGATGTATGGGTTAGAATGTCAGACTAGAATGACAAATGCCTGGATTTAAATCCTCATACAATTGTAAAACTCAGTGCCTGAATTTGGGCCAGGTATCTATCCTTCAGCCTAACCTACCTTACAAGGTTATTAGGTGGATCACAGGACGGAGCTATACTCATCATGAAACCTTCTAGGTGGCTTTATTTCCATCTGCTTTTTGTTTCAGCCCAGCTGGATGTGAATTCAATATTTGTACTTTGTTGAACATTTAACAAAGAACCAGACACATTGTACCCTGTTACATTTCTATCCTCAAGCTAGCTTATTTGTTCCTCTCCTCAGACCTTCCTTAAAGCCCTAATACACCTTCAGTTGTAGTGTTTGATCTGCAGCAGCCAGGGTCAATGTAGCATTGCAGCATTTGATGAAGCCCTCAACACAGTTCCTCTGGTGGCCAGACTGGTTTTCCTGGCTGTGCCACCATTGGTCTTAGGTGCACCAGATGGAAGCTACCACTTCCCATAACACCCCTACCATACTGTGACTCCAGAGCATTTTAGATGCTCCCAGCTCCGAGACACAACTGCCTGGCCCAGAAGGCCAAACCTAGTTAACAGCACTGGTGGATCCTGCCAGGTGGTGGGCCAGGCATGTCAGGCACCAGGGCTGGACTTGGCAGCAGGAATGGTAGTGTCACACCTGCAAGTCCTCAACTGGTTGCCACCCAAATAGGTGAAAATGTATCAACTGATCTTTGAAATCTGTATGTGCCCATAGAATAAATGCATGGAGGGAGATAGGAGTGCACTGACAGATCTTGTCCCCAACCTTCTTTGAAAATAAACCCTACATATGTACATACAGACTTCTTTGTGCATTTGGGGACTCTACTTTTAGAAGAGTTCTTGATGGCACATATAGAGTCTACATGATACAGTCTGTAAGCAAACTGGGTCAGTTCACAAGATCTGTAAGTGAGCAGGAAAGTTGGAGAACAGCAAGTGACATCCCACCGGTCATTGTACTTTCCACAGCATTGAAAAGAAATTGTGTTTGCTGTAGACTGATCCATTACTCATGCACATTATATTTAGCAGACAACAACATATGTTCATCAGAGATAAGCTTTACAGTGGAATCTTACAACCGTCGCCTCAGAAGTAAGCCTTGGTGAATTCACTGGGACTTGTTTTTCTGTGCTTTCAAGTCAGAAAAACCCTAAGGCGACCCTAAGGTAAACCCATCACAGGGTTTTCTGAGACTAAAGCCATTTCCACAGGAGACTGTTCTAGCGGTATGATTCCACTTTTAACATCCTATGGAATCTTGGGGTTCGCAGTTTCGGGAGGGGCTGGCCCATTCCATAGGATGTTGAAAGTGGAATCATACCGTAGAACGGTCTTGTGAGGAAATGGCCTAAGAATGCGTGAGGCCTCTAAGGTCAGCCAGTGGGCTTCCATGGCTGAGTGGGGAATTGAGCCTTCACCTCCAGGGCCATATTCCAACACTCAAACCACTATACCATGCTAGTTCTCTTGCTAGGATTTACTCATATGTAAATTAGCATAGGATTACAGCCTAAGCTTCCCAGTCTCACGATCAGCTCACAAAGAGCTTATAATGTTTATGTGTCAAATGTTCTGAGACTCATTTATAAATTGATTAATTGCTCCCCGGTTGGAAAGCAACTCATTTCTAAGAATCAAAAGCAGACAATACGGATCTTATCAAGAGACAATTCTGTTCTTTTTTCAATTGTTGCAACCTTGGCTTAGCAACAGACTATCCACCAGTTCTCCTGAATAAGCATTTAGAGTTTCCTCATCATTTTTAATGAGACCTGAAGAGACCTTTGAAAACAAACCACAGTGGAAAATAAAATTAAAATCCCCCATTTTGGTTAAATGGGTTTGTCCACAAGCACTGAAGAAACCACTGTTTATTCTTTCTGCCTTGTAACAATATTGAAGCTTTTAATTTGACTAGGTGACAAAGGACCAGGATAAGAACACTGTAGAGGTAAATGGTATCCCTCTCTTATGCACCATTAATTTAGTAGGACATATACGTGAGTGATCAGTTCAAATGCCCATAACATATTCCTAAAACAAATAAATGTGGAATTAGTTCATCCAAAAAGGCTCTGTCTTTCCTTCATAATTGTCTGGATCCATTTCTCCAAAATTTGAAGATTCACATCTACGTCAACAAGCTTCTATCTACCATTTCTCCTTGCCTTTTCCTAGCAAATTCTTTCCTTAGAGTAGCATCATGAGGTGGCTGTGGCCATTTCCACACAAGACTGTTAATAGCACTATGATTCCACTTTCAACATCCTATGGAATCCTGGGGTTTGCAGTTTTGGGAGGGGCCACCCGGCCCCTCCCGAAACTGCAAACCCCAGGATTCCATAGGATGTTGAAAGTGGAATCATAGCGCTATTAACAGTCTCGTGCGGAAATGGCCTGTGTCAGAAAGCAGAGCATGGGAGCAATGAAATGCACTGTTTTCTTCTTCCTGGGGGTCCCTCTACTACTACTGCCTTGCCCCTGTATCCATGCTCCTAACTTGTTCCATCTCCTTCTTGCCTCTGCTCCCCATGCTTCAGCCATGCTCCCCTCTTTTGTTCTTTGCACTCCACTGCTGCCTCACCTATCCATTTCCCTTCTTCCCTCTCCCCTCTCTCCCTCTCCCCTCTCTCCCTCCCCTTACCTTGCACCATCACAGTGTGCATTCCCTTCCTTCCTGTGCATTGCCACTCGCACAGCTTGCTCTCCTGTCTGTCCTACTCTGTCCCTCACTTCACCTCACACACATTCACAGTGTGCTCCTTAGGTGCTTCTTGAGTACCACCACTGAGCCTGCTCACTCATCCCTCTCTCCTACTTACTCCCCCACCTCACCTCGTGCCCTTGACATGAATTCCTTGCTTGTTTTTTGTGCACTGCCATTCACACTATTCACTCTCCCTCCCTCCTGCCTGAAATTGCTGGGCAGACTTGTTTCTTTCAGAACAATTTGACAGAAGAGTTTTACCCTATATCTCAGGTTCTTCAAAGGCTTGATACTTCCTTTTTTCAAAAAATGAAAGCTTAGAATCCAGGCCAAATGATGGCACAAATGGGCATCAAGAGGCATGCCTAGAATCCAGATAAAACCCAGCTATATGAATGATATGGCAACTCTACATAGGACATAGTTCAACATTCAGACCACTTGACCACACTCTCTTTCTTTTCATATCTTTGTATGCATCCCAAACTGAGTCCTGTATGTCAACACCAGTGAACTCACTTTAGAGTTTTCTGCAAGGTATTTCTCTGGGTGAATGTCCTTCCCAATCTCAAGTTGAACAAAGTTACTATCAGACTTTAGATTTTTCACATGAATTTTTCACAGCTCAGGTTTTGAGAGGAAGAAACTTGCTGAATAAGCAGGCTGGAATGCTTATTATCCCAACCAAGATACAGTCCAGGTACCTCTATGGTTCCAAGTCTGGCCTATGGAGAAACTGACAGATGTTACTATGCTTAAGGGAGCTGCAGTCTGTTTGATAGGCACATTTTGAATAACGCTCATCATCTTTTCTCCTACTTTGAAAAAACAAACACTTGAAAAACTAGGGATGCAATTTTTTTTCTTATTTCATTGTTACATAACAGAATTAATAATTCAAAAGACTTTTCCTTGCTGGGTAAGGTTATGCAAGTTTGGGAGCATTGCTCAATGGTTTTTCATACTTCAGCATTTCTTCATAAAAATTTTGTATGTAAAAAAATCCCCAAGATTTTCCCATGCAAAACAGTGTATTTTGCTGAAAATGCATTGTTTACTGAGTTAAATGTTAGCATTTTGTGAATTTTTCACAAAAACAGTGCCAGCTGCCAAAAAAAAAAAATCTTGTGATCATTGATCATTTTCTCAGTGGGGTGTCTAGATGTACCGAATGACCATTTCTTTTCAAGGATGATGAAATGGGTCAATATTCTGTACGCCGCTAGTGAAAACACAAGCCTTCTCATTCCATTTGTATGTTTTTTCCATGCTAGATGTCATCTGATATCCTATCACCAAACTCTTCCAACAGTTTTTTTCTGAGAAAGTCCACCCCCTGCCCTTCAACCCTTTTTTTTATATATGACAGACAGCATATGTTCTGCAAGAGTTTCCAGTGACTGTAGGAGGGTCTAGATTTCCATAGCAATAAAAGGACTCATAGCATTAGCCCTTCTCCAAAGTCCATGCTATGTCCATCAAATTGCCTAGAAAGCCAGGTCTTCAAGCAACAAGGAGACAAGGAAAGGATTGTGGTACATCATGTCAAAGAAACTACACTTCTCTGGAGAGTGGTCAAACTATCTTTTAATGCCCACTTGCTCTAGGATCAGCTAAGTACAAGAGATTCTTCCCACTATCTATTGTGTCCCCTTCATCCAGCAAAGGGATGGGTCAAATGATTAAGTACGTTTAGCTACCACACCCTAAACAAGATTTTCAGCTGTCTTTAAATTCAGCACAAAGTACTGGTTATTCTTGAAGTCAATGCTGCAGCTGGTGAGTAGACAAATGCTCAAACGGGAAAAGATGCAAATCTCCACTGAACTCTTGCAGCCCCTGCCCATATGCACCATCAGTAATAGTCATAGGACTCATCACTCTCCATGTCTTCATCCAGTCCTTGGTTAGGCATTTTGGGCAGAACCAATTTGGTCATATTCAGCTGATCTGAAAGTACAGAGGACAAAGCAAATAGTTAGCCTTTGCAAAGTATTGGCATTCCTCTCTAGCAGTTCTTTATGTTTAATAAAAACATAAGAATAACCCTGCTGGATTCTGTTTCATAGAATTCTAGGCCATTTCTGTGCTACACTGTTATAGTGCTATTATTCCACTTTCAACATCCTATGGAATCTTGGGGTTTGCAGTTTAAGGAGGAGCATTTAGAATTCTCAGCCAGAGAGCTCTTTGGAATTCCACAGGATGTTGAAAATGGAATAATAGCGCTGTGACAATATAGTGCAGAAATGGCCATAGAGCTGGAAGAGACCACAAGGGCTGTCAAGTCCAACTCCCTGCCATGCAGGAATATACCATCAAAGCGTTCCCAACAGATGGCCATCCACTTCTGTTTAAAAACCTCCAAAAAAGGAGGCTCCACCACACTCTGAGGCAGCATATTCCACTGTTGAACTGCTTTTACCATCAGGAAGTTCTTCCTAGTGTTTAGATGGAATCTCTTTTCCTGAAGTTTGAAGCCATTGCTCTGTGTACTAGCCTCTGGAGCAGAGAATAGGACATCCCTTCAAATCCATATGACATCCCTTCAAATACTTAAACACAGCTATCATGTTGCCTCTTAACCTCCTATTCCCCAGGCTAAACATACCCAGCTCGCTAAGCCACTCCTCATACAGAATGGTTTCCAGGCCTCCTACCATTTTAGTTGCCCTCCTCTGGACATGTTCCAGCTAGTCAGTATCCTTTCTGAACTGTGATGCCCAGAACTGGACACAGTATTACAGGTGGGGTCTGACCAAAGCAGAGTAGAGCAGTTTTCACAGCTGACTGTGTAAAACTATCATTATTAGTAGCCTTTTTATCCACATTAACAATTACATCACTTTAAAACCACATTAGTTGTCATGATTCCCTCCTACAGAATCCTAGGATTTGTAGTATTTTTGAGATACATACTGTCTCTGGGCTCTAATACTGTAGTTCAAGGGAGTATATTGGAGAATTAAGTACCTCACTGAACTACACATCCCAGGACAGTTAAGTGGTATCAGACTGCCACAGTTGTGCAGATAGCAGATAATTCTGAAGAGTGGGTATCAGATAATTCAGAAGAGTGGGAGAGGAAAGAATCAACAAACTGGGACAGCAATGTGCAGTACTGGGAAACAATGCTTGGAAAACTTACTTTTGGGACTACAGCTCCCAGGCATGCTGGGCTGCAGGATTCTAACGCTGTAGTTCAAAAGTAACTGTGCAGGGAATCATATGTGGTATTATGGGCCTAACTGTTAACACAAGGAGTGCAGAAAGAAGATTGCCACTTACCAGGAGTGAGAACCAGAAGGTTGGCAGGAGCTGCCACTTGCCCAATATTGTTCTTTGCAAAGCAGCGGTATGTTCCTTCATCAGTCACTCTCACACCTTGGATTTGGAGCCAGCTGGTCACCTCATATTTCTGAGGGCCTCCCCTAAACTAAAGTCAATTAAATATCAACAACTAGGAGACACAATGTATTTAAAGAATCATCATCATCATTATCAACATATGACTCACAACTTGCTTCTTAGAAGCTCCTTAACAGTTCAGTTTTCTCTCTTTCTCTCTTTCTCTCTTTCTCTGTGTATAGAGACAGTCAGATGTAAGTCATTCAGTTCAGTGGAGTTTAATCCCAGGTAAACTGGTATAGAAGTGCAGCCAAGAGCAATAGGAATAATCTTCCTGTGGTACAAACAAATGATTGCAGGGAAATCTAAGCTATTGCTTAGCTTAGTCAGTTTGAGCATTCTTTCCTTGAACTTCCCATTGAGATGAAGCATTAACGTGAAGGTTGAAGGAGCTGGGCATGTACAGCTTGTTGAAGAGAAGACTGAAGGGTGACATGATTGCACTCTTTAAATACTTCACGGGCTGCCACAGAGAGGAAGGAGCAGCCCTGTTCTCTGCTGCATCAGAAGATAGGACTTTGGCCCTTTCCACACGTGGAGGGAGAAACGGGGTAAAATGCGCAGAAATAGAGCTTACCAGAAGCCGGGTAAGTCTGTCGCCACGAGGAGCAGCGCAAGTTCGCTGCTCCACACTCCTGTGGCGTCCAGCGGTGTCCAAAATGGCGGCTTATGGCTGGCGGAGGCTCTCCACCAACCAGAGAAGCTCGCCAGCTGGAAGCCCGCCCCCTGGCAGATCTGCAGGCATGCACTTGCGCGCGCCTGCAAATCTACACCGGGGCGCTGCGACGGGGTAGAACGGGGCTTCATGCTCATGTTTTATAAAAACCACTTGAAAAGTGGTTTTTAAAAAACACGCAGCGCCACCACTTCCAGTCACTTCAGGGCGGTTTGAGGTGTAGAACCTCAAAATTATAAACGCCCCACTGCACCCCACGGTGTGGACGACCTCTGTTAGAGGTCGCTCTACACCATTTTAATTACCCCGTGTGAAAAGGGCCTAGGTCTAATGCTTTGAAGTTAGAGGCAGGTAGATTTTGATTGAACATTAGAAGGAACGTCTTTACAATAAGAGCAGTTTGGTAATTGAACCAATTGCCAAGAGAGGTGGTGGGGTCTCCTTCTCTGGACATCTTCAAAAAAAGCCTGGAAAGCTACCTGCTGGGGTTGCTTTAGCAGCAGATTCTGCATTAAGCAAGGGTTTGGACTTGATGATGGCCCTTAAGGCTTCTTCCAGCTCTATGGCTCTTTAATGTTCACTCTGCCTCTCTGGGTTTCATCACCGCTACAAGTTAGCCAGAAGGTGTTAAACGTACCTCAAAGAGAATGCAATTCGCTGACAAATGGTGCTCAGTCTCGCACCCATCCAAAGAGAAAGGGGTAGGGAACTATAACTCTTTCACCAGGTTAAACAGACTGACTCTAAAGAATACCACTTGTATCATACCACTTTTTTTTTATTATTTAGGGGGAAAAACAGCGAAAATGCAAAGATTTTTAACCTTCTCCTCCTGCCCCTAACCAGAACAAATTATGCTGAATAATTTGTCTTTCACAAAGTTCTAGGCCTAAATCCAATTGTTAGTTTCAGCTAGAAGAAATCCACCGAACCAAAAGACCTTACACAAATATTGACTTACCAAGTTCCCATTGCTTCAGTGGGTCTACTCTAGTTGGGATTTAAGTACTATGCTGCTGCCTCATCACAGCTGAACCTTGGCTTTAGAAGGATAGACCAAAAGAGCATAAAGTCTGGCAGATTATACCAGGCATGGACCACATGTCTGCCATCTCAGTACTAGCATAGCTAAGTACAGAGAGGCTTCTCACCAGAGATAATCAACATTATGATGAACTGGCCATTATAGCAATATATGGAACAATTGTTATCTGAATCAGTTGAGAGCCTACTTGTATCAATGAAACTGCAGATCTTCAGGTATTCAAGGCAAGCTTATTTAAAAAGAACTTCACGGTCTTAGTTAAACTGTTATATTGTCTAACTCATAGAGGCAGATAGAGGCAGCCCTTCACTTTCATGGTGGTTGAAGCGCAAGATCCCCACAAAAGTTTTTTTAAAAAAAGCAAATTTTAAAAATGCAAATACTATTTTTTTTAACCTGAGAACATTTCTGTAGGAACCTCTAGGTCCACTAGCAGGAGCCTATGGTCAACCTCCAGAGGAAGTGGCTACATAGCCATGCCAGAGGGCCTAGCAATATCCAGAGAAGTGTTCTCTCTAGGGCCATTTCCGCACCAGTCTGTTATAGCACGATGATTCCACTTTCAACATCCTCTGGAATCCTGGGGTTTGCAGTTTCGGGAGGGGCCAGCCGACCTGGGAATCTGTAGATCCTCCAGCGTGACTCTGTAGTCCACTTCTGGTGAAACTGGACCATAGAATCATGCTGGAAAGCCTAGAGATTTCTAGGAAGAACATTAATGCAGTGAGAATGATTGTAATAAATAAAATAACCCACAAATAATCTAACCTGTAAATGCTGCATATGCAAAAATGGAGGGCTGACTGTATACAGATACATTCCTTGACAATGTTACCTCAGCTTTCAGCACTTAAACAGGGAAAATTATATAGACTAGTTTGTCTGAAAATAACCTCTCAACTCTCCTAGACAGTTTAATTTTTAATTTTCCTGATCGGGGAAATATTTTTTTCCTTGACATTTGTACTTTGTAGCTTACACTCCTTCTCTCTTTTTAATCCCAGTCATCAGGAAGATAAATAAGTGGCGTCATTTTGCCCTATTTGGAAACTGTTAGTTAAGTTCTTAGTTCAGGTTGAGATTCTAAAAACTTGTTTTGTGTGTGTTTGAGTAAACATAAATCCATAACACTTGTGGCCTGCTTCTGGATTTTTAAGAGAGACATACACCTAATTCTATATGCAGATATACTTGACATAAAACATATGCATTTTGTACTTTGGTACGCTCTGAAAATCTCAGCCTGTTGTGAAATACTACTCTATGTTGTTGATTTTTCCTAACTGGAAAACAATCCAAATTCCTTGCAGATGTAAAAAATTGTGGTACATGCTCTCTTTCCTTTTAAAGCATAAATCAAAAAGTACTAGAAATTGACCACAAAATGTCTTCTTGTCTCTGTCTTCTGTAAACAGGATACAAGCAGTTCATCTCTGAAAGTGAGTAAGAAGACTCTGTTTTCTTCTTTTCATATAAAGTCACAGCATTGAACCACATTCAAAAGTGATATTACCTAATCAGTGGGAAGAGGTTTGTGAAGCACGGAACTGAAAAAAACTGCTTCAGAATAGTTATATACTTAATAATGCTGCAAAACTGGAACAGATTCCAGAATTTGTAATGTCTTGGCAGGGACTGGACTAGAGGAGTAAAAAAGGATTTGAAGAGTCAGCAGAACAGGGAGTGCTGACTTTGGACAGAGTCAAGAAACTCTATGTGGGGCTCAAAAATATCATTCTTGGTTGCTAGAAGTCCCATTGAGGTTGTTTCTGGTGTCTGGGCTTTAAGCAGGTAAGTTCCACATAGTTTCATGGTTTAAATATGAGCTCTAGAAAATGGAAAGGCTGTAAATCAGTTGCAGAACACATGATCTGAATTCCAGAAGTTCCAGGCTCAATCCCTGGCATCTGTAAATATGACTGAAAATGAAATCCTGGAGAGCTGTTGCTAGTCAACATAGACCAAGATGCTATTAGACATGTAGGTGGACCACTTTGTTTCTGATCATTGCCATCAAGTCAACTTTGACTTATGGCAACTCTATGAATGAGAGGCCTCTGAGAGCCCTGGTCATCCACTGTCTAGGTCAGGTCTTAGAAACTCAGGTCATGGCTTCCTTGATTGAGCCTATCTACCTGTAGTCTTTTTCTTTTCCTAGTGCATTCCACTTTTACTGAGCATTATTATCTTTTCTAGTGAGTCAAATTGTCTCACGATACATCCAAAGTACAACAGCCTCAGTTTAACCATCTTACCTTCTAGTAAGGGTTTAGGCCTGATTTACTCTTGAACCCATTCATTTGACTTTTTAGCAGTCCATGGTATCAGCAGAACTCTCTTCCAGAACTATATATCAAAGGAGTTGATTTCCTTGCTGTCAACGTTCTTCACTGCTCTGACAATGTAAGGTGGATTTCTATGTTGCTAACATTGAAAAAGGAACGTGGAAGTGCTAAATACAAGTTACTCTAACACCATTAGGATTCAAACAAACACCATGTGCAAAGGGAAGGGAGACAGTAGTTACCTCCATCACAATGCCAAGACAGGAATTTTAAGTCTTCTTTCTCTCAATGGATGGAATAATTACTTTTTTGGATAGCAACTCCCAAGGGCCTTCCTCCCTGAGGATTCTGGAATTTTACTCTTTAAAACATAACTTTTTCAAATTCTGTCCTCCCCATCCATGATCTTGGGGCTATTTCACCCTACAAAAATATAGCAGTATAATGCCACTTTATTTGGCATGGCTGCTCTCTATAGAATCCTGGGTTTGTAGTCTGATGTGACATTAGAGGTCTCTGATTGGTAGTTAGAGATACTCTTCTCTAAATGCAAATCGCAAGATTGTACAGTATGGAACCATGGCAGTTAAGGTAGAATCACAGAGCTGTAATTCTGTAGTATGAAAGTTATCCACCTGCCTACACATGGAAATAAGAATTAGGAAGGACCTTCCTTTGATGTTGATAGCAATTTTTCCTCCCTGTAATCTTAAATGCCAGGGGAAAAGTGTGATTTTTACTGAGAATAATGCTTGGAGAGGAAGAGCAACACCTCTGTTCTGCTGTATTAATGATTACCTCCCCACCTTTGGTGCCTGGTTTGTTTTTTTAAAAAATTATGTGATTCCTAATTACATTATTAATCTAAAATGTAGTCACACTCTGGATTTTCTTGCATTCATAGAAAACTTTATAATACCATGTAATCAATTCTAAAATTTGTAGTCTCAGGCAAGCATTTTACCTAGAACAAGTAGTAACCCCCAAATTTGAACTCAGAATCCTCTAGTGAAACAAAGGGATTGAAAGCATAATCCTGTGAATGTTTTCAAGACGTGAGTCCTACTGCATTCAGTAAAGCTACTCTTAAATAAGTGCATATATGAGCACATACTTAATGTGTTTCACATTCTAGACAGGGAATGTGCAAGTCATTTGTGTGTATGAGGTTTAGTGGGGCATTAGGACCCTGAGAGTCTCATCTAGCTTAATACCTATTCTCTCACTGAAGATTTTTCTATGCAATATGTTCTCTAATGTTTCATCCAAACTGCTTTTAATTAACTCCCAGTAATGGAGTTTCTCCCTGGAGATTATTCCATTGTTTTAGCCTTTCCCTATAGGAAAGCTATTCTTAGTGCCAATTTTAATTTGTTTACTATCATCTCTTCATCTGCTGCCATGGACCAGCTTCAATGTACTTGTGGCGTCTGTTGTCAAACAGGCTATTGATGTGCGGTCCAGCAAGAAAGAAATATGTAAGTAAATAAACCAGTTGGCATTTGGTCCCGATGGAAGATGCTATCAAAAGCATTACTTCTTTTCTCCTGCCAATAACATTCAGCTATCCCAGCTTTTGGCAGTGACCTAAATATTTTGCCCTACCCAAACACTCCATATAATAGTACAGATTTGTAGTTTCTATAAAAGTTTCCCAGGACTTCCTTACACACCCTCTAAATAGAAGGGTACCAGTGTGGCTGCCTTACAGACTCTCAAATTCTATTTTTAGGCTGGCTCTGCAAGGCTGTTAAGCCTTCTGAGGGTAATTTGAAGAGCCCTGGGTGCTAGGGATATCCACAATGCATACAGCACTCACAACTGCTATTGTAAATATGTATTCATAATTTTCATAGTTAATATGTGTGATTACACTCTGATAATAGGATGGAGCAGTAAAAATGAGAAAAATAAACTAGATCTTATGCTAACAAAGGAAAGGAAAGTGTGGGATATAGCATAGATCAGGAGGATGCAGTTGTATTTTCAGCAGCAATGAAACTCAACTGAAGAAAATAGATTACTTCAAGAAACCAGCCAAGTACTTTGTCTAAAGGAGACTGTGAACATAACAACGCATGTGTGGTCAAGCAGGTAGAAGGTATAAGGCCAGCAGCAGATTTGATATTAGATCCTGATAATGGGAAGTAGTTGCTAAAGAGACACATCCTAGGCCTGAACCAAGGTCAAACTGCTATTCACTACACATGTGTTTATGATATGTTTTGCAAAGGTGTTCAGAAGCATATATCTCTGAGGAAACCTTTCAATAATATATTGAATATTAATATCCAATATCAAACTTAATATCCAGTTTGATGCTGAGTAATAGAGATTTCTGAAAATCCAGATTTAGATGCTGTCTGTATATATCCTGAGTGCATGCTGGACCTTCCAGCTCACCTGAACTGAAATGTGGGGGTCATCACCAGGAAGCAGCATATCCAATCCCTCTTTCCTCCATTCAATTGAAGCCATGGGATATGCAAAGACCTCACAGCCAAAAATCACATCTTGTCCAGTGATGTTCCAGATGTCATAGGGAGGAGATACAATATGGGGCTCTGGAAAAGATCAAAAAAGGTATAAAAAGAAGGAAGTAACTTCTAGTGTACTTGTATGCAAAGGGCTTCTCTTCACATTTCATGCCAGATTCTTTTAGTAAATGAGTTCTAATTTGGTCTAATTGAGGCCTCATGCAATATATCTTCCACATAATATTTTATGGCACTGTGTGGGCCTAAATACCTTAACGGCACCAGATCTGATCTTGGGGAGCAAAGCAGGGTCATTTCTGGTTAATACTTAGATGGGAGACTGCCAATGAATACCATATGCCGTAGGCTATATTTCAAAGGAAGGAAATGGCAAAACCACCTCTGAGTATTCCTTGCCTAAGAAAACCCCATGAAAAATTCATGGTATCACCATAAGCTGACATGCAGCTTGAAGGCACCTATGTGTGTATGTTTGTGTGTGATATTTATATTATAGCCTTCAAGTGGAGCAGGTGTTATTTTTAATTTTTATATAGTATCTAGAAATCTGAGGCCTGAGAATGACCACCACCACCACCAGCATCATCATCACCACCACCACCTTTGCACATTGCTCTCGCTATTTCATTTCAGCAGAAAAAGCCAGACCATTTATGATTCAGTTGAATAGTTCTCCTTTGCCAAGCCCATCAACAGCTGTTAGCCAAGAATGTGTTTGCTTCATGGCCCATCTGTAAACCAGGACCGTTGGCCCCTAAACAGCAATTTGGGGCTTTGTTGCAGTCATTTAATGAAGTCACATCCTGGGGATGTCATTGCAGCCTCCTGTTGCTGGAAAAACATGACATCCTCATGGCAGCTGCTAATCAGTCAAAAGCTTTGGTTTGATTTCAAGCCTCCTCATTCCACCCTTTTCCTCCTGTTCTGAGGTTTGATGGCTGGGAAGGGACCATAACCCAATTATAAAACACATGATTTGTATACAGAAATCCCTA
The DNA here is from genome assembly GCA_948472985.1 of Iguana delicatissima. Lineage (NCBI taxonomy): Eukaryota > Metazoa > Chordata > Lepidosauria > Squamata > Iguanidae > Iguana > Iguana delicatissima. Next base: position 93,125 of record CAOKZL010001051.1, read on the forward strand.
GGCTGAATCCCTAGTTAAAAACAAAACAAAACAAAAAACCAAAGAATCAGGAAGCAGATGATGGGTTGAACCTCTTCTGACACCCTGGAGAACTACTGCCAGCCAGATCAAATAGTATTTGGCTCACTGCACAAATAATCTCTGAACCTAAGACAAGTTCTTATCTTCTGATGGGATTTTCCAGTTACTGCAAGTATGATGAGGTCAGATATTAGGGATGTATCATGCTTAGGAAGGGGGAACAACTGGCACTCCAGATACTGTTGAGATGCAACTCCCACCATTCCTCATCATTAGCCTATGCTAGATAGGGTTGATGAGAAATGCAGTCTAATGAAATCTGGAAAACCACACATTGTCCACCATGATTTTGCTTTCCTGGTGTATTGTCATGCTTCTTGATGCTTTATTCCCAACACCCTGAATTCCTTCTCCTACCTGCACAGAATCTATCAGAGTTTATCCTTCAGTTTTAAGACATCTGTCAATGCTCCTTTATTTTAGGATCAAATTAGGCATTACCCTGAATATGATAGCCATCTTTAAATATCTGAGGGACGTAATGTAGATGAAGCAATGAGTTTGTTTTCTGCTGCTCCAGTCACTAGAACATGAGCTAATGGGTTCAAATTACAAGAAAAAAAGATTCCACCTAAACATTCTCTACTGTAAGAGGAGTTCCATAGTGGAGCAGACTGCCTCCGAAGCTGGTGAACTCCCATTCTTTGGAGATCTTTAAACAGAGGCTGGGTGGGCATCTTTTAGGCATGCTTCAGTTGTATATTCCTGTGTGGAAAGGGATTGGACTAGATGGCCCTTGTGGTCCTTTCCAACTCTTAAGATTCCACGATTCTGTGAAATGACAGCTGTACTTCTTCATTTTTTTTCTTTGTGCCCCACATCTGTGACTATTAAAACATGTAGTAGTGCCATCACAATATTCCATACTTCTCTGTCCCTATACCACTTCATATCATTGACAATGGCTGATCCCGCAGGTTCAGCTGGGAAAATGTGGGAGATCATGGCACAAAGTGGTCTGTAGTACAACCTACAAGAAAGAGAATAGATGTGCAGCTGGGATTTGTAGCAACCAACATTCATTTAAAATAGAGATGGGAATCATGAAGCCCTTCTGATGATATTGGACTACAACTCCCATATTCAGGATAGGCAATGGTGAGGAATCAAGGGAAGACCACACATTCCCCATTTCTGTTTTACAGCAGCATTTAGTTTCCATAGCTAGGTCAATCTCTGCCATGCCTTGGTGAATACCTTAGCACAGAGCACTCTGCCTGCTAAGTGAATAATGGCAACAATAACCTGACATTCAGCATCTGCAGCATAACTGAGAAGAAGTTTTGCACATGACTGAAAGAGTAGATCAATAATACCTAATCAATAAAGTTAACAAAATTATTTAATGTCTCTGTTTATTCTTCTTGCAAAAATGCAAGCTTTGCCTTAACTCAATTAGTGGGAAACATTTGACTTTAAATGTGGGGGTAAGAACTGGGAACTACTGATTAGGACTTCTGCAATTTGCCATCAACTTGATTACAAGGACTCCAAGAAGCAATTTTAAAAATGACTTTGAAGTGGTAGAAAAAGAGTCATAGGAATCTCTTATCGGGTATTCACCCCAAAGTAAACGCTGCTGCTTCCCCTTCTTCCCTTTTCATCTTAGAGAACTGGCAAGCTTATCTATATGCCATTCCACAACAGACCCATCTTGCCTTACTTCCTATCTGCCACCACTATAGTTTAGTGAGTTAAACTAGTTTCATATGAGGCAAATACCAGCTAAACACAAGGTCCCCAAAACTCATGGTGCCAGCAACTCTTAACTGCTTTTCCTTTACCAATGAATTTGAAAAATATTGGCTGGTATCCTGTTAGTCAATTACAATGTCCCAAGTTTAGACTTAGGGCATTATAACTGCTTCCCATTCTCATTTGCAAAAGTGTCATTATTTCTACAACCACAAATACCCCTGAAACTCGTATTAAAAGCCAGTCAGCCATCTGGAGCAAGGGATGTCTGTGCTGCTGCTGAGCAAGGTGCTGCAAGACGATGCAATTGACTGCCTCCTGCCAGTGAGCAATGCTGCAGGGAACAGAAGCAGAGACTCCTGTGGGGACTTGCCACAACCCTTCATCTCAGTATTGCTTGCTGGCAGAAGGGAACTCGTGACATCATTCTGCAACACCCCATTTGGCAACAGCACAGATTTCCATTATTCTGCATCGCTCATGGGCTTTAAAGGTAGGTTTCAAGGGTCAGATGGTGAATTAAAGTGTAGTGACAACATAGTGACTACATATTTGATAGAGGATCTTGGCCATCCTTGCTTATAAACCAAAGTGTCTTTGCATCCTTTCTCAGTCTCTTACCTGTTTACGAGATGCTATACTCTGAGATATTGCTGTCATCTAGAATCTACCTTATGAGGTGTTGCAGTTGGTATCATTGGTTTCTAGAAAGTAGCCCTCTGTCTTTGGGGAAAAAATGATTTATCTAGCTTCACTCTAAATGAGGAGTGGGCAACATGTGGCTCATATAACCCCTCTACTTGTTTTTCAGGCCTTGGCCCACATCACCATCATCAACAAGGCATTAAACATGGAGACTTGCATTCTCAGAAGCTCCAAGAAATGTGATTCACTTTCAAAACAAATCCCTCCGGGTGCCTTCTTTCAAAAGGTTTCTGGTTTCTTTGGGAGGGACTGATGCAGCCTGAGGCAGTTACCAGTGAGGGCAAAAAGTGCCCACCCACACTGAAGATATTGAAGATTGTTGCATCTAGATACATCTGCTAAGAACTCTAGATACCTTGTCATCTACATTTAATTGTTTTCAAAGCAAATCTTGGTTTTCATGGCATTCTGTAGAAAAAGGTGATACAAGCTGGTCAGAGGCACTTGCAGGTTCAAACCTTGGCACCTTCATCTGAAAAGACTGGGTAGCAGGTAATGTTAAACGCCTTTTTCTGAGGCCTAAGAGACAGCATCTCTAGCCCAGGTGGACAAATAGTCTAGCTGCGTATCAGTCATTTCACTGTATTCCACTTCTTTTTTCCAACTTAGGCTGTCAATCTGTTTATTTCACCAGATGCCTCTTGTTTTTGGAATGTGGGAACAAAGAAATAACTGTTTTTATATTTTCAGAACCTCAGCTTGTGTTTTCATGTGGAAATTTAGAGGACATCTCTGCTTTACCTTACCTGATTCACAGGGTCCTTCGTGGTCCACAGTAAGATTAGTTTCAGGATGGGAGTTACGCACCTCTTGGAATTTGCAGATTTGGGCATATGTTTTGCCATCAGACCCACAAAGGGCCTGGCTAGACTGACAAGTACATTGGGGTTCAGGCACCTCCCCATGTCGAAGGTCCCCAGAATCAAGGCGGCATTCTAAGTAATCCCCGCACTTGCCATAGAAGTGGTTGGTATTGTCTAAGTCACAGATCTGTCCCTCAAGATTGGCACACTCCCAGCAACAGTCACAAGCATCCAGCACTACCCCAGCAAGACAGCCCCGTGGGGTGGGACATTCTTCCAATATGCATTCCACACAGCTCTCTCCTTCCTCCAGAAGCCTCTGCCAGCCACGCTGCAAGTAATCTGGAGCAATGGGCAAGGCCCAACTCAGTGCATCCCAACACAAAAAGAGCAAAAGAAAGGTGATTCGGGAGCAGGCTAAGTTAGCAGGTTGAGGCATTCTCATAGGTGGTCTAGATCTTGACACCCATTCATGACCCTTGCTTGTAACCATTCCTCAGGTGCCTGAGCCTCCAGCAGCATGCACGACTGGCTTCACTTCAAAATGACAAAGTCATCACTGCCTGCAAGAAAGAGGGAGGGAGGGAGGGAGGGAGGGAGGGAGCATCACATTAATTTGGATCGAACAGATGAATTACAAATGAAATAATCTCTGCAGCGGTACTGTTGAAGAACAGAATTGCCCTACTTCCCATGGACATCTTCAAAACCATGATTATGATGTTCATTGTGGACCAAGAAGAAAGGTTGGCATTTTGTAAACAGAATGAAAGCTGGGTTGATGGCTTATTTTCACAAGATAGTTTTGTTTAAGCTGAAAAGTACTCCAAATGTATCATGAGAAAGATTATTCATCCATCCTATGAAATAAGTTCTTTGGAGAATTATTATTACATAGAATGAACTCTGAAGTACACTACTTTGAAATATGTTTCCCCCTTTGGCTATTTATGTCTTAAATAAACCAAACCAAACAATATTTCTAGCTTACTGCAGTTTAGTGTCTTCTAAAAAAAATTTTTTAAATGGTGTGCATTTGGATTCTGTTGTATGTATTCAAACTGCACTAAGATCCACACTTGGGATTCAAGCTAGACTAGGATTCATCTTTCAAAACTGGCATTATCGTTTGAGGAAACAAACAAAAAATGTTGTTCCTTCCATAGAGATGTGACAGCCAAGAAAAATCTACGAGAACATTTTTTCCCCACTGTAATATTGGGGAAGGGGAAGGAATGGTTTGTAGATATATTCTTTTAGAATGATGAACAAAATGTTTAAGACAAGGGTTTTTTACATATTTACCCAAATTCATTTCTAAAAGCTGTGTAAAAGGAATACAAGACTTTTATGTAAGACTATGGATTATTCCTGGTTTTAGTTTCCTTTTATGGAAATGAGTGTGTTATATCTCCTTATTACTATGGAGAACTAATGAGAACAGAATAATTTTCTCTGTTTTAATGTTGATGTTCTCTTATTTTTTTACTGAGTAGGCTTTTTTTCTGGGGAAATGTTCTCCTCTTTTTTTGTCCAAACTGGCAGAACCAAAGAGGTTCCTCACAGGTCAGGAACTTGTACCTCCATTTGTTGTTTTTTTTTAAAAAGCCATAATCCCCTATGGCAGTGTCAAATGGGTAAACTAGAGCTACATACTTGGGACAGTTACATTTTCATAATTCCTACTTAGCCTTTAGGTTAGGATTAGGGGTTATCAGTGCACAATAGTCACAAGTACATAACTCTAGGTTAAGGGCTATATAAGAACTGTGAACGTCCCCCATTCCCTATTTACTAGGCAGCAGCCATTGCAATCAATGTGGGTTTGTTCCCCTGTCTCTTGGGAAGCAACTGGCTAATATTTCCACCTCTCCTCTCATGAGTGATCTCTGGCATGAGGGAGAATCATGACAGAGATCCTTCTTCTGCCTGTTGCACTAGAGATCCCTCATGTGAGGAGGATTGGACCATCAGTGAGCTGTTTCCTGAGAGATGGGAGAACAGACCCCTGTCAGTCACACTGACTGCTTTCTGGTAACTGAGGGTGGGGAGGGGGCTGGCCTGGCCTGGCCTGGGATTCACTACATAGCACTGTAACTACCACGCGTACACGTTCATAAATTTCATACAGGATTCAGTCATCATTTTTTTTAAAAAAGCCTTATGAAATTAGGTTAATGGGTACACATAACAGGGCTTTCTCTGTAGTAGCATCTCAACTGTGAAATTCCTTACCCAAGGAAATTAAGCTGGCCCCATTTTTTTTAAGCTTTCAGTAGGCAACCAAAACTGTGGCATTCCACATGTCATTCACTGTTTGAAATTGCTCTTTTAACTGTTTCAAAGTTGGATTCTAGGATTGTTTTTAGACTGTTTTCAGGAGTTTTTAAAAAAGTATTTTAATCTGTTTTTAAAATGTTTTTGTCTTTGCAGTGTTTTAATTGGTATTTATTGGTTCATCACCTCAGGAGCCCTTGTGGGCTAGAAGTGATGCATAAATACTTTAAATAAATAATAAATAATTATATTCTGAATAAACTGTATTTTCAATATAAGAAACATGATCATTGTTGTCCAAACAAAGTTATATATAATGAATTTTATGTTCCTAAAAATAATAGAACCAGTGTGATATAGAGGTTTGAGCATTGTACTACAATTCTGGAGACCAGGGTTTGCATCCCTGCTCAGCAATGGAAACCTGCTGGGTGACTTGGGCAAGTCACACTCTCTCAGCCTCAGAGGAAGGTGATTGCAAACCCCTTCTGAACAGATCATACCCAGAAAGTCCCATGAAAGATTTGCCTTAGCATTTCCATAGGGTTAGAAACAACCTGAAGGCACACAACGACAACAACAACAAAAGTAATAAAATTATTTTTGATCTGTAAAGGGGAACTAATACTGTATTTTTTTTCTATTTTTCCAAAAAAAAATTTGATTTTTTTTTCCAAACAAACCCACAGGGGAACATTTTTTCCATGGCTTTCTGGAAACTTTATTCTTCTGTTCCTCCACAGTTCTGTCTCCAGGTGACCTAACGTATCTATGCAATTAAGTATTCGTATGCCACTTTTCAAAACTACGAAGTTTTGTCAAAATGGTTCACACCTTTTAAAAGAGTCCTTATTACTGTAAGTAAACTAAAAATGTCATTTCACAATAAGAACACACATGAAATAGTAAAAGAAGGAAAAAATCTAAAGTGAAAATAGCAACAACCATTCAAAGTTAACTTTTATGAGGGCAAGTCAAAATGCAAAAGAATCAGTTAAAAGAAGTCATAAATAACTGTGAGTCAACTTTTAAATTAACTTTAAAGTTCCATAATGATGAACCACAGAAAACGCCCCATCTGTTGGGACCATGAATATGGCAGACATCGGAATGTAAGCCATGCAGGAAATCTGGGGCAAGGAAGAGGGGATATTTAAAGTCAAGTAAGGACTATGCGATCATGGCTTTCTAAAGAGGTAGATAGGATGTCTATATTTTATTGTGGTTGGTGCTTTTTTGTATTGATGTCATTTTTAACTCATTATTTCATTATTTTGTTGTTTTGGTTATACTTACTTGTTCATATATTGCTCATTTTATGTTTTAATTACTGTAGTTACATTTAATTGGGCAAAATGGAAAATTGGTTCCACTGCAAGCATTATATGTACTCATTTATTCATCTGCTTTGGTGTGGGCTCTAGAAATGGAAAAACCAGACAATGCACAAGGAAGGTTCTCCAAAGAAATATGGGAACTAAGTGGTCTGTGCACTTGATTTAAAAAATCCATTTTGCTAAATAATTTTATGTGTACTTTGAAGATGAAGTCTGTTCTACCTTTTGCATGACAGTCCTTCAGATCCGCCTTGGGAAAGATCTGCTTAGTCAATTCACTGTTTACTCTCCCTCTCCCCTCCTCCATCCTCCTCCCTTGAACACTGATATCTCCAGATGAAATCCTGCTTTGGGCTCTATCCATTCTGGAGACTAAGTTCCCTAAGAAACTAGGGAAATATTTTGACACATTCTAAGCAAGAGGGTGTGGTAGTCACACTGAGGTCAAACAGGGATGGAGCAAGACTAGCATCAGTCAATTATGATGAGTTATAACAGTTAGGCAGCACTTTGGAGACCATCTAATTCAACCCTTGCTTGATGCATAGTTTGTAATTCAGGATGCAATTACAGCATCTCTGACAGATAGCCAGCCAGCCAGCTTCTATTGTAGGGAGAAATTCCTTCTGCAAAGTCTTGGTTCCCAGGAAGGATCTCCAGCATGAGAAACTAGGCCTTACTCCTGGCAAACAGATCTCCTTTGTAGTCTGACTAGAGCTTGGAAAGCTATTTTTTTAAAGATATTCATACCTTTTAAAAACAACCAGAAGATATAACTCACAGCACTGATAAGGAAACGTTGTTCCCAGTCACTATAATACTTTTGAAACGTGAGTTTGGTATGCCCCAGTCACCAAGAAAAGTAGCTTCTTACAGGTGATTTTGTTACTTATAGCTATAGAAACCCACTAGCTGAGTTTGGGCAAGTCACACTGTCTCTGCCTCAGATAAAGGCAATGGCAGACCTTCCTCTAAACAAAGTCTGCCCAGAAAACCCCATGATAGGTTTGCCTTAGGGTCACCATAACTTGAAGGCACACAGCAACAGTAGCAGCAACACCATTACTTATGCCCAGTCCTTGTGATCATCAGGAGAGGTCCTTTTCTCAGTTCCACCACCACCACAAGCACGGTTGGTGAGGACATGAGAGAGGGCCTTGTCAGTGGCTGCCCCTAGACTCTGGAACTCCCTTTCCAGAGAGGCCAGAAGGGCCCTCTCCTTGTTGTCCTTCCATCAGCAGCGAGAAACCTTTTTATTCCAGCAGGCTCCAAAAGTAGAAAGTTTTTAAAGAACAGGCTAAGGGTACTTCATTGTTTTAAACTAAACTGTTTTAATAGCTTTTTATCTTTTTCATTGCATTTTATCCTTTTAAGTGTAGGTTTGAATTGTTTTAATACTGTGAATAGTTTGATTGTATTTTAACGTTCACTTTTTCTATGCTTTTAGCTGCATTGTTCTTTTTCAAATTGTAAGCTGCTTTGAGTTCCAATTTCAGGAGAAAGTCAGGACACAAATAAATATGAGCACCAGCAGCAGCATCCACAGCAAATGTAGTAGCAAGTGCAAGTTTCTATCACTTCAGATTATAGCTTGGAAAATTTACTTTTGGAACTCTAATTGCCAGAATTCCCAGCAAACTTGGCCATGGTTATGCCGCTGGAATATTCTAGGAGCTGTAATCCAAAGAGTAACTTTTCTAAGCTCTGCTTGAGATCATAACCTATTCAGAATTCTTTTAACATAGAAAAATACAACAACCAGCAGGTGGTTATGGACTATTGTTATGACAAGGCAAGAATTCAAGACCCTTATCTATTTAAGCTATTGTCCTTTCTCTGCCACGAGCCTATGAATGTTAATTCCCAGTCTTGCCTTTCATGTATATTATGCAGGCATCTTTTTAGAACAAAGAATGAGAGGTCAGAATGGGAGCAGTCATGCTGGGGGAACTATTCATTCAGTGGTAAGTTATTTTTGTCCATGATCATTTTTCTAAGCCAGCTCATTCAAGATCTCAGAGAATGTTTGGTGTCATCCATGCAGTCACCAATGTGACAGAGACATCTGCTGCATTGTGTCAAATATCTGACACTTGTTTCAGAAACAGCCATTTGCTAAGGATGCAGATGGGCAGTACACAACTGCTATTTTGTGTCTCATCTGCAACCAGTAAGTGCCATGAAATTTTCTCTTCTCCAATATATTATCCTTGGCTCTTCCCATCACTACTGTAGTATTGATTACCCTAACATAACCACAGGTGTGGAAAGAGCCCTGGACAGCAAAGAGTTCCGCTTCAGTAACAGTTTGCTTTTGGAGAATTTGGTGGATGAGTTTGGTTGATCACTATATTTGGCTTCATCTTGGATTTTTCCAGAGATGCAGGCAGCCATTGCAGTTAGCCAAATGCAATCAGCTTGTGACCCTGGGTTGCTTTGTCTGGGAGGCTTGGTTTGCTTTCTTGAATCACTTGGAATATTTGCTTTGTATCTAAAGTCAGTGCACCTGACATCTAGCCTGTAAAGAAATCCCAAACAAGTGAGTTGTCTCTCTTATTGCAAAGCATGGCTTGTACAACTTGAGAGCTACATGGGATACTGACTGTGGGTCGAATAAGAGTGTGAGCAGACACGAACACATGCCACAAACAGTTAGTTATCTTGACAAGAGACCCTTCTCCAACGCTCCTGATACAAACCATACTTTGTCATTTCTAGCAGAAGCAGAGCAATCTGTATGAAGCAACAGGAAATTGATGGAGAGAAGATTTAGGGGCCCTTCGAGGTTGCACTTAAGGAATTGAGAGGGTACATGTGGCCCCTGATCTTCAGATTCAGCACTCCAGATTAGATGGTCTTTATACCCTTAGGAATTTTTCATTTCTTTGTTTTGATTTTTGTTCTCTGAGCACTGTTAAACATTGATGTATAGTAAAGTTCTTTGGTTACCATCTCCAAAAGTCATTCTTCTTCTTGGACTACAAAGTAAATTTGCCATGCTTTACTCCCATTGCTTTTTCCACTCCAATATCCATTTCATGCTTCTTGCATCCAGAAACTAGAGGCAGAACTCCAGCATCCCAGCTGCATCCCCCGGACTACCCAGCACTGGATTGCTAAACAAATAGTTATCCTCACAGTTAATAGAAGAACCTAACTTCCCCTGAACAAGCAATATTTGCTATAATATAGAGTAACAGTCAAGCAATATAGAAAGAATGTTGCTGCCTTTCAGATCCAGCTAATCCATACCAGAAGAAGTTCTATTGTTTTGTAGAAAACACACTGCACAAAGCCTTGGGCATTAAAGGCCATATTGTGACAGCCAAGTCTTTCTAGAATTGTGTTTCACTCTCCTCCACCACACCCCTTTCTTAACCACAGACATGCAGACTTCATACCAGACTTCTCGCTGGCATGATATCAATAATCACTAGTATTGGTGAGCTGGAAATGACAATTTCACTAAGAGGATAGCTCTTGGTTGCTCAGCAGATAACAGTACAGTATTGCAACTGACAGCCTGTCTTTAAAAAACAGAGAGAGAGAGAGAGAGAGGCGCACACATTTGTTACAAGGTTAAACCACAAAACAAAACTAAATGTAGATCAGAATGAATGAAGGGCATTTTCTCCATTCCAAAACAGACCCTTAGGAATTTTCTTGATCAACTTTATTCTCACTGTGCTAATTGAGAAATTTCCTGGACTATATCCTTAATCTATTTAACAACTGAGCTCTGTTTCAAATGTTTGTGCAAATAAGAAATTTGGAACTAGTAACTAGCTGCATCATTATATTTTCAGCTTTCAAGGAATGTGCCTCTGGGATTCAGAATGGATAACTGTGAGATCAGAACCTATTGAGGTACACAGCAAGCACAGGCTCTAGGGGCCCAGTGGACAAGATTCCTTGGATCTGTCCCATCCATGACAGATGTTTATCCAACAACTGTTTAATCATTCCAAAGACATGTGTCTCCTGTGTCTGACAATTTGCAGCCAAGTCTGAAATGCTGATTTTTCCAGAGCTGGTTTCAAGTATTTCTGATACCTGAGATTTCAGGAACTGTCAAGGAACCAAACAGTTCGTCTAAGACCATGCTTAACTCTGAGGAAAAGTTTCTGGAAGCACCAGCATTTGAAAGGGTATCATTAGGCTGGTAGTTACTCTCCTTAAAAAAAAATATTGAGGCATATTGAATTGTCTGAGTACTGAAATTCACATAATGAAAATCCTCTCCTTCCAGAGCGCTCTAGCTCTCTGGCTCTGTATAAAGTAGGCATTGCAGTTTCAAAATATTTTGTATTTCAAATCCAACAACAATTCTGCTTCCCATACTTTGATATAGTGGTGATAGGGCACCTACCTCATCTCAGACATGACAAAGTCTGTGGCTGATTCAAAATCCTCTCGACCAATTGCTTCCAATGTCCTGAATAGCCCCTTTAGCCAGGTTGTGTTGGATGATTTTTCCCTTTTCCAGTGAATTAGTTGTTCTGCATCTCTGCTTGGAATGAGGACCAGTGATGTCACAGTGAAATGTGATCCTCTTGTCCCTGCCCTCTCCACTTTCCCGTCCCCCCCAACACAAGACACATACAGTCAGCACAGAAGCCTGCCTGATTATCCACTAAACTTATTTTCATGTTGAATGGCTACAAGTGAAACCCAGCAGCAGCCTCCCACTTTACTACTCCTGGCTGTGCGCTCCATTGACAATCCACAACTGTAACAAGACACCTTGCTCACCGTCTGGTTAGGAAACTGCCTTTAGGTAGTTTTTTAAAAAAAAATGGTTAGAAGTATGAACATGAGCACAACATTTTAACTAAGCAGCTGGGATTTCTCAGGGGACACATTCACGTGATTTCAGAAAATAAGATATTCCATGGCAGAGGGCACCCAGAAATTCCCAGTCTGCTTCTCTGTAGTATGCCTTCAAGAAGAGCTGTGAAACCCAAAGCTTAAAGCCAATTTCAGCACCTGGAAAATTGACATTTTTGGACTATAACTCCCAGAGTTCTCAGAAAGCACAGCCAGTGGCTGTGCTGCTTGGGGAATTCTTGCAGTTGCAGTCCAAAAATGTCACTTTCCTTGCTCTGATAAGAAAGAGATAACCTGAAAGGCAGAAGCAATACTGGGTGGCCTGACAATATCATAATTCTATTTTTATAATATACTGCTATAACCCACAATATACTACTGCTATAATCCATAGTGTGATATAATCTACAGTGTACTACTAAAACAAGCATAATCTTTAATCATGCCTAATGATGTAATGATTGCAAAATCAAGCAAAACTAAAAATATTTCAACAACTCCCAGAGTATACGAGAGTTGCAGAAAAATACAGAATGGCTGTTTATAAGTACTTCTGTTTCTAGATGCTGCATGCAGTCTCAGAAGGACTTCTGTAGATGGGCCAGGTGCTCTATACCATACTATTGCTGCCAAAAGGAGTTAAAATTTGGCAACATGCAATTTGGTTTGATACAGAAACCAGAACCTATCAAACCTGGGTTAGGATTTTAGATTATATGGATCAAGGCTTGAAGATGACAACAGCGTGGACATGAAGACATGGCTGAGCAATGGAGCAGGCAGGTAAACATCCCTTTGAAAGAGAAAATATGCAAACTGAATCCAAAACTGGAGCACTAGCTGAGACCAAGGTGGCAGTTTGGGATCAGGAAAGACAAAAATCAGGAATTTCTTTCAGTAGGATCATCCCACAGGATTTTCTTTGCAGAACTGAAGAACAAGATGGCATCCTCTTTCATTATAGTTGTTCTTGCTGCGTGCCTTCAAGTCATTCCTGACTTATGGTGATGCCAAGGCAAATATTTCAGAGGGTTTCATTGGCAAGATTTGTTCAGACAGGGTTTACCATGGCCTTCCTCTGAGGCTGGGAGAGTATAACTTGCCCAAGGTCACCCAGTGGGTTTCCGTGGGCAAGCAAGGATTCAAACCCTGGTCTCCAGAGTCATCGTCAATTGTTCAAACCAAAACAGCATGCTGGCTGGCTGAAGTGGCAGGTGAATCTTTCTGCAATAGTGGCTATGAGACAGCATATTTCATTGCCTGTGAAGGCAGCAGACTAATTGAAGTAGAATAGAGCAGGCTACATTGCACACCACCTAGGGTTGCTGGGGCTTGAACCCCTGGCTAAGATTTTAATGAATTCTTTGCTTCAATGGATCTCTTGGCAGATAGAAATCTCACCATGATTGGTGCTGGAGGAGGATAAAGTTTGATTTTTCTCTCAGAAGTGGCTTAATTCCTGACACCCATCTTCATCCATTGCCAGTTGATGCAAAGGCTTTCTGGCTAAGTGCAAAGGTAATGTTTGTGTGTTACAATTGTGCAACATTAGTGTACCAAAAAATCAGAGTGAGCAGAGAGAACTGAAGAAAGAGAGAGGGGAGGCACACATGTTTGGATCTTTCATATCATTTGGAGCAAGGCAAGAAATGAAGCATCATCATTGTGACCATGAGACTTCTTGTTGCACAAACCATGGCAGTAACAGCAAAGGACCTGAGAATGGGCTTTCTAAGAATGAGCAGTGACCTTTCCACAAGTCCCAGCAGAAGCACAGAGGCTTAGAAAACGCCCCTTCTGTCATGAATGCTATATATTAGCCACCTAAGATAGGAGGCCAAATAGGAATGGTGGCAACTACTATAGCACTAGGTGCATTTTTCTGCATGGCTGGCTAGGTGTTGAAAGTGCTTCCTCCCCCATAGTTCTGAGCTGCCATATTAACTGGTTAGCCAGGTTTATCCAAATCCTGGGCTCATTTAACTGGCTTGCCCTCCTGCCCATTTCCATAATCAGGTGACTCAGAAGCCCACCAACCCTTGCCCACAGAATGTCTGTGACATGACATATACTCACCATTATGACATCAAAACTTCCCATCTCAGATTGTGGCCCGGGCACAGGATGCTGTTGACCTATCAAACCTAGAGCTGACGGATCTCTACCAGCACCTTGCTGCTGACTCCCAGCTTTTGTCACCTGAAGCTATTGCTTCATTTTGCCTAATGATAGGGTCCATTATACCTTTCAGCAAAAGCTGAGGAAGGGAGCACAAGTATGAAGAAAAAGGGAATGGACTAGAAGGACAAGAAGCCAAGATCAGAGATGCCACAATTTCAAGTCAAAATACCACAGGAAGGTCTGTATTGTAGACCAGATAAAGACTAAACAGCAAGTGCCTGATAGATAAATAGGCTTGGCATTAGGAATCCCATACCCTCCTACTGTCCCAGTTGGCTATGCAACAAAGAAGATAATCAATAATTGCAGACAAGCTATCATTTGGGCAGCTGATCGGTCATTACCAGTCCTTTCACAGAGGAATCTCTGCTAAGTTTCTGACAGTGCAAGCCTGTATATTTTTATTCAGGAGTAAGCTCTACTGACAGTAAGGATTACATCTTAGTAAGTGTGTTTAGGACTCCATCCTTTGGAACACAGTCTAAAAACCATTAAAATAAGTGAAGGCAAAACAAGGGTCAAAAATTGTGCTAGTGTTCACTATTTCTACCTGTCTCTGAGATACACAGGGATTCAAGACAATGCCTCTAATATTATTAGGTCAGCATTACAATATTAAACATTACCATTTTCATGAGCTTGGACTCCACATACCCACCAGTTCTTCTGCATATTTTTGTTAGCTGCTACTCCATCCATTCCTCTAATGACAGCTTCCATTAGGAGATGCCCATACGCAGAGTGAAAAATGCCAACCAGATAAAACCAGAAGGAGCAAGGTGGTACCAGTAAAATTAATGATGATGATGATGATGATGATGTTTTCAACAGTCTTGTGCTAGGCCCTCCATTTATATCTGTTTCCATAGTTTAAAGCGATATTCAGCGCCAAAGGATCACCTTTACAGAAAAGCAATTATGAGTAATAGGAGGGGAAGAATTGGGTTGTTGTGATGTACATCCAAGACTGGACCCTCAATGACCAGTCAGGATACATCTATCATGATATTAGCGATCAGAATGGCCAAAGCCCCAATCAGATAAAGGACTCAGCCCACAGAAAAGGTCTGTACAGGAGAGAAGGTTTTAAAAAAAAAAGTCAGGGGTGTTATGGATAATCCAGACAGGCCCCCCCAAAAAAGTCAATGGCCAGAAAAAATAAATAATGAAAAAAAAACCACTGGGAAGAAAGAAATGCCTTTCTCTATAGACCTTTACAAGCCAAAGCACTGCCCTGCAATTAAATCTAGACTGAGTGACCATAATCATAACCTTCTGGAGGCAGATGGCTCTGGATTGTCTGTGTTTTGTGCCTGCAATTGTTCTCATCTGTCCTTTGCAAGAGCAGCCAATTTTTCTTTTGTGCTATTTTTTCCCTTTAAGTATTAATGGTATTTTCTCTTTTGGCTTATACACACAAATGAGCTCAAACTTACTTTATTACTTTTTTCCACCCTAGGTCATCATCAGGACTTTGGATGGCAGACGAATCTCATGAACCTGTACTGTATTACTGGCTACACTTGAGTGGCTAGCAGGCTAGTCTTCTTGAAAGTAAAGGCCCTGGGGTTTGAATTAAATGACTGGTGAATGAGGAATTCCATGCTGATTGGCATCACTTTTAAAAGGTTCTTTGTGCAATGCACAAAGCATGTGTCTTTTTTGCATACTAGAAGACTTTGGTCAGTCTGGAAACTGGTGAACATTTCTCATGTGAACATCACACACACTGATAAAAACCCTTCCAAACATCAGACAGACAGATTGAATCCTGCATGGGTTAAAACATTTTTGTGTAACCAACATATCATTTTAACTATTTTTTATTTCCAAGTGAAAATGCTAAGAAAGCATGCAGAAAATTACACCACACTGTATAGGAGAAAGCAAGAAAATTGGTGGCTTTGCACTTCTGAATTTCTGGTTTGCCAGATATGAATCAGCACACACATTGCTGTCTCTATCTAGAGGTGACCAGAATGCAATATCATAATGCTATACTTCTAGGATGAGGAAAACAGAGAAGGGCAGCAGCAGCAGCAACAGCAGCAGCAGCAGCAACAACAACAACAACAACAACAACAACAACAACAACAACAACAAAAACTGTGCTAGGGCCATGCTTGGAGAAGCTACTTTATTAGACAATGGCTGGGATCCTATATAACCTCAGCATAGTGTAAATACCCCTTATGGACTTATGCCATGCTAGTACTACGCAATCCCTATGCCACCATAGTGCAACATATGAGAAATGGTGAATCCATATAGCTGTCACTTCATTGTGCAATGCACAGAAGCAGTACACAACAGACAGTGTGCATTAGCACACTACTCTGGATGGCAGGAGCATGCGTCGGCAATGGTTCTGCATTCAAAAACTCACTCCTGTTATCATCAGTTGGATAAGTCCATTCCACATTGTCCAAGAAATTCATTCTACACGCCTGGTGCAACTTATGCATATGCTGTCAACAGGATTCTGCCTGTAATTTCTAGAATTCCTAAACCAGTATGGGATTCCGGGTGTTGCAATCCAAAGAATCTGGGAAATTCTGAGTGTAGTAGGGTTTTTGTTTTGTTTTTTAATGGCTTCTCCTACCTCTGGTGCTACCACCTCTTCCTTGATCATCCTCTGCATCGTGCCTAAATAAAAGATCACTTCTCAGGCAGAATGATGTACATTTTTTCTATAGACTCTAAGCTCTCTGAAAATCTGTTCACAATGGCTTAAAGATTCCTTTTCCTCTCCCTCCAAACAACAGCTCTTGCATCATTAGATTCAGGGCAACACTATGCATAAAGGAATCTGCTTTGGTTGCACTTTCCTTCCACTGCAAGGCTGGATGGCTAAACCAGCTTATCTGGAAGTCAGTCATTCTCTGAACAAGCCATGGGGATTGCATTGTGAGCAGCCGTCATCCATAGCATTGCAGGCCAATTCATAAATCTTTCTGGCCTATGCCATCTCACCAGTTTTCACTCAGCCTCCCTAAGCTAGAATGGCTTGATAGGTTTTCTTGGCAAAGGCCCAGATATCAGAGGAAATGAGCTGACAAGTCTGCCTCCTGCAGGCACCTGGTTTGGAACCTCTTCCTATGCAAACAGGGAGAAATTCTAGGGCTTGGAGCCAAGAAAATCAAACACAGACTTTTTATCCATTGTTGGTTTTAGTTTTTCAAGTGATTCCTATAGAGAGACAGGGTGGCTCTGGGGGTCTGGGAAGAAGCTTAGTTGAAAGAGCACAGGCAGTGTTTTAGCAGTGGGGTGAGAATTCTACAATAAAGAAATGCAGTTTTAAAAATACAGTACATTTCAGAATGTTAAACATTTCAGCACTCATTTTAATCACTTTTTAAAAAAAAATGCATTTCTATAGCTCATAAAAATGTACAGACCATTTCGTTGATGGTTTGGTGTTCTGGATCAGCATTCCAGAAAAGAAAGGAGATTTTCCATACATAATAAAATAACCACATATTCTACTATCCCTCCAATATTCCACAGGTCATCATTTTCTTTCCATCCTTCCCTTTTTACCTAAGGTCTTGACTATCTGGAAGAGGCACATTCATGTAAGAGAATGCTTTGTTGGCTCCATTCACAAGGCACTGTACCACCAGAACTCCAGTTTTCATTTTCATCCATTACCAGGGAAGCTGTTGATATTCTTTACTGGTATGTGAAGGCAGTAATTCACCAGATGTAAGCTAAGACCTGGCTACTCTGCAACCTGCCCTAAGATCTGATAGAGCAGTGGTTCTCAACCTGTGGGTCCCCAGATGTTCGTGGACTTCAGCTCCCAGAAGCCCCAGCCACTATGGTCAATGCTCAGGGCTTCTGGGAGCTGAAGTCCACAAACATCTGGGGACCCACAGGTTGAGAATCACTGTGACAGAGAATTCCGTTATAGGAGAGGGGCAACTGATGGGAACAAAGAAGTGCCTTCTCAGTAAGTACACATAGGTTGTCCCAGGAAAAAAGAGATTCCACTTGATCATCAGAGCTATCTGATAATGAAATAGACTGCCTTGGGAGCATGGACTCTCCTTTATTAGAGGTCTTTAAACAGAAGTTGACTAATCACCTCTTGGGAGTGCTTTAATTATGGATTCCTACATGGCAGAGGATTGGACTAGACCAGTGGTTCTCAAACTGTGGGACAGGACCCTAAGGGGTGAGGAGCAATAGTTGCTCAAAGTGGATGCAAGAAAAGTCAGCCTGCAGGTACAGCAAATGTGAAAAAGAAGGGTAAGCCTGCGTCTGTGTCCAGGATTGACTAAAGTGACACAATGCCGCTTCCACTGTTGTGCTCTCCTCGAACTCAGACACAGCAAAAATCTGCTTCCCTTTTTTTTATGCTTTTTTCATTCAGCTTCATCAAACATTCCATTGTTGGCACAGGTGGCATATGCCCCTTAGCAACCATGAAGCAGTTTCTCAGGTGGGGAGAGGGAAGGGAAAGAAGAGGCAGAGAGCACAAGAATTTAGCTTTAAGATGGAGGGCACTTGCGACATGAGGGGCCTGTGAGAGAACATGGGAAGGAGAGGCATAGGATAGGACACTGTTGGGGGAGCACAGCATAGAGCAGGTAGAGTGCAGTTTCCTCATGTAGATGTAAAGGAGGTCACAGAGGTAAAAAGTTTGACAATCACAAGACTAGATGGTTCTTGGAGCCCCTTCCAACTCTACAGTTCTGAGACTATGAGTGGGCACACCATCAAAAAAAAAAAAAAAAGACTGCCATTTCTTTTGTGGTCCCTTTTCTAGTAATCCTAGTGATCTCCTTGCCATTTCTGAGCCACAGTGACATCACATTTTTAGAACAACTAGTTAAAGCAAGAGCAGAGAGAGTAAGCAAGAACGAGTAGGAGGTATATTCTCCTCCACAGGTCAATCTACTATTTGGCAACTCTTCACAAAGACAGGTGTTCTCCCATCACCATCCCTCACTCTTTCTTCTTTCATCTCCTGCCTCCTGCCTTCCCCATCAGCTATTTGCTTTTCTATTTGCTCCCTCGTCCTGTTGCTAAATTAATTTGTCATGTTCTCAGTAGAGAAGCCATGAAAGAGGATTATATTCAGTACTAAGTATGAGTCTGAATGTGTGTAGAGTATATTTCCATACCATCAGATAGACCAACACGCTGCTTCAACTTATACACAAATCCATTCCAGGTTTCAATCAACCACCATGATTCTCCCATTCTCCTTTTTATAAAACAGCTTACCAAGATGATAGAAAGAGGCCCTTTGATTTAGTAATGACCATAATGACCAATAACAACAACAACAATAATAATTTATTAATAAATAAAAGGACAAAAACCAAACTCAAGATAGCAGTTCCCTTGCCTATATTTCACATGCCGTTTTTCTTAACCTTTCAAATTTCTGCTGCAGCTGTGGAAGAAGCAGAGGGAAACCAGTAGTAAAGTCATTCAGTTTGTAATCAACACTGGGTGCCTCCAGATAGGGAAAATACCTCAGGAAGTATCAAGATTTGCCAATTCTTTTTGTTCAGTCATATTCATGGGTTTGCATCCAGTCTCTCTCCTAAAATACTTGTGGGTTTCTATCCCTCCCTCTTTTCCCTCCTTCCTCTTCACCCTCCCACTGACCACTTGTCACATCCAGTCAGAAACTGATTTTCACACGTTTCCACTGGGCTTTTTTAAAATTATTTTTCTGCAGTTATAGTCAAAGTGATAAAATGATTTAGTAATATTGCACTAGTTAAGCATTAGCATACTTTTGTTTTAGTGCTAGCATTCCTCTCTCCATTGCTTGATCTTTGTTGAAATGGTGTACTGGAAACAATGGCTGTCTTTACTTGGTGGCAGCCATCTTTACTCCTCTGTAGACAGTAGGAATCCACCAGCAAGTAGAGATACATTTCATTTCATAAAGTACTGGGTTAATTTAAAACAACTTGAGAAGTGGAAATGAAAAGTCCCAAGTTTTGTTCCTGTGCAAAGCCCTTTTATTTTGGAGATCCACACGATGCTTTCTTCGTGCTGGAGTATTTTAGGAGCTTCCAGTATTACCAAAAACACTCCAGCATGAAGAAAGCATTGTGTGGATCTCCAAAATAAAAGGGGTTTGCACAGGAAAAAAAACTTGGGAATTCCAGAGACTTTTTTTCCATCTGAAGTCACCAGCTGAAAGCTCTGGGGAGGAAAGTTCCCAAGGAGATATTTTAAAAGGAGAAGAGAGGAAAATGCTTGAAAATTTGTAAGTCCAGGAAAGAGAATTTTCTTTGAAACAAGACTCAAGACAGTTTGTTAATCCTATAAATAAATTCATAAATTTCAGTTTCTCTCAAGTTCTCATTCCAGTCTTTTGATCCTTGCCCAATCTTAAATGTGGTTCTTCTTGAACTCTGATTTTTTTTAGAAAAAAGCCATAATGAGTTTGTACACATTTTTGTTTGCATTTCCTCTACTACATGTAGATTGTATGCAATTTTGCTTGACAGATACATTTTTGCAAGCAATTCTTCTAGTACAATTTTAAATAAATTTTTTTCAGCTTTTTCATATTATACACATTCTATATGCAATTTTTTGAACTGGATGACTCCTATGCAAAATTCAGAGAAGACTGAATGTCATTTTTTGTATTGGTTTAAAACCATCAATGTAATCAACTTCACATTAAAAAGAGAAATGTCTCTCCCAGTCTATTTCCATCAGAAGCAGTACAGCCGAGTTTATGGAATATTGGGAAACTTCTGCTAGAAATGATTACCTCTGCCACTTCCCAGAGTTGCCTACAAAGAAGGAAAAACACTTAAACCTGTTAGACGTATCTCCATAGAAACTTATGGCAGAGTCTATCTTGCTGCTGTAATCACATCATCTGCACTTGCCAACAAGACCACAGCAATCATTCTCATCTCATGCAGCAACACACTTTCCTGATGTGCATTATCTGCAGAAGCTGTAAGCAAGGGGGCCTTTAGTTTGTTGCCTTTCTCTGAGCCGACTTCCCAATAAAAATTCCCCTCTCAGCAAATTCTTTCAGAAACCATTCCGCCTGCTGCCGCCAGACACTCAAATTTCCCAGGCTTCCTCTCAGAGGAGCAAGTAAAACTGCTGCCAACACTACAAGGCAGGCTAGAATTGGTCAGCCCCTAAATGGTACTCCTTTTCACATTAAGAAGCCTGCTTTCTAGACATCTTCCCTTTTCCAGGTCAGTGCTGGATTATAATCCAGGCCAAATGAGTTTTTATCAGCATTTTCCCCATCAGGGCAGGAGGTGGGGATTTGCCATTGCAATACACTATTCTTCAGAAGTAAGTAGCATTGGCAGCAGCCCTCAGGTATGTTCACAGAGCCTCCACACCATGGAAACCCTGTTTTGTTTCCCAAACCTTTGTGAGCATGATATTAACAGAGACTCTGCTCTTGGTGAAGTGGAGCCAGAAATCTGAGAACATCACCAGCTAGGTCACCATATCCTGCTAAGAGAGGCTCCAACAGCACCTGTCCCAGCATATATTTGAGCATATGAAGAAAGGATACTGCAAGGGATCCTCTTTTTGTTCTGAGGTATGGCAGAAAAGAGAGCCCCTAAAAGTCTGCACAATTTGTGTGAAGGACTGTATCTGAAAATGGAGCGCCTATGCTGTGCTCCAATTCTGTGATCAAGTACAACTCTGAGCCCTTAGCAATACTCACCTGTGAGACTCTTTAGGGGCAAAAGCATTCACTAATCAAGACAGTGCCTTGTAATGAATTCCCCTCTCCCATTAAAGCCATAGTTCTCTTCTTCACACTGACCAAGTAACTTGCAGATAGCTGGTCTTGTGAGAAATAACTTCAAACTCCAAATAATCTTATTGACATGACTGAAATCTTTCCTGTAATTGTTGCATGGGGTATGTGTTTGTATGTGTTAATTGACTGATGTGGATGAGGGGTACAAATAATTGAGGAAGAGTGTGGGATGAAATGACTGAATGGAGTTTGTGTATGTTTGTCACACAAGTGGAAGTAATCAGTTACAAGTAACATTGTTAAACATAACTGCTTACTTTGCTTTTTCATGTAATGGGAGTATAACAACGTTTCATTTTAAAAGCAATGTAACAGGTGAGAACAAACAAGTAACAGTTTCTAGTTATTTTCAAAGGTTATTTATCAGAGCATTTCATAAGACATTTTAAACTAAATTAAACTGAATGCCTTCCCACATTCTCCTCCTCCCATTTCCTTGTATTTTGCTGGCCACAGAGAAGGAAAGTAAGCACACCTGGGCAAAAGCAAGCAAATGGTGAGGAGGCATGTGTGCACCTGCCTTCTCCTGTCTGGACCCCCCTTCTGTTCCCTTGGCTCTGGCCCCAGTGCTGAGAATGTGCGCTGAGGCAAAAAGCAAGGGGGGAGGCAAGTGCACTCCTGCCTTCTCCCCTCCAGAGCTCCTCCTTCCCATTCCCTTGCTTCTGGCCCTGGCACTGAGAACTCACACCAAGACAAAAGGCAAGGGGATGGGGGAGTGTGGCTTCCCTCCCTTTCTCTTCTCCCCTCCAAAACTCTCCCCTCCCATTCCTTTGCCTTTGGGCCTGGGGCAGAGAAGGTTTGCATGCCAAGGCAAAAGACAAGGGAATGGGGAGGTCGTGGGGGGGAGTAATTCATGGTTTTTCCACTTTTGCAAGGGTTTAGGACACAGAACCCTTGGAAAAGTTCCACTGTAGATCTTTTCAAGGAGATAGCCATGTTAGTTTCAGCTTAAAAAAGAAAGGGTTGGGAGAAGACGGGATTGAGCATTTGAGACAGAGACCATGTCTGCACTAGACTGTTATAGCGCTCTTATTCCACTTGCAACATCCTATGGAATCCTGGGGTTTGTAGTTGCAAACCCCAGGATTCCATAGGATATTGCAAGTGGAATAAGAACGCTATAACAGTCTAGTGCGGAAATGGCCTGATTATTCCAACATAAGCTTTTGTGGACTCAAGTCCACTTCATCAGAAGCACCTGTTGAAATGGACTGGAGTCCACAAAAGCTTATGCTTAGTCTCTAAGGTATTGCGTTATATCCCTTCTCCTCACCACCTTCTTTCTTCTTATTTCCAACATCCTGGATGCCCTAGCACATCATGTCTAACCTACAGATAGGTAACACAACATACTCTCTGATTGTCCCAGATTGATAGAGGCAGTCTCAATTGATCATATCTTGTCCCACTTTTCAGCAGTTTTTAAAATGCCTCAGTTTCTCTCTTCACCTCCCACTTTCCTCCTTTATCCTCAGCTTACTTCATCTGTTGCAAAATGAGTTATATGCACAAGTAGTTTGTACTCAACTACCTTAGCTGGAGGAGAGGAGAGGAAGGAACAGAATCTTGCCCTTCCCTATATACTCCAGCAGAAGCAAACTGCCACATCCTCTCCTAGCTTGTGTGTTCTTCTTCATCAATAACTTTCACCACTTTCACTATATTCTTATGTCACTTGGCCACATGTATGTCTGGTTTCATCTGTGAAATGCTGGAGGATATCACACAAGCGGCACAGGTGGTGAATAAAAGCAACTACTATCTTGGCTGTATAATCACTTTGAATCTCGTAAGTTCTTTGCAATTTTTGTATCTACTTTTTCTACATTTCTGAAAAGAAGATCACAATTTTTTATTTTTTTTTAGTATGTCTGGATAATTTAACATGAGCCTACAGGAACTGGGTTCTCTTCTATTCGTTGAGATCTGAATAGGTATACAGGGCAGGAACTCATGCAGGGTGCTGTGTTGTTCTGCCCACATTAGTGTATCTTATGTTTGAAACCCTATGTGTTTTGCTGCCTTAAGCAAATGAGAAGATCATGGCTCTCTCCTCCTATAGAACTTGCCCTCATGCTCCACTAGAGAAGCAAACCAAATTGGAAGCTTCAAATACAGATGAAGGGACAGCAACTTTCATGTCATCTGAGGAGGAACCAGCTGGGTAAAGGGCTACCTGGAACAAGAATAAGTACTGGAAAGCATATATAATGAATGAATCAGCAGGAAAGGAGGAGACGAGGCTCCACATGCTTATAGAGGGACCAAATTTTATTCCTTTAAAAAAAGATTTATGCCTGGAACATAAATCTGTGCTTTCCAATAGAGAGAAATGGCCACTGCCTCCCTTATTGAACATTTGATGCCTGAAGCAATTGCCTTGCAATTCTCAGTGGGAAAAAGTGGACCAGTCTAGAAGTAATACAGAGGTCTTTTGCTGATGTTACCAGTGCTTCTTGCGTGTTGCCAGAAAAGAGCATAGGAGTGGATGAGAAGCTCAACCATGCCCAAGGGTCACTATTATTGGGAGTGGCAACCTTTGCATGCTTAATTAACTGGCTAATTAGTTTGCATGTTTATTGTAGGCATAGAGGGGACTGCCTAGACTAGAGTAAACTTCCTGTGGTTTGGTCAACACCCATTTCCCCTTGCTTGCTCTCTTCCCTTTTTGTTCTTCTGCTTCCCTGCAAGTATGTGCTCTTTGATCCTCTGGCAAGCATGCTTCCCTGTAAGGATGTGACTGCTTAATTTCTTCTTACCTGTCTTCAAGAATTTGAACCTGTGTAAACTATGCACAAGATTATGTGAGTAAGTCTTTTTTACATACTTTTAACCAAACTGTTTGTGTTTTATTTTGAGCTAGATTAAGTGTGTCTGGGGTGGAGTGATAGAAATGGGGCTGGTAATCTGTTCAACTTTTGTTTGTGCGTTTACTAAATGCTCTGCTGATTGGGAGACCTACCAATCTCTCAGTTTTAATATTTCCAAACAACTATAACAACTGTTCCCATTTAGAGATGGAAAAGACATAATTAAAAGATTGTGACTTTCCTAACACTGAGCTGATGGATCTCAAAATAGTCAGATCTTACAGAGAATCAAGTTCAGCTCTCTTCACCACCTCTATATGCCACTCCATCAGTTTGTACTTTTTTGTATACTGAACAGGAATTTTTTCCTCATATTATAAAGTATACTGAAGTTGGCCAAACTAACTAGGTCTGTTTCTAGTAATGTTATACTCTTCTTTACTTGGAATTAAATTGGAGGAAGTGGGAATTTGAAGGCTCCAGACTAAACAGGAGAGCACCTGGTGTGATACTTCCCCTCCCCCTCCCCAAATTCCCAAGGTTCCCTGGGACATCCAGTCATATTACGTGTTTTCTCCATTATAGGCCTTGACTGAACATTAGTCTTTCTCTCAAGAAGCAGCTACAAAGGCATTTAGGAGGATGGGGGCAAGCTCAGTTTCATATAATATCTGGCTAGTGAAGGCAGCCTGGAATTAACTGTTAGTGCTACAGACAGCTGAGGCATTTCTTACACACAGACACTACTTGAGAAGCACAGATCACATAAGGAACTACTTCAGAGAATGGAAAAATGAGAAGCAGATTTGCTGCACATTTTGATGCTTGTGGCTGCAGCTGCAATTAACAGAGCAGGCTGGGAGAACTGCAAGCAGATGTGCTTGGATCAATGTCCCATTGCTGTTCCCTCATAAAGAGGACAATAATGTACATATATTGCAAAGCCTCCTTCAGTGGAAAAACATATAGTACAGTTAGACATGAGCAAGCCTGTAAGGGGAAACAAAGATATTCAACACAAACTTGGCCAAGTAATAAATCAGTTAAAGAATGTCAGTATTACAGTTCCCATTACCTGCACCCCTGGCTAGCATCCTCATCTCATCCACTGTCACTGAGAATGGGTTGAAATGAAGCATATAGGGTTTTTTGTTCCAGAGGCACTGAGAGACACCAACATGAGGGTGGCTCATGAGGTGCTGCTCCTGATTGGCAACTTCCTAAGAGTTCCGGATGATAAAGTGCAACCTATTTCTTTATATAATTGGTTACTTATTGGCAAATATTTACAAACTGCTTAACATCTAAAAATTTCAAAGCAGTGTACAATAGTCATGAAACACAACATAGAACAATACACTACATTTTTTACAACACCTGTATTATCTATAAGACTGAAACACATGGTAGGCTTAACTACACCAGAAAACCATAGAAGTCATAGAAACTATAGATTTGGATTTTATCCCAAAGGTAATTACTTCAACCTTGTGCCCGTGCAGGAACCTATAGCTAAAGCATCCCTGAGGGATGCCCATCCAATCTCTGTTTAAAAACCATAAACAAAGGAGAGTCCTCCACTTGCCAAAGTAATCTTTTCTAATGTCAAACAGTTATCCCTATCACATAAATTGTCCTAATGTTCTGTTGGAATGTTATCTCTTTTAAATCTACTAGTTCTGGCATTAGAACACAAGCTTACTGTATCTTCTATGTGACAGCATTTCAGATGTTTGAAGATAGCTATCATACCCAGCTCTTCAACTGTTCCTCATACATCATGAGTTTACTACTTTTGTCGGGACATGCTCCTGTTTATAAACACCCATCTTAAGCTGCAATGGCCAGAACTGGACACAGTATTCTAGTGAGATCTGGCCAGAGCTGAATAGAGTGGTACTCTTTATTTTATTTATCTGAACACTATAGTTTAGTTGATAAAGCTTAGATTAGCATTTGACATTTTTCCCTCCCACTGTTGACTTGTGCTTACCTTATCATCTGCTAAGACCTCTAAATCTTTTCACCCACATTGCTGTTCTGCCTTATATTTATTCCTACTGAAATTAATGTATTTGTTTTATTTTAGCTCTCCAATCTGTTAAGGTCATATTGAATCCTGATTTTGTCATCTGTAAAATTCCTGCAGAATTGTCAAGCATGCCCTCTACTGTTGAACTGGGCCACAAAGAACCTCGCAGCACCCAATTTGTTACATTTCTGAACTGCAACTCCTAGAGTTTGGTTGTCAAAAAAGCAGACATGTATCTTGCACACTCTCCTAAACTGTCAAAAAAGCAGACATGTATCATGCACACCCTCCTAAAAAACGGAGGCTAAAAGAGTGCAGATTCCCCCCAGAGGACACATTCAGTGGTCGATTTGTAGTCTAAAAGAGTAATTTTCCAGGCTCATCCCTATATGTTGTTTTTATTAACTGCCTTCAAGTAGACTTGAACTTATGGCGACCCTATGGATGAAAGACTCCAAGTCACCCTATCATCAACCACTCTGCTCAGGTCTTACAGATTCAGGGCCATCTCTTCCTTGACCGAGGCCCTTTCTGCACCGTACCTTTTTCTGGCACTTGGGGTGCGGGGATCACGCGAGCAACCTCCGGCGAGAGGCTCTCACATCCCTGCTGCTTCAGCTCCGCACGAGCTGCCTGCTCGCATGAGAGCCCCACCTCTTCCTTCCACAGTGCAGCCTGGGAGTTTCCCAGGCTGCGCTGGGGCAGGAAGCGTGACTTGCATGGCTCCGGAGGCTCCGCATGCCATGTAAGTGCGCGTGAAGCCCAAGAACAATGCGCAATCGTGCACCATTTTCGGCTTCCAGGTGAAAATGAAAAGGTGTGCAATCAGTGCCTGCCAGCCCCTGGAGTGTTGTGCAATTGTGAGTGCATCATGCAGATCGTTCCTCACAATCGGGCAACACTCCAGGCGTCCTTTCGCATGGCAAATGCCATGCAAAAAGGGCCTGAGTCTATATAGGGCCTGAAAAAGGCAGTTAAGTCATCAACACACAGCTTCTTCTGTAAATCAATGACAATGTAAATCAGTAGTAGAAGGCTTAAAATGTAAGGTGATTTTATACTATCACAGGGACATTGGAGTGGATAGGTGACTTCTTCAGGGCTCTGCTATTTCATATAAGTCCTGTGAAACTCCAGTCACCTGAGCCACAGCTTAGCCAGAGAGCTGGGAAGGCCTGTCTGCTGGCAAGAATGAGTTAAACTTGTTCCACTTGTGCAATGACTGAATGGAACTTTGTTTTCAATGCAGTGTGTTTTTGCTGAGAAGGGAATGCCATTGAAGTGGTGAGGGAGGGTGAGGTGGAAGAGGCAGCAAATCCCTTGGGAGGGCATTAATCCATCCAATGTAATGGGCTGGGAATCCTGCACAACAGGAAAGCTATTGAGGCACAAAGAATACAATCACAGTGGTGTTTTGCAGGCCCTCACCAGCACCACACTGCTGAAAGAGGTAAGCCCTTTCTCTGGGCTGGGTCTAGACAAAACATCCGCGCAGGCAGGAGCCACATGTACAGCCTTCTAGCTGCTTCTAATGGGCTGTCCATTAACCTGCTTGCTGGTTTCCATGACCATATTGTAAAATCATAGCACATAAGAGAATGTAGCTTCACTTATGGCCTAGTGTATCCATAAGTAACAATGACTTGTTTTCACCCATTTGAAGCGGAGCTGAGTCAAAACTATTGACCTCATTTAAGTAGCTTTTTATAACACCAAAAAGCATTTCCCACTTTTGGGATGACTTTCAGAATTCATATGTGCTATGAATAAGTTTGTCTTTTTTCAGTGTTTTTCTTCCCAGAATCATTTCATTTTTTTATTCTCCTTCTTTGCCTTCACAGTCTGTCTCAGTCTCTTTATCTTTGCTACCCTTTACCTTACCAGCTATTGGTGATTGACATGATTTATTGATTATGTCATCATGATGGTACATCTCATGTTACTATAACTAGGGTGGTCAAGTATCCTTTATTCTAAGGGATGTCCCTTATTTGAGGGTCAGAATGTTTGTCCCTTATAAGACTGGCAGGTTTTCCTTAATATAAGGGATGTCCCCTATCTGAAGGTCGGAAAGCTTTTCCTTTTAGATAGATTGAATGAAATTCTTAAAAAGATCCTTCATAAGGACAGATATGTGTCCACTGTATAATTTACAAATGAGGACATACAATAATTTCTCAGAGAAATACATGGCTAAGTTGATTGAAATCAATAGTCATCTGCTATTTAGATAGAATACAAACTCATTAACAGCTGCCTCCTGATAGTCAACCTGCATACCATGAAATTTGACTGTCCCTTATTGCTATTTGAAGACTTGGCAACACTGTTATAAGCATTTATAATGTACCTTGTCATAATTCACAAGTTTAAAGGTACTGGAGGGGGGCGGCAAAAGAAGTCAAGGATTCAGAGGACAGAAAAGGAGGAGGAGGAGGAAAACAGTAACCCCATGAACAAAAGCATAACAAAGGAGAATTCCTGGAAACTGCTAAAGTTCTAGCCTTACCTGTGCTTCTTTAAGTGTCAAAGTTAAAGAATATTCAGCAGAGCCTCTGTCAAAGGTGCTAAGGAAACAGTGGCAGAGCTTGGAGTGTGTGGAGAGGGGACAGGAGGGGGAAGGGCTATGGCATGAGGGGCATGGCCACAGCGTGTGGGGAGTGGCCGGGGCATGGGGGGCGTGGTTATGGGCCAGGATGCCCTAAAAACATTGCCGCCCGGGGTGAACTGCCCCCCCGCCCCCCTGTCCCTACAAGGTTCCTCACTTTATAGCTGCTTTTACTATTTCTTTTTAAAGACGCTTTTCTGACACACTCTCTTTTCTTTTCTTTCCATGAGTTGTTTCTCTGTTTGTTGTTCTTTCAGCAAAACTTGTAAGATACTTCAAGTGCATGCTAATGTGGAAAAAGCATATCAATAAATAAATCTGAGTTAGACTGTACTTGTATGAGAATAGTGTGTGCTAAAGTGTGTATAAAGAGTGTATATGCATCCCAACAACTGGTTTCTAGATAAATGGGATTTAAATCCTTTTTTGTCTTGCTAGATGCACTTTGCTTTTTCTGTACAAGAAAGGATCAACAGTGTGAATAAGAGGACAAAAAGACAAAAAATGGGTGGGGGGGCTACATTCCAGGGCAAATTGTCTTCTCAGCATTAAAGAAATCCAATATATCAAGCTGCTCTATCAGCTTCAGGGGTCTAGATGAAAATCCAAAAAACACCAGTTGTTTCCAGACCTCTCACTTGAAAGCAAAGTTTGACATAGGATGACCCTAGGATAAATAGAGCCATTGGTGAGAAGAGATTTTGGCGTCCCTTCAGTTCTGGAGTGTAGCCAAGGTGTTTCAGTGGTAACTGTAGTGCTTTAATAGTAAGTATAATGGTGTGGGGGGTGTTTGAAGGATCAATTTTGTGCATCTTTGGTGTGTTTGGGGGTAAACTTTGCACCTCTGAGGCTATCTGGGGGACTGTACAGACTACTAAAAATGCCAGAAAAAATGGAACTGGCTAGAAATCCAGACCTGTAGCTGTCTTGGTTTGACAGGGACAGCAGCCATTAACCCTCTGTTGTTCCTCTTTTCAGTGGTTTTTAAAATGCCCAATTTCTCTTTCCTCCTCCCATCTTCCTCCTTTGTCCTCAGCTTACTTCAGTTGCTGTAAACTGCGTTTGAAGTGCAAAAGTAGTTTGCACTCAGTTCAGTGGGGGGAGGACAGAGAACAGAAAAGAAGTGGTGGGATCTTGCCCTTCCCACACAAAAGCAAACTGCTACAGCAGTGGTTCTCAACCTGTGGGTCCCCAGATGTTTTTGGACTTCAGCTCCCAGAAGCCCTGAGCATTGACCATAGAGGCTGGGGCTTCTGGGAGCTGAAGTCCGCAAACATCTGAGGACCCACAGGTTGAGAACTACTGTGCTACAGCTTCTCCCACTTTGTGTGTTCCTCCTCATTTATAACTTCTGCCATTTTGAGCACGTTCTGATGATGGTTAGCCATATGTATCCTGGTTTTCATCTGTGAAATAGTGGAAAGTATGGAGATCCACTCCCAGTTTGGAAAGACAGTGGTGATGGTGATGATGGTGACAACGATGACAAATAATAAGATAAAAACAGTTTTGAGAGCCATGTACTGTTCCAGGGCCACACTTGCTCACTTCTGTTATAGTGTTTGGTAATGTTATCTGAAAGCAAAGTCTTGTTGTGTTGGTTTTTATCTAGAAGCAAATGACAGCAAGTTGGATTTAAAAAGAAAAGAAAATATTTCAAAGCTAATTTGTGAAACTTCATCTCTTCAAGTTCATTTTTGAAGTTAAAAGCCAAACAACTTGTAAAATCTAGGGTGCATGGGAAGCTGAAGACACTATGTTGACTGAGCTCACTGCAGTTGACAAAAATCAAACAGCCAAGCTCCCCATGACTGACCTCTTTCCCAGCAGGAACCTGGGCTCTTCATGGACTGAGATCCTACACTGCTGCAGAGTAGCATAAAGAACTACTAGTGGAGTTATGTTCTACTGGCCTTATGTAATCACTATAGCGGATACCAATGCTGCACAACATATATCACAACATCACTAAGTGCACATGGCTGAAACTTCACATGCAGTTGCAATGTATAATGTGATGTGCACCAGTACATGTTCTTCGTTGACTCAGACTGTTTTGTGGAATGAGCAAAGGTCCATCGCAGATGGCATACAACCCACTAGGTGTGCATCAGTACCAGCTTCCATCTCTGTCAGCTGGATACTACTGTAACAAAATGTCAAATAAAAACTGTCTCCATGTCTAAAGCAACTTATTCCTGTGTATGTGACTAACAAGAACCAGTGTGGCATCATGCTTTGAGTGTTGGACTATGACCCTGAAGACCGGGGTTCAATTCTGTGCTTGGCCATGGAAACCCACTGGGTAACCTTGGGCCTGTCACACACTTTCAGCCCCACAAAAAACTGTGATAGGTTTGCCTTAGTGTCACCGTAACTCAGAAATTACTTGAAGGCACAACAATAATGTCACTAACAGCATGCTGATCTCTATCTGCCTTCTGGCCTACATCAAAACGAATGCAGCACTTCCCATTCCTTAGCTCATACCTTATATCCTGGACCCCATCCTTCCTTTTTTATAATGGGCAAAGGACCAGAGGGGGTGCAATTGGTCTACTCTGAGAGTAAGTTGGATGCCTTTTAGCTGTCAGAGCTGTAAGATTCTTTAAGAATGAAAAGGAACGCTAAGGCACAAATACGGAAAATCCTGGTCCGCCTTTCCTGCTGCTTTTTAAAATGACATTTCTATTTTAAGTACGTATATATATGAGTGCCAGTTTGAAGCCACAATTCCCAAATAAACATCCTGCAGTGGAACTTCACTCTGTCATTATGCAGAAAGTTTATTCTTGACTTTTTCTTTTGCCAACAGGGTAGGATTCTTACCCACCCCATTGCTTGATACAAAATGTTGTTGTGCTTTTAGTGCAATGTTTCAGCATCCTGACCTACTCAACCCTCTTAAGAATCCTAGTAGGCAAATTGTTTTTATTTCTGTTTCACAGGATGGACATTGAGTTAGGCCATGCTTTCCCATCATGGCATTCTCCAGATGTCCTTAACTTCAGCTCCCATCATTCTGCCAATATAGCAGGGTATGATAGGTGTATCTGGGAGGCACCAGGTTGATTAAACCTGATTTAGGCAGAGAAATGAGCAATTCCCAGGACAAAGTCAGTTCTGAGCTCTTAGAACAGGGTATGCAAAGCACAACTGTGGGGCCCTTGACACCTCCAAGGTCTCTGGACCACATCTTTTTTTTTTGGCAGCACATACATACACACACATACATGGGGGGGGAGAGAGAGAGAAGTTAAAAAAAATAGAATAGAAATAGAAATGGACTTTGACCCATTACAGTTGTCTCTCCCTGTCTTTGATTAACAATATACTGGCTGTTGGCCACATTTGTTTCAAATGGACCTGAGCTCCAAAAAGAAAAAGCAATTGCAGGAAGGAGTAAAATTCATAAGCCATGTAATGACAGGAAGAGCTATCAGAAGCAAAGATGTACATTTAAGCTACCAGATGTCCTCCTTGTTGTACAATATAACAGGCTTACAGTACATTAAGTACAGGAAGATGCTAGCAACAAGGTCTCTTTACTGTCCTCCTCCCCAGGAGACTTGGTTGCCTATAAAATGGGTTGATGTTGAGAAAGAAGGAAGCCGCATCTACAAGACACATCTACATCTCAAAATCTCAACTGTTTATTACTGGCCTCTGCCTCCCACTTGATTAAACATAATAAAGTTTGCTCCAGAGTGTGTCTCTCCCACCAAGCTTTACATGTACTTATAGACCAAGAGCCCAATGGAGGGAGAGGTCACTTATTTTTTTCACTGTGGGAGGAAGTGACTCTTGCTCTGATTATGAGCAGCTGATGCCCCTATAAAGCCACCTTCTTCTGATAAAGAAAGATAGGTAGATAAGCTTGTGTGTGTGTTTGTTTGTTTTTAAAATATTTATAACCTGCCCTCTTTCTGAAGATCTCAGGGTGGCATACAATAAACAGCACGATCAGTTTAAAACAATGTAAAATAGTGAAAATGATTTTAGAAGACTAAAAACACATTAAATAGTTGAACATGTTAGAATAAAAGAGTTACAACCAGTCAAAACACTTGAAAACAATTTAAAGCATCCACATGTGTGGATAACTGTAAAACCAGTTAGGTTCCCAATAGCTTTTGCAAAGAAGCACACAGCCTCCACCTCTACCAATTTCGCAGGGACAGTCCTGATTAATCTTTTGCCATCCCACTTTCCCAGCTGCTTTTAAAATACCTCAGTTTCTCTCTCCTCTTCCCACTTCCTCCTTTTTTCCTCAGTATATTTGAATTGCTGCAAACTGAGTCCCAAGTGCAAAAGTAGCTTGCCCTCAATTAATTCAGCAGGGGGAAGCAGAGAACAGGGTGTGGAATCTTGACCTTCCCAGTAGGCTCAGGCAAAAGCAAACTTCTGCAGCCTCTCTTAACTTGTGTGGTTTTCCTTGTTAATAACTTCCGGGCCCCTCCCGAAACTGCAAACTCCAGGATTCCATAGGATGTTGAAAGTGGAATCATAGCACTATAACAGGCTAGTGTGGAAATGGCCACAGAGGAGGCCTCTCCACAATAGTAATTAAATACAATAGTAGTTAAAGTCTGCGCTTTTCCAAAGCATTTTCAGTGTTAAATTGGCTAGCTGGTTAATCTATTTTTTCAAAATACAAACATGCTGTTATACCCTATGGTAACAACATAAATTAATCCAGAATACTGACAGTAGCAAGTGAATGGGAAGGGGAGTTGTGTTCAGATGTCACCTTTGCTCTGTAGCTCTTCCTCAAAAGGTAATCACCCATTAAACTTAGGCATTAAAAAGCCCATAATAGTAGCTCATACAGACTATATGTGTGAGAGAAACAGCCAAGTCCACTTTCCAATGTTGGCAAGATGTGTGTCCATAAGCAACTCAGCCATTTAAAAAATTACTACTATTGATTTAAACTTCGCATGATATTCCACTGCCAGAGCCTGGATTTTTCCATAGGCTCTTTCCAAAAACATTCACATAAAACTTGTCCAGGAAGCGAAAGGAGAGTAGAGGTTAGAAATGCTCCTTGAGCAGAAACATATTCTCTTGCAAATGTTAAAAAGAGAAGGGAAGGGTGAATTCAGTGACTTTCCACCATTTAATATAACTTCCCTTACTATATCCCAGCCTGATAGTTCGTTGTAACACATCACAGATTATAATGTTTTTGTGCCACTGGAAAATACTATTTTGTTTTGGCAGCAATATACAATCCTATCTGCATACTGAGATCTGCAAGACAGGGCTTGCTGTCTGCTTCACCAGCAGCAGAGGTTCAGCTGGTGTGAACACAGAAAGGGACCACATTCCTCTCCCTTAGAGATCTGTCTGGCTCCCTCCCTAACAGTTTTACCAGGGAAGACATTTCTGTTCAGACAATACTTCAGCCTCCCTGGCTTGTTTGTTTGTTTATCACCAGTTTGTATAAACATGTTGTTTTATCCTGCTACTCCAGCTTGAATTTCTTTCTTTTCACTGCCTTATCTACAAGGAATCTCCCAGGCATATCTGCAGTGCAGCATAGCTGATAGAATATTAGATTAGGACTGGCAAGATTCGGACTGAAATCACCACTCAACTGTGAAACTCAGTGGATGGCCATAGAGTGCTCTGTCATTCTCTCACTCAGACTATCCTACCTCACAGGCCTGTTGTAAAGATTTTAAAAAAATAGTGGAAAACAGGAATAAAGCCTTGATGTCCTTGAAAGAAAAGCAGGATATGAATATAATTAATAAATAATGACATAAATAAATCTGACA
Organism: Iguana delicatissima; assembly: GCA_948472985.1. Lineage (NCBI taxonomy): Eukaryota > Metazoa > Chordata > Lepidosauria > Squamata > Iguanidae > Iguana > Iguana delicatissima. Next base: position 128,047 of record CAOKZL010001051.1, read on the forward strand.
GATCTAGTGTAATAACTGGTTTGAAAATCCCCCAGAATTTGCTGCTAGATGAAACAGTTGCCATCACAAAAGCAAATAAAGCATGACGCTTTCTAAATATTTGGCTTCTCAGTAGGGACTTCTGAGAAATGACTTGCTGATGTCCAAAGAACCTCACTGGATCAGAACTTGGAAAAGTTCTGGTGGACAACAACTCTTTTGGACTATAACTCCCAGAGTATGCCAGCCTGTGTCCATGCTGGGTGGAGGTTCTGAGAAAATCAAAAAACCAGCTTCTCCAAGCTCTTCACTGAATGCTAAGGAGGCCCCTCAAGCTGTGCAGGTCCTACTAGTGATCCTGACTGGAGGATAGCTGGCAATTCTATCAACTATAAAGAATTTCAGAGGATAGAGAAGAGTTTCTTTCATGCCCCATAGACAGCAGGGCTAAACTATATCTTATAGTAACCACATTGGTTAGTCCTTAAATGCATTGAGTTGTCTCAAACAAATAGCTAGCGAAGTGTCCCTGATCAAGAAAAGTAGCAAGGTATAAGGGAGCTTTTCTCTTTGCTCTTTGCTGCATTCCCAGTCTGAATCAGGCCACCACTGCCTTACATGTTTGTAGGTTGCAGGGAGATGGAAGAGCCAAAGAGCAATACAATCAAATAATTGGAAGGGTCGTCATGGGCCATCAAGTCCAACTCTCTGCTCAACGCAGGATCTCCAGCTAAAGCATCCGCAACAGATAGCTGTCCTCCTTTTGAAGACATCCAGAGAAGGAAACCCCACCACATCTCTAAACAGTGGGTTCCATTGCTGATTCCTATGGGACTGAAAGTGTGATATAGAGTTGCCAGGTCAGGACTATTCCAGGCCAGGTCTAACAAATGATGATACATACACAACACACATATACTTCTTTCAAGGTAGTGTTCTCTCCCTGAGATTCCTCCCCCGACCCAGAGGACTGGAGAAGAGGGAGCAGGCTCTGAATGTACTATGCCTACATGCAGCTGGTGCCCAGAGAAACAAGTTATGGTACGTGCAACAGCTATACGTAAGTCAAAACAGTCCAGGAAGTCCTTGGAAAGTGAAGAGAAATACAGACACCAAGTTTTGACCAGTCCAGAATTTGTTACAGAAAACCAGTAGTCCAGATAACCAAAGCCAAAAGGGTAAGTGTTACATATAGCCAATTCAGAGGTCAAGAATCCCAACAAACACATAAACACAGAGAGAACTGCCTGTTAGGGAGAATGAACAGTTATGAGGAACAAGGATGCCCAGTAGCTGCTGGGAGATTTCCAGGTGGCTGACTCTGTCACTAGGTGCTTAATTACTCTGGTAAACAAACATTGACTCCTACAATGTTGTTCCTTTTCTTTTTACCAAACTTCAAAGGACTGGGGTATCTCTTCAGTGTCCATGAAGTCCTGCTGAGGAGGGAGCCCCTCAACTGCTTCAGCCACAGCTTTTAATACTTGGGGAGAAAGATATTACTGTATCTTGATCCAGAAACCCCACTCAGATTCTTCAGTTCCCAGAGGCTGAGTTATGACACTCAAGGCCAGACATTGAGGATCTGGCAATCCTAGAATATGGCACAGCCCAACATGGCCATTGAACCTACAAATCCTCCTACCAGCTCTTGGTCCCATTGATGCTAGTAGGAATTACACCCTGGACAAAGGCAGAATGGTAGGCCCTTGATATAGCCCGGAATTCTATGTGCTGCTCTGTTCTCCTCCTACACATCCTAAACTGGAGCGCAGTCAGCGCACTCCCTACTTGAGATGGCAAGTTTCTGTTCTTCTCCTCATTCTGTTTGTGTGTGTCCTGTTCGTCATATTTGGCTTCCTCTTCTTCTTTCTTGCCTCTCCTTTTTCTCCTAGAGAGTTCCACATGCTCTTTTTTTCTCTGCATAGTTTCACTGGCTGTTGCTATCCATGAAGTCTGAGTATTATACTCCAATTACACTCTCGTTTTTCTGTGTGGCTCAAAAACATATTGTCTGAAAAATCATCTAGCATTTGCAGGGACTACAGGGTTGCTTCTTCGAAGTCCCTAAGGAATCTTCATTAGTCATTTGAGGCAAGTTGACAGGCCCATCCCAAAATGTATGTAAGTTTATTATGTACACATTCATTGGATATTTCCATCCAGTCTACATTCATCTTCTTGTCTTTATTTAGTTGTAGCATGGTTTGATTTGTTCCTGCCGAAGAGAGTCTGAAAACCCACTTAGAATGCATATATGTCCTCTCTGTCCTAAATATTTATATAACTCTCTCACCTTTATTTTCCTGGATGAATCCCTTTGGTCTGAATGTAGATGAATCTCAGGAAACAAGCCAACATGTTCTTGCACACTTGGAAGTACAACTTATATTAACTAAGCCATTCAGCTGGACACCAATTGTGCCTTATTTGGTATGTTGAATTTGGTAGTAATATGTTAAAATTAATGACATTCACAACGTATTCCAACTTTTTTTCTTTTTCTTCTAGTATTGCGAACCAACTTCATTATTTTTATGTTCTAAAGAGAACAATGTAAATATTACCTCTGTGGCATAATAAATATATTTTCTTGCTATTGCAAAAGATTACTTGGAAGGATTTTTCAGAGATGGGCAATTTGGGGTGAAGGTTGCTTTAAAAAATGGGAAATGTTGATAGTAATGTGTTACATTGCTCATTACTCATATATAATAACTGCTTAGTTGCTTGTAAAATTTAATAGCAAGTGAATAATGTAATACTTCTTTTTCTTTTTTTTAGTTTCTAAGTGTTTCTAAGCTCTAGTACTTTTTCACAACCTTAGCTCTTACAATAAGAATACTGTTCTAATGAGAACATTGTAAGCATTATACTCTTTTAACAAGAAATGTTTAATCATTATTTTAAAAATGTTACTGGGGCATCAGGGATTGGCCATTTTGTGTGCATGAGAGTGTCGTTTTAAAAATAAATCTTTGAAAGTAGCACATTAGTAGTGACACATTAGATCACCTTTTTTTTTTTTTTGGAAATAATGAGTAACACATCACACATAAAATTTAAACAATAAGTACCTTTTTAAAAAGTAATATAAAGCTCTGGTACCTTCTCAGTCTCCTAGCTGTTCTACCATGGATGTTGTTATAGCAAGAACATGTAAACCTTCCATTTTGCTGAACACTAGTCATCTCTGATAATATGCACTTGAGTCTCTGGTTAATGGAATCGAGCCACCTATGAACAAAGTAGAAGTTTCTGCATACAGAGAGGTTCCCACGTCTACAGAATGGGTAGAACCAAAACAACTGGAGTAGGCTAAACGTGCACTGTGGCTGCTAGGACTCAGGAAATGTTGGTGGCAATTGAGCAACAGTTGGGAGGGCAGAAACAAAAGCAAGGAGAAGCAGTATTCATGCTTTCTGAGAATGATAAGACTTGTAGTTCAACAAATCCAGAGGGCTTCAAGGTAAGGGCTGAATTAGCATCTGAATGGATGATGAGAATGCAGGGGATGTATGCCATGAAATTTAAAAACCTCCAGGCTGCAATTCCCAGGAGCCCTACCTAGCATAGCATAATTGCCCACCCTGGTCTAAAGCACAGTAGTGCACTGTGTAAAGGCAAATCCATATTTTGCTACATAGTTTTTGCAAATGAGCATGCTCCTCCTGCTGAGTGCTTGAATGCAGAGGATGAACCACATATCTACTAAAACTATCATCTCTAGTCAAGAGCTTTGAATGATTTGATTTTACAACTTCATTATCCTGAAGCAATTTTCCAGACTGGAGCCATTTCCACACTAGACTGTTATAGAGCTATGATTCCACTTTCAACATCCTATGGAATCCTGGGGTTTGCAGTTTTGGGAGGGGCCATCTGTCTAGTGCAGAAATGGCCTGAATCTTTAAAAGTGTACAAAACAAGAATCATTTTCAAGAATATATCTACTGTATTTCTGTGCAAATTACTTTAGAGAATTGAGATGTCTATGCATTCCGGGACCCTGGAAATTGCTACAAGGCCTTTGATCTAGAGTGGCTGAACACATACACAAAAAGAACACTTTGGCAGTTGTTCTTATTATGTTCTTTCAAGTTGTTTTCAGTTTATGGAGACACTAAGGTGAACTGATCACAGGGTTTTCTGAGGACTGAATGTGCATGATGCACCCAAGGTCACTCAGTGGGTTTCCATGGCCAAGCAGAGAATTGAAGCCTGGTCTCCAGGGTCGTAGCCCACTGCTCCACACTGGCTCTCACTTTGGTGATATAGAGCATCATTTTGTTGCAGATCTCCACTGGTCACCTCTAAATGCCATGCACCAGACCCAAAAAGCATATCATGAAATGCAACTTTTTTAAAGGTATATGACTGTCAGCATATCAGAAGACAAAATGACTCATTAGAAAAGAGACTAATGTTTGGTAAAGTGGAAGGCAGTAGAAAAAGGAGACTGCACTACAGGTAGATTGTTTCAATCAGGGAAGAAATAGGCCTGAGTTTGGAAGACTTGAGCAGTGCTGTCGCTGACCAGGACTCCTGGAGACTTTTCATTCCTAGGGTTGTCGTAAGTCAAAGCCAATTTGGAGGCAACTAACAATGTATGACTATGTTTTTATGTAATAACCGGTCATGTTTGGCTGGTTAACTTTTTAGTGATGCCATCATGATGGCTGAGACATCTTCCCCTAACTTTTGTCATTTAAGCAGTGATGTATGAACACTGGCTGAAATCTTATACAGCAACAGTATTTCAGGCAGTGTTCTCGTGACCATTCCATGCTGTGCCAGCAGCCATTCCAGACTGGAAAGTGAGGCTGCACTTGCACACCTGACCTGTCTTAACTTTAAGCCAGCCTCTTGTCCTGCAGGCAGATAGGAACTGCCTCCCTAAGGGGGTACTGATATCTCCCTAGAGAAATGTGTAAAAATTACATCTTGGTTGCAACCTAAGTTATGCTAGTTTAATGTCACAAGAGGCATTCTGCCCATTGTGTTCTGTCTTAAATTGTAAAACTTCATTGAAAGTCAATGGATTATCCTCTGTAACAGTATGGAAGGTAGCATGTACATTTCCATCCATGATTAGCAAAATACCACGAAATTATTGCCTTCCATCCTCCTTAAAATGGAACTGCAAATATTCCATCTCACTTTGCAAGCTTTTCTATGCAGAGAGCCACTATCAGTCACCCGAATGCTGGGGAAATCATGATCAGCTCTGTATTTCCTCTTACTGTCTTCGGTACAAATGGAGAGAGTGTGTGCATAGAGAAGCGTATGTGCTTTTACCTGGCAGCCCAGCATAAGTGGCAAAGGTGGATTTTCAATACATTAAGGAACTGGAAATCCCATTTGGCAAATTTCTCTAGATTACGGTAAGGAAGTAATGATAAAGTGGGCTGCTGTAACCTGTGAAAGCTTATGCTACAATAAATTTGTTAGCCTCTGAGGATCCACAGGACTCTTTGTTGTTTAGGCTGCAGCAGGTTAATGCAGTTATGCTACTAGAAAATAATGAAGCTATATTTGTTGACTGAGAGAAAGGAAGCCCAGATCAGTAACTCGTGCAGAAATCCAACAAAGCAGCATCCTCCGAGAGCAGATGAATCAATTGTATTTCTGCATTAGGAGTGAGGGAATGATCCAGTCACACCAACTGCAGGTACAACTACCTGCCTCTACAAGGGGATAAGTGGATGAAGAAAGGTCCAGAGCTATTAATTATATAGAGGCACACAACAGGTAATATCGAAGTCCATTTGGTTTGCCAGAATCCTTTATTTAGCATCCTACGTCCTAACAGTTTCCAAGCACAGATTCATATGTTTTCAGAACAGCAGCATTTACCCATGCACAAAAGAGAACCATCCACTGATTCAGAGGCACATCAAGACTTCCAGAAGTACATTTGCTTAGGGGGCAGGTTTGGAGGGAGCCTCCCCAAACAGCTTAGTAAAGACTGACCATGGCCATGTTCCATGGGGTATTGACATGCTGTTTGAGAGAAAAGGAAATCCAGGTGGAAGATGGGAGTGGAACGGAGTATTGTGCCAGAGAGTATGTCTAGCTGATGGGAACACTGAACAAGAGCACTCCACACTGCAACATTTTGTTGCAGCACATATTCCTTTTATTTCATTCTACTTACTGAAGCATCTTAGCAGTTCTCTTACAGCACAGTAATGTGGTTTCATAGATGGTATCGGAATTACTACTCTGCTTCTTCACAGGCATTAAATGGGACATTAAATGGCTTGATTTTGACATCTTGAATGAGATGCTATGAATGTGCAAACCTAGACCAAGTTAATTTGATGGTGAGCCTCATTTAACTCCTTGTGAAGTCCTTTTGAGTCCACGAGTCAAGGAATGTGCTATCAGTCACAAGTAAACAAAAAATTCATGCAGGCACCTACACCAGTACCCTCGTTTAACACTCATTGTTGCAATTGTCATGTACAGAGAAGTTATTCAGATCTTCTTGGACTTATTACTTACCATGAAATCTACACACACTTGAGAGGCTTTTGGACATGAAGTGTTCTGGTTAGCAGAGCACCACAAAAATGTTGATTCAGGAGGTCATACAGCTGCTAGTGAGACCACAGCTTTGGCGTTTCAATCCTCAGTCCCACCATGGCTGCTGCTAAAAACATTATCACTAGGAGGAAAGGGGCCAGCAACAGGAGCAGCCATAAGACCGCTTCTCTCCCTCCACCCCACACGTCTCTAGCCCTCGTATTCCCATCCATTAGTTCCAAAGAAAATGGGGAAAGTAAAATAAGCCTATTGTCCAACTGCAGGGGAGTGGGTTTTCCTTCAGTAAAAACAGAGAAATTCCACAGGGCAATGGCAAGAAGAAGCAGAACTCCAGGACGTGAATAGCCCAGACATTAGAGTGATCCATGGAAACTTGTTGGGGGAGGCAGGTTAGAAGCAGTTGGCTATACTGGTTTCAAACTGTCATTTATTTATTTGTTTCCTGTCCACTTCTATGATGCCCAAAGCTCTCTGTGCAGTTTTGCAAAACAGAGGTTAAGACCACAAAATGTAAGAATAGACCAGTAAAGCATACCAAGCTTGGGAAAGTTACTGTTTTGGAGGCTAGAAGGATGCTGGGAGTCAGTGTCCAAAAAAGAAACTTTCCAAAACAATGAGAGGATGATAGAACACCTACAACAAATTAAAACAACTGCAAAATAAGTCTGACGTTAAACCGGCAGAAGACATCCACCCAACTGCAACCACTGAAAAGTAGTCATACACTCTGGCATGTTACAATAGCATAAGTCCAATTTAATCTATCATAGCCTACTGTATTGGTTACTATAGAGGTCTAAATACTTCACCAACTGTACAACAGCCAAAATCACTCACACACACACACACACACCACCTTTTAAGTGACACAGCCACCCCAAGAGGGCCATTTGTGTGTTATTGGAGAATTGATGGATTGGCAGAGATAAATCCACCTATTTTCCTGTAGCTGGATGTGCTGCAAGAATGTCATTCTTAGAACCCACAAGAGGGCCACATGGATGCCTGTTGCAGTGCATCCAGCTACAAGAAAACTGATCCACCCACTTCCAAGCAACATGAAAATGACTATGTTGGGGAGGGACTGCATTGTTTGACAACTAGCTGAGGAAAAGTTGCCCCAGGAGAGAAAGCTACATTGCAGTTGTACATCTCTTGATCTTAATCACAGCTTTTTAAAGAAACTGCAGTATTTAAAATTCTTCAACAGTTTGCTCATAAAAGGCCACAACTTTGGTGCCACTGCTTAAAGAGCTCTATCTCTAGTAAATAACCCTTTTAACTTTGTTCAGTGACAGCACCTGGAAGGTAATCTTAGGGTCTGGATAAGTTTATGCTGAGCAAAGATGTATCACCCTCAAATCTAAGCCAGGTTTGTCTAGGGCTGTAACAGGCTTACTAATGGCCAATTGTGAATGAACACAGATCAGTGGACAACAGTATCACTCGGTCAGAGTGGATATGCCACATGCCCCCAAATCTTTTATACTACTCCTACTGTCCTAACCCACTCATACTTTTCTTACAGCAGAAATAGGGATGTATATGTCTGGTTCTGGACAAGGAAGCAACACTCCAGAAGCAGACATTGTTCAGAAACCACTGGACCAACACCAGGTTTGGCCTTACTGCAGGAGCATGGGGAGAAAAACTACCCTTGCTGGTGACATCAGCCTTGGAACTGACTGCAGTGGGTCCAGTTCAGAAGAACCAATTACCAAAACCAAGAAGAAGATTCTGATTAGTCTCCCATATATAGCTTGGAAAGAATTGGCCGGTAAAAATCAGGTGGCAGAAGCATGAGAGAAGGAACCTGGTGATGGCAGAGGGTGGAGCATGCCTTCCTTAGGAGCTTATCACACAGGGCAAGTAAGTTATAATTACAACAGGATACTAGCATCTTTGGCTGGAACATCCACTTTATGTCATCCTCTTCTGTTGTCCTCCCAGTGAGAGATGCTTGGAAAGCATTTATTTTACAAACACAAAAAAAAAACAAAAAACATTAAGAACCTCCTTTGTAAAAGAAATGTTTTCCAAATGGTCTCTCACCCGGAGAACAACAGAAGAGGAACAATGCCATGTGATGAGTTCCTGCCAAAGCTGTTATTACCCTGCTGTAATTGCAATTTACCTGCCTTGTGTTATAATATCTTAGTCAGCATCTTCTGCTCCACACTACAGGGGGAAAGTGGCAAGAGCACAGGGGACATGTGTCGCACTTTGCATGAGATACTCCTTTGTTTGAAGATATCTTCTGTTTGAACAGATTTTTGTTTAGTTCATGAATTATAATAAGGGAGTGCAGAGACTTTGTGATAGTTCTGTGAAACTAACTGAATTCAACAGGGAAAAGATTTTCCTTCTCCAATGCATTAGGGAATGCCAAGGTCAGTGCTAGGCCCCACAATTCTTTGGACCTACCAAAGAACATATTGAGCCAAAGTTGTCTCAGATTAAGAAATTGTCCTTGCGCTTTGCTCATGTTCTGTACTACCTGAACAATTGCAATGCCTGAACCATAGTTACTTAAGCATCTGTTTTTATGATCAATGACAGCACAGAAGAACTATTGTCATCATGGCCAATTGTCAGGGATTATGAGAGTTCTATTGTGACAAATCTGGAGATGTTACCACGGCATTCTGGGCTGGTTTTTAGTGAACTAAGATATCATTTTGGTATCATAATTCGGCCCTTCCCCCCCCCCATCAGCTCAGTGTTTGTTGGGCACCGCTGGACAAGCGCGATGCTAGGCATGGGCGATAGTTGTAAAGTACCAGATATAGCCAGTTCCGCTTCAGGGGGTAGCCACCCGAAACAGACACCTTGACAAAAATGACTCTTTGCCTGTGAAAGCACCTTGGCAAGCCAGCACTTAACAGCCAAGCTAGCCACATCTGCATCTCAGCCATACCATTGTCAATTCGGTTCGTAATTCAATCATGTAAATCCTGACCTTTCGGAGCCTTTGTCTCCATCCCAAAACTCATTGTTCTCATGCAAAAACCAGACTAGCCTGCGGTCATTCTGTCCCTATAAAAGTTGTCTCACTTTGGGAGCTCTTCAGAACTCTCACTGGACTGAGCTGAAATCACTTGAAATCACTAAGCTGAAATCACTCGAAGCTCCGTCTGGATCTTCGTCCTCGCCTTGCTGCCGCTCGGCTCCACAGATTCCCCTCGGTCTACTCGCCGGGTTTCTCTCCTTATCTTCAATTGGTGTCTACAGGACTTCAGACAGGTGGCGTATTTCTTATTTCTTGAAACTTTCTTCCTCCTCTCTCTAGTTAGGTGTGTTTGAGCTTCATTATTTTCTTTGCTTAATAAAAACTGTTAGTATTTTGGAAACTGCTTGGCTCCTCACTGACCTGAACCGGTATACATAGGATAAAAGGTCTCGCTGCGTTGCCCTGCCTCTCGTTAGCCAAGAGAGTGCTCCGGCTAATTTTCCCCATCTTGCTTATTTTGGTTTGTTGTTTGGGTGCCCCTCTCGGGACCCCCAGTTTACAGGGTAACAGAGATCCACAGTTCATCCTGCATTAAAGTATATCCAATTTTCAAGTACTCATTACTTCATATCAGATGAAAGCGAAAAACAAAAAACTGCTTAGTGATGAGGAAAATGAAAGGGACTTCAAAACAGCAAAGTGACAGCAGCAGTACAAACCTATTTTCTGTCCTTCACCTGGAACACCTGGAACTGGGCATAAATGCTGAAGAGGAAACCTTGTGCTGGATCTCCTATGTATGTAAATAGATATTCCAGGGTTATAAAACTGTAACTTGAGAGAGAAGGGGGGACATGTGGAAATCGTATGAAGAATCTTGAGCCCAGTTTCTCTCCTGAGACATGTGGTTGCATTGTGGTTTCTGCATTTCCACCCAGCTTGGCAGTACATGGGAAGGTGAAGCCAAGAGCAATAGATGGGATCTTGTGAGGTCTTCCATCCTCACACAGTCAGAGTACCTGTCGGTAGCCCTGGGCCTGCACAGTTCTCTGGTTTTGCTGGGGGTGACTTTTGGTTTGTGTGAACATTTGGGAACATTTTTTGGACAACTAACTTTGCTGCACTCTTCTGGGTAAAGCAGACAATATTGAAATGAACAGCAGTTGTAGCATCAGATTATCCATGCCTCTAGCACCATTCATGTATCACATTCTTTCATCCAGTCCTATTTCAACACCCACAAGGAGCCTTGAAATTTCAACCAGAGAAAAGAGAACTATCAGTATAGATCAATTTACCTAGAGATGTCCAAATGTTATTGTCCCTGTCTGATTATGAGACTGGACTCAAAATTAAAGCAAACAAAAAAAGTAGATAAAATCTATCAAGTTGGTATTTCAAAAAACTAGGTAAACTACCATATTTGCCAGCGTATAAGATGCACAGGCATATAAGATGTACCCGATTTATATATCAGCAAATCCTATTTGCTGGTATATAAGACACACTGGCATATAAGACACACTCCATTTTCAAACAGTATTTTTTGGGGGAAAAGTGAGTCTTGTAGGGTTGGTAAAAGCAGAACTTGGTAAATTACTTTTAAAAGTAATGACTTCCCATATAGCTCCTGCAAAGCATTTAGCTATGATTATTGTTTCTATAAGTAATTATTTCCTTTCTCGTTTCTCAGAAGTGACTAAATAGTTAAGATTTTGTTCCCTTTTTTTTTTTACAAAAAAAAAATCTGAATCCTGCAATGTGCAGGTCTGTAATACAAAATACATTTTCTTTCCATGCTGATTGCCATTAGCAAAACAGCCACAACAGAGTGTGAGAGATCAATAACACAAGACACAGCACACAAAACATGCATGCTATCCACTCCCCTGCCATTCAGTGAGGCCACACCCCTCTAATGATCAAAGTAACTGAAAGGTTTCAATTAGCTGCACATGGAAAGAAGTTATCCCTGCTAAGGTTATAATTGTATCGTCACTTATACCATCATCATTGGAAAGGAAAACTAATTAAAAATAACTAGTTATATTTGTAACCAGTTGTTTCCAAGGTCTAGTTGGCAGCCCTATTCCCCTGCAGCCTAGCTAATCAGTGAGAGACCCTCGCTACATCCATCATTTATTTCCCTCCCATCAAATAGAAACATCTCGTTACTTAACCAGACAAGTGGTGCACCCGTTAGAATCAGCTAGAACAGAAAAACATCAGCATTGGCCCTGCTCCCAACATCTGGCAGAATACTGTGCTTGGCTCCTGGGGATGACTGCAGCAGGGTCTCTGATAATCAAACATCTGGTTTCCAAAAGTGAAAAGGGATGCAAAGCCTATTTTGTAGCTCAGTAGAAAAGAATGGTGGGGGAACTGGGGAGGAACCACTTTGCTATTCCTGTTGTTAATTATCTCTTTGTAACTTGACTGCACTAAGCTAGAAAGAGGCCACTCTACACAAAAGACAAGCCTTAGCAGCATGAGCTACAGAAAGGGCAGAAATTGGGCAGCCCCCAGAGGTTTCTAAATTGCAACCCTAGCCCACATGGCCAATAATAAAGAAGGCTGGGAGTTGCAGTTTTATATCTGGTGTGCTGCAGAGTATCCACTCCTGCACTGAAGTAACAGATTTTGTAGCTGGTCTCATATACAAGTACAACCTGTACTCTGACCTCAAGAGGGTGTACCTTGGGTGAGGTAGTCCTCAGAGGTGTATCTAGGGTGGGGCAACTGGGGTGCGTGCCCTGGGCATCAATGCCAGGGGGCACAAAAAGCCAAACTCCCCCCCTTCAACCCAGGTCTGGCCTGCCACTGCTGGAGTTGTTCTTGGCCCAAGGCGGCAGCGGCAGCCCTTCCACCGAGGCCTGGCCTGCTGCCATCCCCACTGGGGCTGTTCTTGGGTCAGGGTGGCAGCAGCAGCAGTGGCAGCCCTTCCACTTGGGCCCCATCCGCCACCACTCCCACCACCCCTGCCAGGGTCTTCCTCAGCCTGGAATGGTGGCAGTGGGAGAAGCAGCACCTAGGGGCACAACTTCCACACTTGCCCTAGGTGCTGTTAAACCTAGCCACTGGTAGTCCTTGAGCCCATTCACACTACACAATTACAGTGCTATGACTGAATTTTAACTGCCATGGCAACAACCTATGGAACCCTGGGGCTTATGATTTGGTGAGCCACAGGAGCTCTCCTGCTAAGAACTCTAAATTCCCTTCTCTAAACTACAAAACCTAGGAGTCCAAAGGATAAAATCATGACAGTTAAAGTGGAATCATAGTGCTAAAACTGAAAGACATCTCCTGTCAACAGTTTAGCTTTACGACATGGACACTGCACCTATGAAATCCATTTTTGACTCTTCTTTGAAACTAGGAAGTCAATTCTGGTAAGTGTGAATAAAATATACTTGATTCATTTTATGGCACAAACACAATTGTTACATATCAAAGCTTGGAATTAATACATTAAAAATAATATTATTACTTACCACTTTTCTCTTTTTACTAACAAGAACCAAAGTCACTACCCTCAAATGTTTTAGTGACAATAATTTTAATGGTAGAATTTTGTAAAAGGAATAATATTTATAATATTAATATAATAATATTTCAGATAACTTGTTTTTGGAGGGATTTGAGGGGGCTAGGACAATTTGGGGCCATTTTTTAGTTTACTTTGATTGGTTAAAATATAACATTAAGACTAATACATGCCTTGTCACTCATGAATAATCGCTAATGTAATACTTGAGGATGGAGCAAAGAGAAACAGCTACGTGTTGCTTTTGTGAGTCTGTATTCCAAACTTTGTTCTTTATAACTATTCTGCAATAAGAAAGAATTATACTGCAAGAGGGGATGATGTGTGGTAGTACGTAAGGATTTGGAAATCTCAGATCTAGGACTTACTTTCCATGGATGCATGGGTTCCATTCATGAAAGGTGTTTCAGCCAAAGTTTCAGTGATTCCCTCTCTCCCCTCCACACATACACTTCAATCACTCCATTCACCAAGGTTCTCCAACCTCCTCTGCAGTGTTTTCAGAGAACTATATTGGGTCTGCTAAAGAGAGGAAGAAAGGAGTTCACTTCCAGAAGCCCAATTGTATGTGCCTCAGTATAAATCTACTCTCCTCCTTCTCACTTCTTACAGTGTGCCTTCAATCATTTCTGCATTATGGCAAATCTATTATGGGGTTTTCTCGGCAAGGTTTGTTCAGAGGGGGTTTGCCATTGTCGTCCTCTGAGGCTGAGAGAGTATGACTTGCCCATCAGTGGGTTTCCATGGCTGAGAGGAGATTTGAAGCCTGGTGTCCCAGAATCATAGTCCAACACTCAAATCACTACATCACACTGGCTCTCAAAAATTTTAAAATACTATTGTAAAAAATTGCACACAAAAAAATGTTAGGAGGTTTTTTTCCCCCATGCACATAAGGAAAGCAATCTTCCATAGGAAGCAAATGTGTTGAGAGGTGGTAAAATCCAAGCAAGGTTTTGCCAGTCATGCAATGCTTTATGTTTTTTCTCCTCCTTTTCAACAGCATTTCAACATATTTTGTTCCTACCCTAAGTTCAAAGGTTTTTTTAAGAAAAAAAATACATTTGATTATCACAAGAACTGTTACGGTCTCTATAGGCTGTACAATTGAGGATGAGCTGAAGGAACATGAGTGGAAGTTTTCCTTAGTTTGACTGCTATGAAGGCTGATCTTTCTGAACATAGCACAGATTTACCCCAGTTATCTAACAGGTCAGGGACCAGAGCACTGTCACAAAGTGGAAATAGTAAAAAAGTAGGATCCATCTAACTGTAGGGAAAATGAAGACTTTCTTGGGATCAACTGAGAATATGCACTGCTTATAAAGTCTCTCAGCTGTCTTGGTGCCTTTTTTCCCCATGTGAGCTAGATTTGCAAGCAGCATATGCACGGTCCCAAGTGATCCTCTGTACACAAGAAAAACTGGCGGAAGCCCACTGTTTTGATGCTTGCAATACAAATAAGTTCCATTAATTCAACCAGGGAATCCACTCTTACCATAGGCAAGAGTTGGGACCACACACATGTGTGAATGGTCCTAATCAAGCCTCCATAGGCAAGAAGAATGGGTGCAAACATGGACCCCATGTCAAATTAATGGAACCTGTCCTGAATTTGGAAGCGTTGAAAGAGTGAGTCATCAGATAACAGGGCATCAAAATGGGGGTGCTTGCTGTAGCCTACTGCTTTTGCTTTAAGTATATAGTGCAAAACCAGTAAACTCTAATAGTACTATTTCTATGTTTGTTTCCATGGGGCAAGATCACAAACACATATTTATGTGATTTGAAGTACTGGAAGATATCTCTTGCAGAGAGGAACCAAACACAGCATTTACTCCATTACACTTTACCACTATAACTCTAGTAAAAAAAAAAAAATTAAAAATAAGAAGAAAATTAAGGAGGCACTGAGGGAGAAACAGAAGGAGACCATGTGAGGATTGCAATCATCTAGAAAACACATCTGAGGGATTTGATGGCCCAGTTCTGGCTAGAAACTTCTTTATAGAGACTTGAAGAATTTGAGTATTAAGTCTGTTCATTTCTGTTCCAGAAAATCATAACCGTCACCTATGACAGGCAACCACATGTCATTTTAGTAATAGTTAATAGAGTATTGCTCTGGTTAAAAGAATTCTATATACTTCAGCAGTATAAACACAGGACCCTGTAATGCCATCTAGAGGACAGTTGTTACTTCGCCAACATAACAGAAAAGCTGGGACGATTGGAACAAACCTATTATATCTAGTCCAACAATCCATTCTCACAGGAGCCAACAAGATTCCCACAGGAAGCCCACAAACAGGAAATGAGGGCAATAGCATTCTTCTGCTATATAATTCCCCAGAAACTAGCTTTCAGAGGCATACTGCCTTAGAGGTAATATATGACTTATATCCATTGATCTCACCTATGAATTTGTTTAGTACCCATTTAAAGGCTCTTATGATATTTAAAGTGAAGGTAAATAGAAATCCTGGGCTCTTCCGTTCCCATCTCAAAGCTGTCCCCAACAGTGCTCAGCCTTCTCTGTAGTGACTCAAAGGGTAATGTATGCCTGTCTTCAGTCTAACAACTATAAAAACAGATAGCGGAACTTGTGGCAACAAGATGTGGGGGGGATTTTGCTACCTAAAATGCTAACAGACTTATTAAATACTCAACAAGAAAGGCATACAGAAGATTCAGCAAGGTTGTTCAATTAGACCAGAGGAAATTAGAAAGAGACTCAGTAGGATCAGCTCAGGTGGTAATCAATAACTTCCCACCCCTTACCATGGCTCTTTCACAATCTGCTGCTTAAACATGAAGAAGATGTGGTGGCGGAGAGAACTGATTCATAATTCCAATAATCTCTCCACATAAGCTCTGTGATTAGAGATTTCTGGTAAGATGCTTGCCTCAGACCTGTCAGTGAACAAAACCCATTTTCTGTTCCTGTATCACACACATTTTTTTTCCAAATCTTTTTAATGTTCAGATCTCCAGATTGGTCTAAAACAATGGCCTATTTCTGTTCCAGAACCAAATTGGGCCACTCTTATCTGATCCAGAGCTCAGGAGCTGATCCAAAAACAGTCCACATGATTCATAATTTAGGACTCAGTCAACTTTTTACACCATTATTTTACTGATCAAAAATTTTTTTTGCAGTAACAGAAAGCAGCAGAAAGGTAGCAACTGAGACAAAAGTTACTCTTACAGCAGTAATATTTCAGTAACTAACAGAAATAGAAATGCATTTTTTAAAGTAACTTTTTGAAAAATGACTCCAACCTCTGCACCACCCACAGAATGACAAGATAGGACACTTATCCACACCCCTCCCTACTCCTACTGGAAAAAGATACTGTTCTCTCCTTATTATGATTATACAGGGAGGGGGAGAAGAAAGGATGGGTGAATTTACTCTCCTCCCATGGCAACCCCAACCCAAAACCATCTCCCACCCTCCCCGCCATACACTCACAGGAGACTGGCTATTATCAGGCGTCGTTAAAGAGCAATTAGATGGAAATTAAGCTGAGAACAAGTATTGATTAGCTCATTAAGGACGGGGGAGCCGACTCTGTCGATAGGAATTACCAGCGCTAACCCCATTATCTGCAAGGTTAAAGTCTGCGGTTGGGAGCTCCTCATTAAATATCTCAGAGATTAATCGATCCATGCTCCTCCCCTTCCTGACCCATGTGCCAGGGAGGGGGTCCTCTCTCAGTAATTGCTCTGAAATATTGAAATGGCCGAGCCGTCCTGGCTCTTTCTTTGCCTCCCTTCTCGCTCCAACCAGCTGACATCAGGTGTGTGGTGGAAGCAGCTGGATCCACACAAGACGCTAGGAGCAGCATCCAGAGCTTGGTTGAATTGATTTTTTGGATTACAGTTCCCAGAATCTTTAGCCAACACAATCAATCACCACTGCAATATCAGTTCTGGAAGTTATAGTCCAAAACATCAACTTCTCCATGATGTGTCTTAGGGCCCTGAATGTCTGAGACCTTACAAATCAACTCAACCTACTTCACCTCCACTTCTCAAAACAGTTCCTTCAGCTGGTTTCAATTGGCTCTGCTTTGAAGTAAATTGGTCAATGAGTAGGGTTCTGCTTTTTCTGCACTGAAAACAGGCTGGGTTAACCAAATGAAAAGGCAAGGAGGAAAAAAGAAGCACTGTGGAACTTTAGCACAAACCTCTTACAGTTGCTCCTCCACATTCACTAGGGTTAGGGACACAGGACCCTCCCAGAAGTGGAAAAAATTCAAATATCAAAATGTATGTGGGTGGGTGAGGTATGGTGGGGAGAACGGGCACCCAGCGTCCAAACCAGGTCAGGGAAAGGAGAAGGAAGGGTGGAGTTGGCATGGTGGCCCTATACTTTCTCTCACTCATGTTCTTACATCAGGAGAGGGTTTGTGGTGCTGAGAAATTGGGCTGCCAGCTGTGCTTTGCTGGCCAGGCAGTGCCTGGTGGAGGAGGACGAGGACCAGAGGCAGGTTTTTAAAGGGTTGCATGGCCTGATTGGAGCCAACAAGAAAGAAGGTTCCCCTGCAAAAGAAGTGGGGGGCAAGGATTGAAGAAACTCACAAATAATCAAATCAATGAAAGACAAACCTGCAAATGTAGAGGGCCAACTGTACAAACTTTCATGGACTGTCACCTAGTCCTTCAGATGCATATGAAATCAATTAACTGAAGTCAATTTTCAATCTAATCCACAGCCCTGTTCCATATTTCATAATAACCAATGCAGCTCTACACCATCTAATACATAGACAGCACAAGCTCAGTTTTATCCTATGTTTTATTTTATTTTGTAAATGTAATTTTATGGGTGTATATACATGTAACAATGTTTTATGGAGAGATATATATATAATATAAGCAGGACTGAAAATTACTCATTTTATTAGGCTAACACATTTAGAAGGCAGAAGATAGGGGGCTGCTGTCATGTACATACCCTGCTATTGGCTTCAGGGGTCTTTTTCTCTGGCCTGACTGAACAAAAGACTTTTTGGAGTTAACTGTTGTCAAAATCCCTTCCTGGTGAACTCCACTGTGCCTCCTTCTGCAAAGCTTTTTCTCGTTTTTAATGAAAAATATTGTACTAGCTTTCATGTGTGTTAGATATGAGGAGCTATGATAGGACAGTGACAGATACCCCTCCCACTATCTGTCTAGAAATATGGGGGGAACATAGTCTCCACTCTACAATATGCCCTGAGCATGGCCAAACTCCCATCATCCTCACCACTGGCAGCCAGTTGCTTTCATATCAGGGGTGTAGTGAACCCACCCTGTGTTTTATTCCATAATCCAAAGGAGCTATCGAAGGTACTAAATCTATTTTGAGAAGGATGTAGATACTTTCTTTAAAACCAAGGGCAGATTCACAATGGAACATGGAAACAACTGGCCACCCTGTGCCAAGTCCCTGCCCAAAGACTGGATGGAGCTTTACCATTTGGCACTTCAACTGGGAACTAGTCCTCCTCCCCATTCCCCACATAGGAAAGAAACACCCACTATTTTAAAGCTTCTGAGAGTGGGAGAAGCTTTGGGAAGAAGATGGAAACTTGGACCCTTGAAGGATGAGCTAAGCTTGGGGTTTCCTGTAACCCCAATCCCAAATAGTGTTTTGACTTTTAAAAAATTCTATTTTATCATTGTGTTACATACCATTTTGGAAAGACTTGTGCAAGGCCTGCATAAACCAACATTATGTAGGCTTATGAGCCTAGGGCATTCTAATGGTGCTATCACACTGTACCTCAATATGGAGTAGATCCATCCATATAACACCAACAGATGTGTGGCTTATGACGCCATTTTCTTAAACCAGCTAGTTTCTGTCCTCCTCTGTCTTAGTAAGGTCTTAGAGTGAATGGTGACAATACAACGCCAGGCTTTCTTGAATGAAATGGTTTACCTGGATCCATTCCAATCTGGGTTCAGGGCCAGTTATGGGACAGAAATAGCCTTGGTTGTCTTGGTGGATGATCTATCCTGGGAGTTGGAGTGCATCCCTATTGGTCCTTTTTTATACAAAACATAAATTTAAATTCTTTAAAACAATTTTTCCATCAGTATTTACACATGTAGATTTATTGTATTTTCTTTGTCTTCCAGTGTTTCCACCTAAAATATTAGTATTTTCTTAGATAATTATCATTTGTCAATATACTTCACAATTGTCTTTAAGTATCATTTGCTTCAGAACCTTAACTTCTAAGTAATCTATTTAGTAACTTTAATGTATATTTTCTTAAGACCTTTCAAATGTAATAATGTATTTTCCCCCTATTATAACATTCTAAAAAGTTCATTATATGTTTATTACATATATATCAATTTTTCAATCATTGTACCGGAGGTAATTGTCTATTGGAGCCCATTCATTTTTTATATTTTCTTCCGTTTGATTTCTCAGTTTTTGTGATAGTACATCTGCTGTTTTAGTCTCCAGTAAGCTTTGTAGCCATTGCTCAATTTTGGGAACATCTTCATTTTTCCATAATTTTGCATATTCTATTCTTGCAGCTGTTGTCATGTAAAGTAAAATTCTCCAGTATTTTCTTATTTGTCTGAATGTCTAATTTGTCTAGTATATTTGATAAGTAAATTTTTGGGGTCATGGTGAATTGGATATGGAAGATTTTTTCTATGTTTTTATGTATGTCTTTCCAATATTTTCATGCCTTTGGGCAGGTCCACCACATGTGATATGTTGTTCCTATCTGAGCGCCACACTTCCAGCATTTTCCTGTTCTAACCTTGTATATTCTTTGAAGTTTTTCTGGAGTCGTATACTATCTATGGAATGTTTTAAAGTAGTTTTCTTTCAGGTTTTTTGCTGTTGTAAATTTCATGGTCCTTTTCCAACTTGTTTCCCATTGATCCAACTGTATTGGGTGTCTAAAATTCTGGGCCCACTTTATCATCGCTTCTTTAACGGCTTCTTCCTCTTTTTCATAAAGCAATAAGGTCTTGTATAGCTTCATCATTAAGCGTGGCGGATTTTCCAATAAGAGTTTAATTATTGGGTTTATTTCTTTAACTGTTTCAAATCCTTGTATTTTCAAATCCATCTGAAATCTCTCGTGTAGTTGTTGATAGGGGAACCAATTCAGCCCAATTCCTTCTTTCTTAAAATCTTCTCTAGTTTTGATACTTAATCTTCCTGTAGGGCCTTTTTTGATTAAATCTTCGTATCTTATCCATTTATTTGAACTATAGACCATCTTCCATAGAAGGCTTCTTGTGGTGGAATCCACATAGATATTTGCTTTAGTAGTGTTGGTTTGTATAAATTCCACATCTTTAATAAATCTTTTCATATGTAATGGTTGGTAAAAAGTTTTTAAAGAGTATTTTAATGTGCTTTAAAATGTTTTTATCTTTGTATTGTTTTAATCGGTTTTTATTTATCACCTCAGGAGCCCTTGTGGGCTAGGAGGTGATATAAAAATACTTTAGATAAACAACAAACAGACACACATGTACATTGCCTGCTGTGTCTGGGCAATGTAAATTCTGACCAATAAATGATCAAGGTCCAGTTGATCACAGAAAATGCCTTCTTTTTTGGGTAGCCATAGTTTCTGCAGGCTGCCAAAGACAGCCCCCTTTTGAGGATATCCTACCTTCGAAGGGCTGTCCAGTCCAAGTCTGTTTCAAAGATTAAAAAACTTTATGAAGGGATAGCAGGCAGGCTTCAAGTTGCCCCTTGGCAGTTAGCAGCTGGACTGTAGTAAAATGAGCAGACATATGGGGCACCTGGTCACATCTTCCCCACTTTGTGAAAACCTACAGTCTTTTGTCATCTTTTTTGTGATGCCAAGGGAGCCATTCTTTCTCTTTATGAACTCCCCTGAGATCTGAGGTCAGCCGGAGATGCCTTTTGGCATCTTATGTAGAAACCTAAACAGGGCCTTTTCTAAAGGGCCCCAGGGACTTTGGAAAACCCTGCTGCAGGATGCTTATTTAGCTCGCCCCCTTTTTCTACTACAGCAAGGCCATTTCCACACTACACTCTTATAGCGTGATTATTCCACTTTCAACATCCTATGGAATCCTGGGGTTTGCAGTTTAAGGAGGGGCCATCTGGTCCCTCCCTAAACTGCAAACCTCAGGATCCATAGGATGTTGAAAGTGGAATAATCGCGCTATAAGAGTGTAGTGCGAAAATGGCCCAAGACTAGAAATGAAGATAAAGTAGCATTATGGAAACATGTTTTTTTCTTGAAGGGTGGTAGCTTGTTCCTTTTCATGAAATCACACTTTTATCTTGAGTTGTTCTGAAGTGATGCTGAACTTTCGTACATCCTGGGGCCTGTTCACACTATACGTCATAGTGCCTCATTCCACTTAAATTGCCATGCCAATATTCCATGCCATCTTGAGATTGGCAGTTTTTTGCGAGGTGGAATCTAGGATGATCAGCCAGAACCTGCCACTGTTTCATCAATCTAGAAACCCTGGAATGTTGTAGGATGGAACCATGGTAGTTAAAGTGGGATGTCAGCACTGTAAGTGTGAGGTCTGATAACAGAGTTTGTTAACAGAGTTTTCTGCAGGACAGCTTGATAAGTTAGAAAAAATAATAGAGCATATTTCACTATTCACAGACATTTTACCTTGTATTTGATGTCCATGGAAATACTTTCACAGTAAGCAAATATGAGACACCACAAATTCCTAGAAGATCTGCTCCCCTTCCCTTGCTTGTTTTCATTCTGGATGGTTTGCATGGGCAACTGCTATGGCCCTTGCCAAACTGATTCCAGCTTGCCAAATCTGAACTCTTAGCCTATTCTGGCAGGAGCTCACCTCCATGCCAGCCATATTTCTACTGTTGCAACTTGCCGTTCTCAGTCTTCATTTACCCTGTCCCGGAGCAATGCAACTATTAATCTTGGTTGACGTTTTCCAAAATACTAATTGAGAAGTAAGATAGCAGACGATCCAGCCCTAAAGGTAAAAACACTCTATTTAATGGCCTGCTTAATCATAACCAAGCACTGGGATCCCAGGGAGAGGCTAAGAAAAGGAGGTAATAGATTACAGCAGGTGAAAAAGATAACCCGCTAATGAGGTTAGAAAGTGAGGAAAACAGAAAATGGTAATCTGCCTGTCTAGGGGTGGGATAATGGGGCAAGCAGTAAGGAAAAGTTAATAATGTTTTCCTTCCTGTAGCACTGCCTGCTTAGAAGAATTCTGGGAAATTCCTAGAGTATGGGAAGGGTTTCACAAATTATTCTCAAATTATATTTGGGGCACATGGAACTACCCTAGACTGTATTCAAATGTTTGCTAATATAAATACATGTTATTCCATTTTTTCACATGTGTCTTCTTTGATCTAACCATTCTTTCTGCATCCGAACACACAGATCCTTTTTTTCCCCAAAAAATTTTTCCTCATGATTTAATGCAATAAGACATTTCCAAGCAGTTCCTGGTACTTCCGTTTGGTTCTCTTCGATTTACTCTAATTATTTCTATTTTGATTCATTCTTTTCATGTTGAAGTAACAATATTCTGTTTGCATCTTGTCCAATTAGACACTTTTGTGGCATATCTATCTATCTATCTATTTAAGAATTTCTGTATCACCTTCCATTCCAAAGAGACTTCTGAGGTGATGAACAATAAAAACAAATTAAAATTATACAAGAATAAAAACATTTTAAAGCATATTAAAATGCTTTTTAAAAATTCCAAAAAGCAGTCTAAAAACAACTCTAGAATCCAGTTTTAAAATAGCAATTTCAAACACTGAATGCCATACAGAACAGCACCGTTTTGGCTGCCCACCGCAAGCTTAAAAGAGCTGGGACCGGCCTAATTTCCTCAGGTGGGGAGTTCCACAGTCGAGGCACAGATATGTCCTTTTATTTTTCTTAGTATGTGCTTCAAAGATGGAATGATTACTACTGGGAAGAGCTGAATTCTGAATGAGTAAACTCCAAGGACAATTCTGTATTTACAGCTGGGCTGGAATTCTACATCACCTATGTAGTTATTCGTGTGTAAATAAGTAGCATCTCCTGGCTATTTTATGAGGAAACAACCAGATTGGAAGAAGGGGATCCATTCTGCTGGCAAGTGGGGCACAAGGAAGATGTTTCGATCTCCTCCCATCAGCCAGCAAGACTGTAACAGGGACTTGTCAAGGCATCCTGCTTCTGATTGTCTCAACCTTGCTGGCTAGAAATGTCATCCTCCTGCAACCTGATCATCAGCTGAATGGAACTCCTTCACTCAATCCGGCAGCTTCCTGGTGAAGAAAATTTGGGAAGGTATTCACAATCATGACAATAATGCCACAATCATTACTCTGGACTGTTTGTTGAAGACAGATCAGTTGCAGAATAGTAATTTGAGGTTATACATCCATAACTGCAATACAATTCCAGCCTTGATTTTATGTGTCTCCTTTCCAAAGTTTGGAAGTAAGTAGTTTCAGGTTTCTCCATTCCATAGTTTGGAAGTAATTAGTGACAAATAACTAACTGTGTATCAATATCTTCTGCCACTTAAAAAAGGTGTAACTACCTTACATTACTGTTGTAACTTAGCAAGGGATACTTGGTCCTTTTGTAACTGTACATTTTTACAGTAATTTCATAGTTAAGGGTGTGCAGGCTTTTATAAAAGGTGGAGCAGGTGTCATGGACCGAGATTGTTGGTACGTTTGACCCAGAGAGAAATTCAGCCACCCTGGACTATAGAATCCCAACAGAAGACACATAGGAAACCAGATCTGGGTTTAACCACTATTCATGTAACATTTATTAAGACATGAAATATAAAAATCACATTTCCGTATCAAGAGCTCTCTTTCACTCACACATTCACATTTCACATTTCACATTCATTCTACATACTCACAAGACGGTCCTTCGCCGAACATTGGCCAGATGTCCTCGAAGGTATGGATGCCCTCTGCTGCAGCCAAGGGTCATGAAAGTGAGTTGAAAATCTTCCTCTCTTTATAGTCATGTCTCTCACTTCTTGAGAAAAGGACATGTTTTGCCGGTTGCCAGGGTTCCAGGACTTTCATTGTATAAAGGCAATCAAGGAATTAAAAGAATAGTTCATATCATTCTGTGCCATCCTAATAAAAGGTTGCTTGCAGAAGAATAGGTCGTATATCACGTTGTCAGGAAATGTACCATACATCACATCCAGATATCAAACGCCTCAGTAGTCTTCAACCAGGCAAAGTAAGGTCAGAAAAACATCAGCGCTTGCCCGCTTGCCAAGCCAGGCTTTCACGGCTCCTTGTTTCTTCTGCCTTTACACATAAGAACTTAACTGTTTTTCTGATAAAGGTATTGATCACCGTTGAATATCATGAATTCGTGAAGGTGGATAAAACATAAAGGCAGTCAAAGAGGGTATGCATTGTAGGCAACATCAAATATCAATTAATCAAGGCACACTTCTGGGTCGGTGCAGCTCAGGAGTACGCCCTGTTTGTGCCAAGTCCTTATTAAGTCCTTATTGTTTTGCAAACTTTCTTCTCATGTCAAATCAGCATTCCGTGAGTTCTCAGTTCCACAGTTCAAGGAATCCTTGCCTCACAATCCAAATCCCTCCTTACCACAATGCACCGCGCACAGCCATTTCAGTTTAGTTCAGGACCGTACTTTTCCTTCTGGAACCCATTCGTTCATCACACAGGGATGTCACATGCTTCAAATGCTATCTCATGATGATGCCTCAACACTCTGTTATGTGTGTTGAGGCAATGGCATGTTGAGGTGATGTTGAATTGCAAGAGCTTGAATTAACAAGGTAGATGGGAAGACAGTGTAGCTAGTACTACATGGTCAACAGCTTGTGTCTTTTAGGTTTTTAAAATTAAATAAAAGCAAATATTTTAGTTACTTTTGAGAAATGGAAAGTTATTGCTATAATGGTAACTAATTTTTTGGACTCTAGAAATTTTCCAGGCTCTGCTGCTTTCTGGCTCAGCATGTCCAGTCTGTGGTAACTTCCCCCTGTGGTAACTTCTGGACTCCATCTGCCAAACTGTGACTAGTAGAATGCCTCAGGGTTCTGTCCTGGGCCCAGTGTTGTTCAACATCTTTATAAATTGCTTAGAATGGGATAGAAGGCATGCCCATCAAATTTACAAATGACATCAAATGGAGGAGAAGGAGTAGGGAATATCCCAGAGGACAGGATCAGAATTCAAAATGACTATGACAAATTGGAGAACTGGGCCAAAAAAATAACAACATGAATTTCAACCGGGATAAATACTACATCTAGTCAAGAAAAATTAAATGCACAAATATTGGCTGGCTGATACCTGGAGTGAAAGCAATACACGTGAAAAGGATCTAGGGGTCTTAGTAGACCACAAGTTAAACATGAGTCAACAATGTGATGCAGCTGCCAAAAAAGTCAATGCAATTCTAGGCTGGAGGAGCATACTGTCAAATCAGGGAAAGTAGCAGTACCATTTTATTCTGGTTTAGTCCATCCTCCCCTGCAATACTGTTCAGTTCTGAGCATCACAGTTCAAGAAGGATATTAACAAGCTGGAATGTATCCAGTAAAAGGTGACCAAGATTATCAAAGGTTTAGAAACCAAGTCGTCTGAGGAACAATTTAGAGAGTTGGGTTCAGAGAGGAGAAAACTGAGAGATGAATGGTAGTCATCTTTAAATATCTGAAGGGATGTCTTGTAGAAGATGTAACAAGCTCGTTTTCTGCTGATCTAGAGACTACAACACAAACCAATTGATTCAAATTACAAGAAAAGAGATTCTCCCTACACATTAGGAAGAACTTTTTACTGTAAGAACTGTTTGACAGTGCAATAGATTGTTCAGAGCACAGTGGACTTTCCATCTTTGGAGGTCTTTGAACAGAGATTGGATAGGCATCTCTCAGGAGTGCGATATCATAGTTGCATATTCCTGCATGCTAGATGGCCCTTGTGGTCTCTTCCAGCTCTCTGGTTCTGTGTGTGTATGTGCCTTCAAGTGACCCCATGAATTTCATAGTATTGTCTTACACAATAAATACTCAGAAGTGGTTTTGCCAGTTCCTTCCTCTGAATTAAAGCCTACAGCACCTGGTATTCATGGGTGGTCTCCCATCCAAGTACTAGCCAGAGTTTCCAATATCAGATGGGAACTGGTGCCTTTAGGGTATTATAGAGTCTATAATTTTATTAAATTCATTCTTGCTTCTGGCCATTCTACAGCAAAGAGAGGTGAAGTAACAGAATGGATTCCCGTGGAACTGGTGAGAGAGGTCTAACGGGTGACAAGTTTTAGTACATCAAATGCAATGTTGTTGTTGTATTACATGGGCTGAAAGGCACCATTATATCACTTCATGAAATTGTGAAGAAATGCCAGAATCCATAGGAATGAAGGGGATTGAGACATGAACAGAAACTTGGAGACAAAATTACAAAGAGGCCAAGAATTGCACAGATAAGGAATCCTGGATTTTCCCTCTCTTACTGAAATAACCATTCAAATCTTTAGCTTAACACCTTGAGTATCATTCTGTCATTCTGATCAGTCTTCTCTCTTTCACCTATTTAACTTTACAGAGCATCTTTGTAGCCCACGTCTCTTCTCACACACAAGAAAAAAGAAATATCCTCACTTTTCTATAGAATACTCTTCTATTAGAGGAAATCACCCTTTTGCCAAACCTTTCATGTCTTGATACTCAGATCTTTTGCACAAGGGGAGAATGGGAGGAGGGACCTAAAGTGTGGGTGTGTGTTTTTCCTTCCACTCAGCTGTATTAGAAATGTATTGTATTCTCACATAATCCCGTTCATTACAGCATAATAAAACACATAATAAAAATGTAATTCATTTTTCCCCGAGTATTCCATCTTGCAGCAACTTGGCACACTATTAAAAATTTGTCTTCATTTTTCTGGCAAGAGCCTTGTACCTTTTCATCTTTAATGTATGAAGGCAGAATTGCAATTGACAAGTCTTATTGCACCGCAGACTCCTACATTATTTATCAGTCATTGATTGATGGCTCATCCCGGATCCATCCATGCAATATGCTAAGCTGGAGGAAGTAAGAGGGGAAACTCACATGGCAAGCAGATGGTGACAAGCGTACTCAGGCAGCACCTGCCCATCTTCTTTTGGCTTTGAGCTTGAACATTTTCTTACTCGAAACATGGCAAATCATGTGAGCATATGTTTCATGGGTCATCGGTACACTGCAGGTGTGTCAGCCAGAGACTTGGGTCTCTTAAACGACTCACAATAAAGACTAGGACTCTTTGCAAATCCAGGATTGGCCAATAGGACATTACATTCCTCAGTGACAGAGCATACACTCTGGGAGCATAAGGCAGCAGCTTCATCTCCTCATTTCTTCAGTCAAAAGGCTTACCAGCCAACGTGGACTATACTGAAGTAGAGGAACCAGTTTTATGGTGCAGTACAAGTCAGATTCATGTGCTCAATGGATTATGTCCAGACATAGCCGTACTTAGAACAAACCCACTGAAATCAATGTGACACTGCAATTTATTATTTCTGTACCATATGTTAGCATAAAAACCACCTCAATGATTTAGCTTATTGAAGAGAGATGTTTTTGAAACACAACCAGGTAGACCAGAAAAGGGCACCGCAATAATCTAATTAGGGAGGGAGTTAATATGTTTTGCCTGATGAACTGAAAGAAGTTGATATAATAGTAAGGTTTAGCAAAACAAAGTTAGTAAGGGACTGACTTCATTCCTGATTTACCTCTCTGGAAGACTATACAAAAAACCACACTGCAACTGGTTTGCATATTGAAATATTGAAATATATTATATATACAATATAGAGTTATACTTCAACACTTTAATTGAAATGGCTCCATCCTCTTAAAATCCTGAGATAGAATTCTTTTGCTAGAGCTCTAGTGTACTCTCCTGTACTATAGCACTAAAGTTCTCTAGCAAAGAATTTGAAATACTACAAACTACAGATCCTAAGACTCCATAGATGGAGTCACTGCAAATCAAGTGGTACCAAAGTGCTATAACTGTGTAATGTAGATAAACTAAGAGTCACTGATTATATCAATGGGAGTGGGTTTTCCATCGGCCTCAATGTGATGTAGGGAAAGCATCCAATTCCCTTGGAAAATCTCATTGGTCAAAGTAAAACAAATGCCAGGGTGAAAAGGACATCTGTAAGGAAAAAATGGTAGTCCATAGGAGATGCTAAAACCCAATAATTCTCCTGTGCAAACACTCACCTTCTCATAGCTGTCTCTCATACCCTCCCTCCCCCGCCACACACACACATAGCTGTGGGGCAACTCTCAGAGACTACAAGTTCTTGTTTGTTCAGGTCACTATGCAACCCTTTCCTAATTATGGATAGTTCCTTTCACTGTGGGTTGAGATATATAAAATATATACATAAAAAAAGATAGTTTCTGTACTACAGTTTTACTATAGGGAAAACGAAAGGGCTTCAGTCTATAAAGAATGCAAAGGAAGTGTGGGATGTGCATCTCACATGTTAGGGGGAGTTGGGGAGTTAGATGGCCTTGTCTGCTTTTGCATTTGTCACTGGCTACAACATTTCCTTAAGACAAGAAACTTAGCATGTTTGAGGTAGTATATTTGTTTAAAATGAACATGGGAAAGTAATCATACAATCCAAGAGGCATGCCCTGAGAGCTACAGGATTGATCATAAAACACTATCAGAAGTCTTCGATGAAGTTCCAGCCTAAGAGAGATATCACATCTTGGAGTTCTTCTCTGGACCTCTCCCAGGCACCATGGAAATTTCTGTGGTAGCTCTCCCTACAAAGCTATAACTCTGACTTAGCAATGGAAGGGAGAAGTGTTTTCGGGGTGGCAGCGAGGACAAGGATCTGCTAGATCCCAGCTCCCAACCATACTCCAGTTCAGGGAAATGCTTGGACCAGCATCAGAGCTGGTCTATTTCTTTTTTCTGGTAAGAGCAAATCACTAGGCTGCTGTGAAGGAGATGGACAGAATGGCTCCATCATTACTTCTGCTCTGCCAGTAAGATCATGACAGAGCTTTGCCTAAATTGGAGGCATGTCTCCTGGAGAGCTCCACTGTTAGGGCTCCATCTTCTTTGGTCTGCTACCTAAATGAAAAATTAAATCTCCTGTATATGAACAAGAAGCACAATAATAAATGCATTTGTTCTGTCAGCCCAAGAAAGCAACAACATCATGTGCAAGAGACAGGAATTACACACTTTATTTGGAAACAGTTGCCTTATTTAAAGCTATACAGGAGGTAGGACATGGAATCAGTGTGGATTCCTGCACGGAAATGTTGTTGAAGTTTGGTAAAACAAGCCTCAAACATGCCCCAGCACAATAAAATAAAAAGACTCAAATAATCCATCACAGGCTTGTAAGATTTGGATGAAGTATCGTTAAGAGCAAACATTATAAAGAGCACATAACAATCTCTGAGCCTCCATCAACTACGACATTTATAAGGAACCAAACAGAGAGACCCCTGCTGGGGTTTTTTGTTTGTTTTTTCTCTCAGATTAATATAAGTGATTTGCTCCACGAATGAAAAGAGCCAAAAACCGGATTAAGCCATTGACCTTTAGCCACCTTTGGAGAAGGCAGCTCTGACCAGTTATGTTCTTTACCCTACCTTGCAAGCAAAAGATGTGTACCATGCATGTCAGTTCCAATTTAACTTTTTGTGTGCAGTGCTGAAGTTACATAATTCCTCTGGACCCCGCTGCTGATGAAGTCAATGGTCAAAGTGACCTTCAACTAAAGGTTCTGAGCTTTGGCAATGAGGTTTGATGTCAGATTGCACAAAACACAGAATAGCATGGATTGCAGGAAGGTGTACTCCTACAGCTTTGTTATATCCCTTGAACACAGAAGCAAAGAAAATTCTTTTCATCTTTTCATGCCTTTGAATTATCAAAACACCTAAAGAGGTGTTTTGGGGCATACCTACTCAAAGATTCTAACAAGGTCTGTGGATGAACTGATTCAGCACATCTTATCACTGCATGTAGATCTACTGATCCTTGCATCAACTCATTAAGTTGACACAGCAGACAGAAAGAAACTAGAGGATTACAATGCAGGCAACACAATCAACACAGGGAAATTTCAGCCAAACTCATCAGGCTTCATGTTACCTCCTTTACAAGGTACTGAGTCCTGGTTCAGCAGTAGCTTCCATGCAAGCATGTTTTTTCCTATGTTTACATCTACAGAGAGGTCCAAGTCCTAGATTGTCTCAATGCAGAAAAGATACTTGCATTGCTGTTGTTGTTGTTGTTGTGTACCTTCAAGTCATTTCCAACCCTAACACAAACCTATTACAGGGTTTTCTGAGGGCTCACAATCTGTGATGCACCCAAAGTCAACCAGTGCGGTTCAATGGATGAGCACAGAATTAAACCCTGGTCTCTAGGGTTATAATCCAACACAAACCACCACACCATCTTGGCTCTTTAATACTTGTGTATACCTTCATGACTCCCCTGCAGCAACATACATCAAAGATTGTCAATTATACTGTAAATGTGATGTGATATATCTGTGACATCAAATATGGGACTGATGAGCCACCACAGCAAGCAAATATTCACTTTAGGTTACATTAATATATGAACTTAGAAACATGGACATTAGGGATGATGGGTGGAAAAAGGAAGCATAACTAAAACAAATTGATTTCTCATTTTGGGAGAGGAGAGCACAGGGTGCTCTGAGCCTGGAAGTTCTGCTGCTAGTCAAATGAAGGAGAAGACAGAATAGAGCTTGGGGGGTGGGGGGAATTTTCTGGACATCTCTTACTATTTAGCTAGGGGGTTCTAGGAACTGTCATCCAAAAAAAGTAAATTTTCCAAACTCTGAAAAGAACATTGTGAGCTAGGAGAAATGATTCTCAGTTTGAATGCCATCCATCTCAGTTGTCTCTTGATCATTTTTTTAAAACAAAGCAATGCTGCTCTAATATATATGTGAATTATGAAATGATGCCAAGGTGATGTGAAAATAGCCAAAATAAGAGCAGAATAGCATGAGCCCACTGCGGAACAAGACTGAGTCCTTCCTGCTTTACAACTTGAGATTTTATGGCTTTACGGGGCAGATTTAAAATATGTTTGCACCCACTGATTTCCATGTGCCTTTGTGATATCCATATATAGTGTTGGCTCTGTCATAAGGCAGCATGAGGCAGCTTGTCTGAGGCAGCAGATTATGCGTATTGTAAAAGGGTAACAAATGTGTTACTTGTGATGGTTTTATTTTCAATGCTAGGGATGGGGAAAAGGTCCTTATGGGATTTTTCCAATTTACACTAAAATAAACTAGTAGCCTTTCAGTAATATGCATCTTGACTTGGTTGGTGTGGGTATTACCTGGTGGTCAAGCTTGGGCCAACCCTACAACATGTCAGAAATTGCATCATTGTCCAAACACATGCCCAACTATGAACATAGATTTAATATAAAATCCATACATCTATTAGAATTTTAGCTGTTTCTCTGGCTGCATAGACATTGTCTCAATATAATCAATTATTTGCTTCCATTAACGGCCCAGGGTATTGTCTCTTATCTATAATTTACTAAGGGCCATAATATATCTTTTTTTGGGGGGGTAATTTTAAGGCGGCATCAAATGTCATTCTGGTATATTTCACTTGCTACTAAAAGAAATAAAATATATAGAGGTGCTTAAGCAAATATTATAAAATAAAGATGGCTCAAAGCAAAAAAAAATACTATATCTCAAAAACACACATAGCTGATTCATAGAAGCATAATATCTTCCTTAGCACTGAATATACAAGATGCAAACTGAAAAGCAGAGCATGTTGCCTTCCCAATGGAACCAAAAGATTTGAGGTGTTCTATGAATTCTCCTCTCCCAAAATGATTCCAGAATTATTACTCCTATAACATTATTTCACAAGGGACTTCACACATACAAACTTCTACACACAAACAGACACATGCACACAATACAGGGATTCAGGTCTGATTAAGAGCACTTGACTGCTCTGGTCCTAACACCTAATAGGGTCAGGAAGGGAATGTTCCTGCTTTGTTCACACATTACAATCTACTCTATGGTTCACCTGAATCCAGGAAGGCTATTATCATCCACATAAGACCTGCCAAGATTTGGCAGCCAATAAGAAAGCAGCATTTACAAGGGATTATACTATAATAAAGTGTAACTTTCTCCTGAGGAGCACCTGGTTCATCTTCTCACTTTCTTCTTTTGCATACCAGGGTAAGCATGAGGAAGTCTTCCTCAAAGCCCCTTATTAAAATAAACAACCTCAATGTCAGAATTCTTCTCCCGGATCTGAGCTTGGAGTTCAGGTTCCAAGCGATTCACCCACATTGAGCTGCAGAGTGATATAAAAACACATTGTCATCATCATCATCACTACTACTGCAACACTTCTCTATTCTGCTGTTTTACAGATACCAAAATGCTTGCAATCCGAAGCACGGGATTTGAGAACAGAGTAAAGAGCGAAGGGATGAAAGACTGAAGGTGGGCAAGGGATAAAGGTGAATCCATCCCATGATCCCTAATCAAGTCCAAACCATAAGTGGCCCCTAAACCCCTTTGTTTGTCTAGCCTAATGTAGGCTCCTCTGACTAGCAGAAGATTCCCAGGGTCTCAGGCTGAGTTCCGTACCCTCACTTGCCACCTGAGAGGAGATCCCAGGAACTAGAGCTGGGCCTTCTGAATCCAAAGCCAGCAATGCAGTTTAAAGCTTAGTGAGCCAGAGGCAAGAAGCACCCACTGCCACTCCCAGCAGGGCCTGCTCTTTTTTTTCTTTTATTTTAAAAAATAGCAGCCATTCTTTAGTCCTGGCAGACCACTGCAGTTCTCCCAACCACAAGGACACATATCCCCACTTCTACAACCTCCCTGCAGTAGAAAGAGAAGGAGAGGAAGAGAGTGGTGACAGCACCATTTCAATGGCCCTTGAAAACTGGCCAAGAGAGCAATCCTTGTCTTTCAGCATTCAAGAAATGCTAAGGAAACTGGGACCACGTTCCTTGTTCTCCCATCTGCCTCCCTGCATGGCAAGGACTGGTGGGGGAGGGCAGGTGCCATCTAGTGGCCCTGACTGGCTAGAAGCCCAGGAACTTCCACACCTCACATGGGCTAGCTACACATCCGGCAAAAGCGTACTACTAGTAAGTTATAGTCCCAAGCACTGAGCCTGGTGGATAAACTATATCACCCTCAACTGGATAAGACATTTCCAGAATATATCCCAGACACCGAACATCCTAGCCTGTGGACTTCCTGCACACTACCACCTACTTGAAAGCATCACAGGGCATTAAAATGGAAACCTATGGCACAATAGTGCTTACCTTTTCTGCGGGAAGAGAGCACAGCAAAGAGGTGTAGCAAACACCAAACTGCAGAAAGGAGAGACAGAAACAGAAGAGGTGTTTGGGGGCTGTCAGTTCTTCCCCGTCTGGTTCATGATTCTCTGGGGGAATTACTTTGTTCCCAACTACCAGGGGAACAAAATCAACATGCTACACATCTCTATGGTTTGGATGCATGTAAGTCTGACTGAGCAACAAGTTTGTTCCCCTACAATCAAAACTCTCTAGCATCTCTCCCGTCCATCTTTCGGGCCCCCTCCCTCCTACCCTCCATAATATAACATCCATTTGACAATATTTTTAAAGGGAAGGACAGAATAGCACCATCTCATTCTTAGCATTCTCCAATCTGGTGCCCTCCAGATGTTTTGGACTACAGGTTCCATCAACCCCAGTCAGCATGGTCAACAGTAGGAGGTAATGAGAGTTGGTCCAGAGTATCAGAAGGACACCAAAGTGGAGAAGACTCCTAAATTACCATCTTATAGTAATTATAATGGGGCTTGTGAAAGTGTCACATGAAAGTTAAAATGCATTTGGGGCATGTCTTGGCTGATCCCTCACAATGGCTCCTTGCTGGGATATTTAGAATGGAACACCTGGCACCAATCACCACGTGACCAAAGTAACATCTATATTCATTGAACTGCACTGCCTTTAATTTTTTAAAAACTGCCTTAGGAAGACTATGGTTATGAAAGGCAGGTAAGAAATTACAAAATACCAATCAGGCAGTGTGTGTTTATATGTGTATGTTGGTGTGCAGTTATGCATGATTCCCACAACCTTATCCCACAAAATGTCCCCATATTTGCTTCCTCAAGCCCAGTGAATTTATAGTTATTCTTTGTTCCAAAGAGCATACAGTTGTACACATGGTCACTATTTTTCCTGAAACCCCATGTGATCCTCATAGGTAAGTTGGCCAGAGAGATGGTGACCAGCCCAAAGTCACCCAGTGAAAGCCTTGTGGCTAAACTGGAATTTGAACTCTGCTCTGACACTTTAAGCAGTACAGCATTCCATACTAGGAATCTCATTAAGGGTTTGCCAAGGAAAAGACTCAACACAGCCTCCTCTCCACCTGATACAAAATAATCCTATTTCAAGAGGAGAATGAGCTCACATACCACAGGCCCACCAATCCAACCTGTAGAGGAGCATTCATCCAGGGGTATCGCTGAAAAGAAAGAAAATGGTCATGTGCCTTATTATCTAAATGGTTTTCCAAAGCTGTAGTTTTTGTGTGGAGTTTACAGAGCTGCAACTGTTTGAGGAAGACCTCTTTCAACAGAAACTTCAATGACTTTTGTCAGTCTTTATTAGATCAATTGACCCACTGTTTCTAAGATGGCAGCCAATATGTATTACAAGAAATTAAACTCCCTTTCCTAATTGACAGCTGCGATTTAATTTGACATTGCAACACAAAATAGGGGGAAAAAATAGCAAGTGAAGCCCTGAGAAACAAAGCAGAAAAATCTCTGCCCCACAACTTTTTTCTTCATAGAGGGCTCAACCAAGATTTTTAAATGAAAAGACCAAAAAACCCATACCTTCAAAAATGCTCTCTTCTCTAGTGCATTCATGATCACAGGAGGAATGGCTGTGAGAAAGAAGAGGAAGAAAGATGAAAAGTGCAACTGTCCATTCTGTGTCTTCCCAAAGAGGAAACAGAGAGGTTCATCAGTTCATTCAGATACTGAACCCTGATTTCTCTAGCTACCTTCCTCAGCATGGTGTTCCTTTGAATGTTTTGGACCACAACTTCCATCACTCCCAGATGGCATGGTCTGGAACACTGAATGTCATGGTCTAAGACATCTGGAGGGCACCAGGTTGGGGGGGCTGCTACAGGAGTGCCCGAAAACAGCTGAGTTACTCCTAAACTTCTATAACACTGAATGGTTCTCAGAAGAGCAGCTACGTCTGATGCCATAACTATCAAGTATAAAGCTGGAAAATTTCAATATGCAAGGAAGAAAATTTCAATATGCTATTTATGTACCAAGAACAGAGCTGAAACAAACATGTTCCTGAAAGAAATACTTTGCTAACATTAATAGTAAATATACTTTGCCAACATCACTAATTACTATTCTTCAAACATTCTCTGAGTACTATCTGGGTATTTGTTGTGTACCACCCGACTGTACTGGATATTTGATGTCTTAACTTAAGATCTTTGCTATTTTTCCATATTCAGAAATACTAGAAGCTTCCCTATACCATACTACTGATTTTTAGCTGGCAATACAGCAATCAAACTTGGGAATTCTCTGTGCAAAACACAAGCCCTGTCATTAAACTATGCCCCCTCACATGGCATGTCAGTTATTAAAATACATGATTTTTAATCTGCAATGGTATTTAATGTTTGAGTAGATGCACAGCTGATGTGCAGTGGTGTATCATAGAAGTTTTCAGACTTTCTACCTTTAGGGTTCACTTTTCATGTCTTCCACTAAACCCCTTATGTTACAAGTCATTCTGGAACAAATTCTAGAGTATGCTTCTCATTCAGTTCATACAAGAGAGTGGTTGCAACTCATTCCTGTCACTGTGAACTAAACCTGTGCACTAGAACATACATATCCTTCCTCTATAGTTACAAATTATAAAAGACAGACTGTAGTGAGAATGCTGTCTTCCTAGACTTTTCAGTTCTTCCTTAAAAGCCCTCAAAATCTTCCAAAGAATTCAGACTTCCTGAAAGATTGTTTGAAATCTAAATACATATTTAACAGAATTTGACATTTGCCATGCAATAGTATTCAGTCTGATTATATATTTGATAACCTTCAGGGAATGATATTTCTTATCTTGTAACGTCTGACCAGTAACATGTATTAGTAATTAATAACTGCCAGCTTATGAGATTCCAGAGCCAAAGCTTCAAAAAAAAAAAACAACCATCAAGACATGGCACCAAATGTAAAGCAATCAGATTTCAAATTTCAAGTTAAAATATTAACATTCAAACTGAAAAGTCAAATTTTGTTTCAAAACTTTCTCATCACGCCCTCTCTCCCCAAAAAAACTTAACTGGTAAAATTGGTAGTGAATATTCCTTAAATTTTGAACATTTGTTTCACGTCCAGCAAAGAATAGCTGCCAATATGGCAGCTACTTACCCATGGCAGGTGCAGCCATGCCAATGCGAGATACCACCACCTGTGCAATTGCCTGCTGTGCTGCCTTTTTGGATTCACCCAGCCGATTCCCATTCTCATCTGTAACGGGGATACCAAATTTTAGCTCCCTGCAGAAATGGATGAGGAGAAAAATACGACTCATTATTGTAATCTGCTGCTTTTCCTTTCTTTCTGCCATCCAAAAGGACAATGATTCTCCTGAATTCTTATGGATTTCTTTCCACTCTTCCTCTAGGGGTTGAAGAATTCCTACAGACAGATGCATTATGTATGTGTTATTGACTCTTCAAAATAGGACAAGCAAAAGCAGTGTGGTATACATTCACATAACAAATGTGGTAAAGCACCATACTGGCCACATCTGACCACTCCCTCTTGACCAGAAGAACATCATATGCTCAGAGATCAAGTCAAGGTGACAGAATATCACAGATTGTACACATATATTACTCAGTGGAATGCAATATATAGAGAAACTGAAACTATGCATGGATATTTGTTCAAAAATAGCTGGTTCCACTCTCCACGTCATCTTTCTTTTTTCTACACTCCATTATCCAACATTTTTATCTTTAACTTTTTTTCAACATTTTCCACATGCTCTAAAACACATGTGGACAATCTGTGGTCCATAAATCACAGGCAGCCCTTGGCCAACTTCTCATCAAGCTTTCTCAATGGCTGCTCCTGGGATCTGGAATTTCCTTCTGTGGGAAGCTAGGCAGGCCCTCCCTCTGCTCTTCTTTCACCAACAGACAATGACCTTTTCATTCAAACAGGACTTTAATGATTAAATGATTTGTGCTTTAAGATAAATTGTTTAATTACGTTTTAACTTTTTTATTATCAAGTCTCTATAAGCCACCCCAGGTCCCAAGCCAGGATCTCTGCAACCCACTGGCTCTTTCTCTGTCCCTTGGCAGATTCTCCCTCACTTCTCACTTCTTGAATAGAGTTGAAACAGCTGCAAAAGAGAGAGGGAGTTGGAATGGTATGTGTGTGCACAGATGTAGTCCTCCACATGCTAGCAAGTATTGCATGAAATCCTCAGGAGAAGAAAGGCTGTCCATCCCTTTCCTCAAAATCTGATTCCAGGTTATGGCATGAAGCAAGCTTGCTGAAGCAAAATTAGTGTGGGCTTGGTCAAAGCTTAGATGAGAACACACACGGAAGCCTTAGGTGTGTTGCTTTGAATTCTGTAGCAAAAGAAGGGCAGCAGATAAGCAAGGTATGAACTGCAGTTGCAAAATCTTCATAAAAATCATCACCGTGTTTCTAAACACCTGGAATAAGTTCTTGTCTATGATTTTTTTTCTGCCATGTTTTAATATTTTTCCTCTTGTTAAAGCCTTCCACAGAGGTGTTAATTTGGCACCAAGTATTGTAGATTAATTACATGACCCCAGCTATGAAAACCTCTGAGTTTCAAGGTCCTCTGTGAATGAGGATAGAAGCCCAGTGGTGCGCTTAATCAAAATACACAACATGCAAGGAATTACCAGGAGCTTGACTATGGAACAACGTCCCCATCACACTCTTCATCCGACATGCAACCCACATCTTACCTTTGCCGCATTAATGGGATGTTGATGCAGTTTGCAGCAGCCACAGCTGCAAAAGGCACATATCGTCCTATGATTGGTGGCAAATGCTATCAAGGAGGAGGAGTTGAGAATGAGAAAGACCCATGATATGCCCTTAAAAGCTGGATGAGCAGACTTAAATTCCACAATAATGCAAAGATCACGGCAATGAGGATTTTTTTAAAAAAATTTGGCATGGTTTCCCTGCATAAACTTGGATAAGTCTCTTCATTTTCTTTTGACTACAGTTCCCCACACTGATACAATGGAACTTCAATCTTACTCTTTCTGCCATGTCAGACCCAGTATATACTGATTTATCCATGCAGGAAAGAAGTATTGGGTCTGTGAAAATACAAGGAATAACTCTCCATGGAAGTTGTGAGTGAATACCACAGAATTGCAATATCCACATCAAATGTGCAAAACTAATGTAGTGCTCATCAAAAAGACAACATATGCTTGCTTACTGAAATTGGCAAGGCATGTGGTAAACAAAGGCAGAAATACCTTCTGTAAAGAAGATCACATTTCTAACATGCAAATTCAACAAACTAATCATGCCTTCTCCAACACAATGCCTTCTAGATCTGTTAGACCACAATTCCTATCATTCCCTACCAGATACCAACAGCCTAGGGAAAGTGGGCTTAATCTCAGAGAAATCGCAGATATGTCTTAATCTGACAGGAGGGCTTTCTCTGGAGATAATTCCACTCTGTGACAAACCAAGCAAAACAAGTCGGTTACTTACCTTGGTGAGAGACTTGAGTCCCAATGCTGTTACCACAGCTCCTGTAGTTGCACTGATGTAGGCAGTACCCAGCTGGCTGCAAAGGAAGCAGGCAAATCTGGTAAGGGTGAAAAAGTCTTCCTTCCTTTCCGTCTAACCCAACCTCTGACTCTAACCTGTGAAACATCACTTGAGTTGGGGGAGTTGTCGATGGGTGGTGAATCTGCTCTGGATTTCAGTCCAAATTTTAAAAGCAAAATCCAAGATCAGCTATTCACATCCACATACTAGAAAGTGGGAGCTTCAGGCTTGGAGAACCCAACCCCCTCCTCCACTGAGTAGTAGTGCAAAAGTATTTTAGGGGAAATATCATAAGAGATGAAAAATTCCAGACCAACCTAATAAGAGCTGGGCATGTTTTGTACTACTGGGGGCAGGAGACAAGCTGGTGGGGAGGGGACAGAATGGAATATCCTGAAAGAGGCGGGCGGGCTGGCACTCTGAAAGGAAACATTCCACGCTTCAACGTTTTTAATTCTGAGGATGTTTGGAATCATCACAGCTCATATCTACAGCCATAGGGAGCAGATCTTTCTAAGTCTAATGGTCTGCTGCCCTGATAGGCATGAATCTTGAAAAATTATTCCTCAAAACTGCTGCTGAAATGTGCTGCTGACATCATGTCCTTCAGGTGCAGTTCTCCACAGAGACATTTGCATTCATTCACAATGGTGCTGGGCAAACATAGTCTCCTTACTTGACAGTGATAGGGGCATCCCCACTCCGGTTAGTGTAGTTGACAATGGCGTTGAAAGACTGGTTCACCCACTGCCAAAATAACACAGCAGGGGTTGTCCTGCAAGAAAAGAGACAATCAGAGCTCCCACAAACCAATGGTCAGACAAAGCAAAGTGAAGAGAAACTACTACTGTGCTACTGTGCTTTTCTCAGTCCACCTGCACACGGAAGTTCAATGAACCCCTTGCGGTATCACACATTCACAAGTCACTAGCAGACATCCCCATTCACTTTTCTAAACACTGTTACTGACACTCTTCTTTGTCCATGCATAAACATTCTCCTCACCCAGGATTGATGCATTAGAGGCTCCAGCACAAACACAATGCAGAATGTGACATTCACACAGTCTGACAGATATGCAAGAACGTGCATGGGCACGCTCATTGTTATAAATGCACAGGCCTCTTTAGGCCTTTGTAGAGATGTATCTACTGATTTGCATCCATCCAACGATTTGTGTTACAAAAAAAATGTTATAATTCTGCAGAAGACACAATTACTGTCAAAGACATATCCTACCATGCTGACAGCTTTGTACATACAGATATCTCACATGCAAGTGAACAATATTAGTCTCCCATAAAATTACCCATAACTGCACAGACACACAGACCAAGCAAGTGTCACAACACCTTGAAAAGCACAAACTAAAGAGAACCTATTCCTCACACTTGTTCTAGAATACAAAGGGTAAATGACCAGATCCTGAACATGATTCCATTCCCTTATATAGCATCTCCCCACCCCTCTGGACTTAGGACCAAACCAGTTATAATGCAGGGCAGCAGAGCCTCCAATCTCTATATCTTTCATTAAGAACAGTCATGTTTGGGGATGAGAGATTTGGGTGAAATGACAAGCATCTATATTTTCGTCTTGTCTTAGCTTCATCATTCCCCAACCCTACAGCTTACTGTAGCTTGAGCACACTACTGAGAAAGAGATGGTTAAGCCCCCATCTTCCAGCACTGCAGCCTGGTACAAGTCAGCCTTCCCAAAATGCTACTTTTAATGAAATAAAAAATAAAGCTCTCACTGGGGGTCTGTCACCACATGTACTTTAATGTTTAGGAATATGCAATCACACGCCCTCCCACCTTTACTCCCATGCAACAGAGACTGAGCACAAGAGTGGACCTTCAGCGTTTGCACATGCCTGTAGAAGGTGAGCATGCATCCAGTGATGGTCATATTCATGGGCACCTGGGCAGACATTCGCCCAATCAGGATCATTTTCTCGCCAGTGTCCGGATGAAAGGCCGAGTCATAGATGTATTTTGCCCGCCACAGTTGGTCTTCAGTCAAACCTGGTGATACTTTTCCCAACCTGAAATAAGCCACAAAACCAAAGCAGATTGGAAGTAACTCAGGAAAATGAATGGTTACATTGTGGAGGTTACTAGAGAAGAAAAATAAACAAATACACTGCATCAGGAAGGTTTGGGAGAGAATGTGTCTGTATTCACACCTGCTAGAAGGACTAATGGCAACAAGGTATCTAGAAAGGTAGGGCAGATGAGTGGCTATTATATTCTCCAAATACATCTATGTGGCCCTTCCCCTGAAATTCTCTTGTGAACAGGTTGAGCTAGCTACCTTTCCAGGTTCTGAATGATTCAGTTTGGAATGGAATCTATAGACAACACAATGGTCTTTCAGCTATGTCCAAACCATCCTACTGCGAGAGGTCAGAGCTCTACAGAATCTAAAACAAAACCTTCTGAAAACTTTCTGGAAGCTTTAGCTGTATGGCCAGCTGGAATATGAAGCCTCATCTACGCATTTATCCTCTGCCCCCCTCACCTGCAAATTATACAGTGACTCTAGCCACCATATAGTTGGGTTTGTAGACAGGTTTCCACGTTGTTACCTCTTCCATGGAGAAGCACGTCAGATGCTATGCTACCAAGAAGGAAGATCTCTAGCAACTGGAGGAGAGACGTGAAAACTGAGGGCCACATCAAGTGCTTGGAACATCTCCTAATGACAGTATAACATTCTTCAGGTTTCCTCAGAACTTAAATTTCCCACATCACTGTCAGTATGCCCCCTGCCAAAAACTAAAGCAATCAGACTAACAAGAGAACCTGTAATCCTCAATCACCCTCCGAGCATCTTCCAGGGTCTTGCTTGAGAGCAGGAGATTGCGGGGATCCGTCACCATGAAGAAATGCTTTGCTCTCCCTGTGAAGGTGCTCTGGTCCCATCGTGGCTCCTTGATATTGATGTGCAAGGATAGTTCCCCTGACATGCTTTCCAACAAGAGAAGAGGAAAAGGCAAAATAATCACATCACTGCAAGCTGGTATGACTCTATTCACATTCAATTTTATTGATAATTCAAATAAGAAAGAGCATTTCTTAAGAAGGTATTTAAGAAGATTCTTAGGAATTTTTATGAGTTATTAAGATTCAACCATTTATTTAACAATTACGAAGATACCGGTCTTCTAACAGCCAACAAAGTTCTGCCAATTATGCCTTAATGAATATTGTTGATGGTGCAGTCCCTGACTGAATCTGGAATCATAGCCAAACTTAAAGGGTCCTTCCTGTTATGTTGAATCAGATTCAAAACCTCACATGAAAAAGATTCATTCATTTTTCAATGTAGACTACCAGGGACTGAAGACTCTTTTATGTCTCTGTTGAAACTCTATGCATCCGATCATAAAATAAGACAGACTTCCCCAACCACCAGCCTTGGGTTAACTGGAGCTATAACTCCCTTCAAAGCTCAGCTAGGGCAGTGCACATAATCTGAGGTATATTTTAAGCGACCTATTGCCTAGCACTTAGAGCTAAGCTTTTAAAAAAAGTTGTAGTAAACCTTATTTCATTTTAAAGGACTGAGGCCAATGTGGATTATATCAGGATGAATATGACATCAGCTCTGTGGTCTTTGCACTTTCTGAAAGAGCAGCAGTTGCCCTTTAAATCCTGTTTTCCCCACCCTGATGGTTACCCAGGCAATAAGTAAAATAACACAACATCCTCCTCCGTGCATTTGAAAAAAATGTCAACCACACATTCTCTCTCAGAGAACTAATCCTTTCAAACAAAAACCCTGTGAGCCACAGCAGCAATTTAAAAAAAAAGTGGATAAAGAAGACTTTATGTGTAAAGAAGACTTTTTGTGCAGTATTAGTAGAAAAAATACACAGAGCCTTTCCTACACAGTCTGCAAACGATATTCTGGAGCACATTTTGAATCCAATGAAATTTCTGGAATTCAAATGGTGTTCTCATTAGCGAGTGAGAAGTAGTGTGAACAAAGAAATTAGTCAATTCCAGGTGACAGGACTGGGAGACAAGACAACTAAATACAAAGAAGTTACTACCTCTCTTTTTGTTAACTGGAAAAACTTCACAAGCAACGTGAAACATTTTAATAATTGTTCCTGGTATACAAGCAGACCAAATAGATGGTAAGGGGATTGAATTTCATGTTAGAAGCCAACATTCTACATCAATCTCTAAAAAAGCAATTGAAGATTTTCCAAAACAAAAATAAAACCTTCTATCTTCCTTCCTTCTGTCTGAAAACAAACAAAGCAGTTTAACATGGATGATCATACAACTCCTGGATCAGGAGGCTTGAATAAAGAGTTCAGGATGCTTCTTCTTCATTAATGCTAAGAGTACATCCATCTAGTAACTTTCCAAGCACACAGCTTGGCACTGCAACACCCAGCCATAGTACGTAAAGTCTATGAGCACAGAAGGCAATTTTCCCTTGCAAGAAGGATCAGGAGTCTTTGCTCCTCCAGATGTTTTGGCCTATGAGCCAAAATTCACTGGGCCAACCACTATCAGCCAGCCATTCTCCCACAGCTTGAAATACTTCACAGAGCTGTTGTAAGCATAACATGTAGAGGAGGAAAGTCATGTATACTGCCTTGAGTTCACTGGAGGGAAAGTGGGCTATAAAGATAACTACTAAATAATAATAAATAAGACCTTATGCCCTGCCACTGCTATGACCTACCTCACTCTCTACCATAACATAAATTTGTCCAAAGCTGGTTTTACTTTATCTGATCTTTTGTTTCTGTTTGTTTTTTAGATGTTGCTGAATTAGAAAGTCCACATGGTTAAAACTGTAGTCAGATATTCTGTGCCCGTTCTTTACTTTGCTGATGTGGTTTCCCCCTCTGCCCTGCCTGAGGAGGTTTCTGGTTGGCTGGTGGGTCTGGTTTTTGTCTTCTACATTCACAGATCATACCTTTTAAGAACAAAAAACTCATGGAGATTTACACACTTTGTATAAAATCTGCACACAAGAACCAATTGTGTGCAAAGCA
The DNA here is from genome assembly GCA_948472985.1 of Iguana delicatissima. NCBI lineage: Eukaryota > Metazoa > Chordata > Lepidosauria > Squamata > Iguanidae > Iguana > Iguana delicatissima. The sequence goes on from CAOKZL010001051.1 coordinate 172,057, forward strand.
AGTATATCTTACCTTGAAGACTGGTTAAAAACAGCAGAGGGGAAAACAAGGAAGGGAGACAAAAACAGAAAAGAGTATACTAATATAATGTATACTCTTTAGCCCAGGGTTAGGGAAAGCCAGTGTGGTCTAGTGGTTTCCATATTGGACTACAACCCTGGAAACCAGGGTTTAATTCTCCACTCAGTTATGGAAACTCATTGGCTGACCTTGATCACGTCACACACTCTCAGATCCAAAAAACCCTGTGTTCACCTTAGGATCACAGTAAGTCAGAAACAATGTGAAGGAACAACAACAACAACAACGGAAAGTGCATCTGGCCTAAATACCCTAAAGGAGCCAGATCATATATGATCTTGGAAGCTAAGCAAGGTCAACCCTGGTTAGTACTTGGATGAGAGCCCACGAACAAATACAAGGTGCTGTAGGCTACATTTCAGAGAAAGGAACTAGCAAAACCACCTCTGAGTATTTCTTGACTATGAAAACCGTATTAAATTAATGAGATCACCATAATAGGTGACTTGAAGGTGTGTGAGCACACATATACACAATTCCACTACACACACATATGGAAAGTGCTCCTATGTACCACAAACAGCCTCGCTGGTCCACTTTTTCACTGCCATGGTCCTGCCTCAAGACACAGGTCAATTTTCAGGTATTTTTGCATGTGAAAATGGCCCCAAATCCCTCTAAACTGCCCACAAATGTGGCAGTTTCACTCATCCACCCAACCCAGAAACCTCAGAGGACCCCAAGACCTCCCAAACCCAAAACAATCTCCAAAACAGGCCAAAAATGTAACATCACATCACTTCCAATATATCTGGGATGCAGGGGTCTGCCCTATGGCAGGTATGGGGATGAAAACTGGTACCATACCCCATGGAGATACCTACCCATTCCCCATGTGCCTACAGCCCTGGAGGAGAACAACTGTCTGCCCTTGAAATCTCTAAGAGCCTCACAGACTGCCAAATATGCCAGCAAACAAACAAATCCCCCCAGAAGTAGATGAAGATTCACTTGTGGTTTTGAAAGAAAAACCCAGCCCTTTTAATATCAGGCGGTAGAGTGGGGGCCCATCGCCTATTCAACCATTTTGCCTGAAAGTGGTTACCTGAGGCACTCTTGAGGCGGCTAAGGCCACAAAAACAGTCTTTGCCAGCCCCTAGCATAAGTCTGACTGTGGTTTGGGCCAGGCAACTTTTCATGTACTTTTACAACTCCTGAACCATCTTGAAGCCCACTCCTGAAGCTAATCCAGGAGTGAAAACTGAGCGGCCCTCCAGATGATGCTGCACTGCAACTCCCAGCAGCCTTAGCTAGCCCAGCCAATGGGGAGGAATGTGGGAAGTTGCAGAGCAGCAACATCTGGAAAGCCACACTTGTCACACTGTTGATGTTACCTAAAGATTATTCATATTCTGCAAGATTTACAGCCGCATCAGGCGGCACTTGACTGCATCAGCTGCAGATGGGCCTCAAGTCAATTCGTTTTCAAAGACAGTCCTCCCTCTACATTTGTGGGTTTGACCTTCATGAATTTGATTATTCACGAGGCACATGATTGCCTCTCCCCGCCTTTTCCTCCTCCCATTTCCTTGCATTTCTCACCCCAGACTTGCCAGGCTCGTGTTTAAATTGACTTTTTTCCCTTTTGGGTGAACAAAACACCTTCCCACTGCTGAAGGCATGGCCCCTCATGTGGTTGCACATTCTGCTGTGTCTTGGCTGCTGATTAGCCAGGTGCTCCTTTCTCAAAATGGCTGCTAGAAGTAATTAGAACTCCCAAACTCCCCTCTTCTCTGTCTGAGGGGAAAGTACCCCTAAGCCTTTTAGGTTGCCTCCCCACCAACACCAGGCCAGAGGCAAAGGAACAACAGAAGGGGGAAAGCTCTGGAGGGGTATGGAGGGGAAATAGTTGGGGTGGGGGAGTTATTTGTGGTTTTTCCACTTTTAGGGTGTTGTGTCCCAAACCCTCGCAAATGTGAGGGCCTACTGTAATGTTGCTCCTGTTATGTGTACATGTGCCTTCAAATTGCCTGTCAACTTACGGCAGCTTCATGAATTTCATAGGGTTTTCTTAGGCAAGGAATACTCAAGAATTGGTTCTGCCAGTTCCTTCCTCTGAAATGTAGACTACAGTACCTGGTATTTGTTGGCAGTCTCCCATTCAAGTACTAACCAGGGCTGACGCAGTTTAGTTTCCAAGATCAGACAGCATCTGGTACCTTTAGGGTATTTAGGGCAGGATTGCTGCTATTGCATATAATGAATTATGTATACCGTGCAAAGCAGTGTTAGTGATCGAGGAGTTACAGACGGACACTTAGCTAATGCTCTTAAATGTAAGAATATGATTTTGCCAAAATTGAGAATGCTGGTCTTATGGATGTCATTAGGCCCTTCCAGCATCTTTTTCCCCACAGTGCAACAACTGTGAGATTTATAAAAGGAATTTCTATCAACCTTGCCAACACATGTTTCAAAGCAGTCTTCTTTCCTTCATGGCTACCCCAGGAATTCAATTCCTAGATCCAGACTCTCCCTCAAAACGCTCACCCTGGCCTCACACAGTAACCGTGCCAATGGACTAGGTGTCAAACCAGAACCAGGCAGGAAGCAAGCTTAAACTGTAACTCAGTCATGAAGATCCCACGGAGAGCTTGCATTAGTGCACTCTTCTCTGATCACCCAACCCCACAAGGCTGTTGTGAGGATAAAACACTGAGCAATAGACGCATACAGTGCCCTGAACATTTCAGAGGAAGCATGGTATACAAGTGAAGTAAATAAAATTGAAAACCCATTTCATAATGATGTTGTTAAAATAAAAGTGGGATTTGGCCCTATCTGAGCAAGAACAAGATAAATAAATGAATATACTGTCTAGAAGCCTTGAAATCTATGTGACTTAGGCACCCTAGATCAATAATTATAAAGTAAAGGTGTGGAGGATCTCTACTGGAACTATAGCACTTGTGTCAGGGATCTGTTTGTCCCAGATCAAATCCTGACCTACCAGGGTGCAAAGTTTTGAATGCAAAGGAACCTCTTTGAAATACACGGGTTCTATGGAAACTAGAAAGTACATCTATTCCCAGCTGTTCAGGACTTCAAGAGGAGTACTCACCCAACCTGAGGAAAAAAATTAAAAAGAAGGCAGGGAAGATAATCCATTTCATTATTCTTCTTTGCTCCTTCATTCTTTTGTTACACGTATACCCTGCTCTTCTCAATGAACTCAAAGCAGCATACTAAGTTCTGTGTTTCTCTTCCCTACTAAATGCCACAACAACACTGTGAGGTGGGCCAGGGAGAGAGAGGGGTAAACGGGAATGAGCGTAACAAGTCCTGCGGCAGGTGCATTCTGGGTATTACCCTGTTTAAGGCGGCCCACCCAATGCGGGATAATGCCATTTTCCACTCCCACGGCCTCTCGGGACATTACTTCCCCAGACAAGAAACGATGCTACGAACCCAGCCGCTGAGAACGGAGGCAGATCCCGTTACGCGGAGCCCGTTACACCCCGCATCCCTCGCCCGCCTGCCTCCGCCCGGCCGCCCGGCGAAGGCGCGGAGCATGATGCTCAGCACCGCCCGGACAGCCCAGGGAGGGACCCGCCTGCGCGGGGAAGGGCTCGTGACGCGACCGGCACCCGCCCAAATAAAAACATCTATGACTCATATGGAAATGGATGAAGAATGTAAGGGGGGAGAGATCGGAAGGGGGAATGAGTAACCCACAGCCTAGGGGAAAACAGCGAGGTTGGATCCAGCAAGAAAGCGGCAGAAAAGGGAAGGAGGTACAGAGAACAAGGAGCAGGGCTGGCGGGGGCTGCAGCACCCCGCTGCTCCCCCCGGAAGGACGCGGTGCGAGCTTTACTCCGCATGCAACTCACTTCGCGGTTCCCGTCAGGAGCGGCGGCGGCGGCGTCTGCAACCCGATCGCCCGGCAGCGGCTCTCCGCTCCAAAGCCCGGCCCCTTCCTTGGCGGAGCCCGCCGTCGCCCGCCCAGAGCGAGCCAATGAGCGAAGCGAGAGGCCGCCGAAGAGGCCGGGCTACGGCCTAGCGAGCTGCTCTGAGCGGGCCGGCGGTGTCCCCGGCAGCCCTCGCTCCTCCGCGGGGCGGGAGAGGCCAAGCCGGCCGCCGCGGGCCAGCTGCTCCGGCAGGCCCCTCCCGCGGAGCCTCGCCGTCGCTCGCCCGGCGCCCGAGAGCCTCTTCCCGGGGCCCTGCTACGTGCAGGCCGGCACACGCAGCGGGCGGGAGCGGGCGGAACGCGGCGTTCCGGCGGCAGATAATCCGCCCGAGCGCTGCCAGCCCCGCAAGCCGCCGCGGATAATCCGCCGGAGCTAAAGGAGTTTGTTAAATGAAAGGGCGGTCCCTCTCCACAGCTCCCTCCCCCACGGCCCCGGTTTGTCTGAGAAGAGAAGAAGCGAGTCTGGGATCTGTAGCACGCCTTCTCGTTTGCCCCCTCTTTCTGTCCGAACGCGGAAAGCCGTAGGCCGTTTCCGCACTAGGCCGTTCTAGCGCGATGATTCCACTTTCAACGTGCTCTGGAATCCTGGGGTTTGCAGTTTCGGGAGGGGCCCGCCGGCCCCTCCCGAAACTGCAAACCCCAGGATTCCAGAGGACGTTGAAAGTGGAATCATCGCGCTAGAACAGCCTAGTGCGGAAATGGCCGTAGACGAGGGGTTCCACACTATGTGTTATATACTTTGAACGTCCAATGGAATCGTGGGGTTTCCAGTTTAAGGAGGGGCCTTTAAAAGAACAAAGGCCAGGTTGATTCTACACGACAGGATGTTGAAAGTGGAATGATGGCACTAAAACAGTGTAGCGCGGAAAGGCCCTAGGTGGATGAGGGAGGCCAGTATGCCATCTCAGCCGCGGAATGCGGAGGCTCAGGATTTGGAAGCTCAGGTTCAGGGAAGGAAACCACAGCAGACAGTGCTTCTCTGCTTCTTTTGCGATGACCGACCAGAGGCGATTACAAACAGCGTGCTTGCATGTGGTGGAATAGGATAGAATAGCCTCGTCTCCAAGTACTGTAATTTGTAAAGAGTGTCCCGGAGTGTAGCTGTTGGGAGGGCAAATAAGGGCACCACTCCCATAAGAATTCTGCCTCCGTGATTTTTTTTTTTTTTTTTTTTTGTCAATCTCCAATTTTCCAGCACCGCAGAGACCAAAACAAGAATGGCTTACACGTAAAATATTTGCATTTGCTATGCTCGAGTTCCCTTAGTATGTCCACCTGCCCCTTGGGATGCCTAAACTCAGGTTCCAAATGCTCAACTGAAGTTTTAAGTTACCACAATGCTAGAAGTTTGGAGCCTGAAGGAAAATTTCATTAGGTGGTCAGAATTCTTATTGCAGGGGTGAGGGGAGTCCTCATTTTGCACCCTTCCACACACACCCCCATACACTGCTGGGGGGTTATAATGAGATTGGGATGTTAGGAATGAGCTAGAACAGCTACTGAAGTCATAGCTGATTCTGGAACATTACCTCTTTCAATAGTTAAACCTTTTCTGCCTGTTGAAGAAAATTCATTTAATTTTCTGGTCTTCTCTGAAAACACTACTATTCAAATGCAAGAGTTAAGTTCTTCTATTACAAAAATGTAAGCTTTCGTTATTTATCTAAATGAGAAAATGTTTGTCTGAATTAATCAAAAATTTGGTTAGGCTGCCTACCTGAGAGTAAATCCTACTAAATTCAGTGAGACTTAACTTTTAGATAAATATGCACATCTTTGCTCTATTTTGGAAGTATCACATTGAATCAAACTTAATATAATGTTTGTATTGCATATTAGGATTCTTTTTAAAGTATTGCAGCTTAATCATTTCTTGTTGATAGTATAAATATGATTGATTGCACAGTCATGAATAATATACTGGACAATGAGATTTTATTGGAAATACTATTTTTTGATTTAAAAATAAATGTAAAGAAAATGTTTGCCTAAGTTGTAAATGTGTTTCTTTCTTGGGACATGTCACCACACTCCATGTAATCATTCCCTTATTTTGTCTGGTCAGTGGAGCATCAAAAGCCTTTTTTTGGTAATGTAAAGCAAACCTACCTCTTTTCTCCAGTCCAGTGCTGGAAGCTATCCTGTACTGAAACCCCAGTTGTGTCCTGTAATAATCAAGCAGTTCAAATCCCTTTAGCTTTCAATAAGACGTTTGAAAAACAGGCATAGGGGAGGGTGAGAAAGAGAAAGGACAGATCTGGAAATCATGAGTTACCTGCCCCTGCTTATGATGGTGGGAGTGGTCCCCAGTGGACCCCCGGGGATAATCATCAAAGGTATATTAATGCCTTATCCTGCCAGTTGCTGCAGACCTCTGCCACAGCTGTCCCTTGGAAGGAGTGAATGAGAGAACTGGGGCCCCTGCAGTGTGACAATACCAGGTGAGTGAGGTCTTACAAAGAGAAAGAGCCTGGGGCAGGAAAAGACCTTGGAAAATGTCATTTTGCAGGGGACAATGACTCCTGGTATCCTCCAGCCCACATTATCAGCTCTGGGAATTGTAGTCCAAAAACATTATATTTGCAAGCCTTGGTCAGGAGAAGATGGGAAATCCGGGTTTCAGTATGAGAATTAATATTCAACAATATGATTAGTATGATATTGGTGATGTTAGTGATCAGGTGATGTGATAGCCATATTTAAATACCTGAAAGGAAGTCATGTAGAAGATAGACCAAATTTGTTTTCTGCTGCTTCAGAGAACAGAACACAAACCACGGATTCAAATTTCAAGAAAAGAAATTCTGCCTAGACATTAGGACAACCTTCTTCACTCTAAAAGAGATGCCTCAGAAGGTCATGGACTCTCCTCCTTTTGAGGTCTTTAAACAGAATTTGGACAGCCATCTTCCAGGAATGGTTTAGTGCATGATTAGATGGCCCTTGTGGTCCCTTCCAACTTTATGATTCTGAAGTGATCAGTCATCATATGAGTTTGAAGTGGCTGTTCTTGAGAGATGGGATTGAAGTTGCATTTCAAAATTATGGATAGGGCTGTTTGGGAGGAGGGTTCTCTCCTATTTCAGAAACTGACAACATCTTTCATTGTCCAGAAAGCTTGGGGTCTTTCTTTCTCTGTATTCCTACAGTCAGCACCACTCTTTAGTAGTTCCAAATATCTCTTGGTAGGGTGAAGGACTCAACCAACGTGCTTAATATTGTGGGGCCATTACTTCTGTTGCAGTTTGGGCTTCTACTGTCATGTAACTGTCAAGGGAAAAGAGGTCTCACGAGCCAATCTGTTAGTCTAGAGGGAGACACACTGTTCCCAAGAAATGTGTTGTAGGACGCTTGGTTTGTAAATCACAATGCCTCACAATTTCTAAATATCAGTCCTGCAGCCCTTCTGATCAGCCCCATGTTGTCAGTCAGCTTTGTTTATGTATTGTGTTATTATATATTATGATTATATATACATATATATATATATATAGTAATTTTTATATACACACACACACACACATATATATATATATTTATGATTTGTGTGTGTGCGTGTGTGTGCGTGTATAGTGTTATTATATGCATTATGGAAGGTGCTATCCTGGAGAGCGTTGGAGTGAAATTCATTTGCCAGTCCAGTTGGCTTCTATATGTGGAGTGGAGGGTATGGTGTCCTTTATTTCAGGCAGCAAAATGTCTTGGGACAACTCTCCTTTGCAGCCTGGCAGTGGGATAGAAATCTGTTGAAATAACACTGGCAGCTCACAAAATTAGCCATTTGAAATCTGCTAAGACAACTAGAAGGACATGCAGTTTTCCCCCACACTATTAAAGACCGCACACAGTATGAGGGTGAGAGAGAGAGACAGACAGAAAGCAGGTTGTGAGACAATATAGAACTGTATGCGGTACAGATTTAGACAGCTGCAAAATGTGTGTGTAAATGTCTGATCTTCTGTTCGCTGGTCATTACCATTATGCTCCCTGTACAGGGCTACACCTTGCCACACTTCGGGAGCCCAGAGGAGAGAGCTCACTTACCCATGGCATCCACTACACCATCCAGTTCCCTGCTCTCCCTGCTCTATCTGGCCCTGCTGACATTTGTGGGCAGTGCAGTGCTCCTTGCCGAGATGCACCAGCACAACTTGCTGAGTCACAATGTCCATGCTTTTCTGGCTGCACTCATGATTTCTTCCTGCATCTGGATGTTCTGGTTTGGCTGGCGCTCAGCCAGCAACAGACAGCTGAAAATGCATCAGGATCACCAGGCTGGAGCAAGCTGGCTCAAAGGTAGAGGTGCTGCAAGAGTACAATTGATTTCAACATACCACGGATGGGGAACCATCAGCCTCCAAAATTTGGAGCAGCTTCTACTCAAGTTAGGCTTCATCTCTGGCCAGGCTGGTTAGACCAGATGGAAACTGGAATTCAGTGAAGGGCACAAATTCCCCAGTCTTAGAATATACAGTCAGCCCTCCACATTCACTAGGGTTAGGGGCACAGGACTCCTACAGAAGTGGAAAAATCACAAACATCAATATGTGGGAGCGGAAGGGGGCTGAGGCCCTGTTGGGGAGAACAGACACTCAGAGTCCAAACTGGGTCAGAAAAGGAGAGGAAAAGGGAGTGGGTCAGCATGGTGCCCCATACGTCCTCTTTCTTGCTCATCTCCTTCCTTGGGTGTAGGGGACATCTGAAGAGGGTTTGTGGCGCTGAGAAATTGGATTGTGAGCTGTCCTTAGCTGGCCAAGCAGTGTGGGTGGAGGAGGAGGAGGACCAGAGGAGGGTTTTTAAAGGACTGTACGGCCTGATTGGAGCTGCTGAGAGGGAAGGTTCCCCTGGAAAAGAAGTGCCTGAAGTTGAGGGGTAGGGGTTGGAGAAACTCGCAAATAATCAAGTCCATGAAAGTCAAACCCACAAATCTGGAGGGCCAACTATATTGGTTCTCATAAACACCTGAAGATTATCACTAACCATGAATCCTACTACCCTTCGAAAATGTAGGCATTTCTGTTAAAGAGAAATCAAAGAGAGCTGTATTATAGCAGTGTAGGCAAGCTGCAGACTCCATAGGGCTGTACCACAAAAAACTGAAAATAAAAATTTACTCACAAATAATTAATCACATAAGAGGCTGTGACAAATCGGTATGCCTGCCCTTCCGGTCTTGTGAGGTATTTGTATATTTTCCTCAGAGGTACCACTACTGTTAACTCATGTTTTAATAACTCTTCTGTGCTAGACGATGCAAGAATCAAGGTATATACAAAATCTGGAAAAAGGTGGTTTTCAGGGCTTCATTTTTACTCCTTTTTAACCAAGTGAACACATGTCTGTCAAGCAGAATAGCATGAAATAAGTCAGTCTTAATGCTAATCAAGAAAATCAGAGCGGTTCCAATTTTTACTTCAATGTATTTGTTAAAAGAACTGAAACAGATTAGCTCTGAAACAGTCAATTGCTTAAAAGAATACTACTAGAATCCTAAATAATTATTCAAAGCAGTGGGTGGGGAAAGATAATACCCACACTTGGGGCTTCTAGAATACTGAAAAAGGCCCTATGTTGCTTTTTTTCTGTCCCTGTGAGGACAAAGGAAAAATTTCTTTGACAGACAAAGATATTCTTTTGCGATAGGTTGTGCAATTCTCAAAGACAGAAATTCATGCTGACCAAGCAGTAGCCTTGGAGAAATTTAACCTGCTTCCTCCAGCGACCCTTTGCATGACAAAATTATACTGCTATAATTCCATTTAAATGGCTATGGTCCCATCCCATGAAATCCTTGGATTGGCAGTGTAGGGAAGGATGTTTAGAAGTCTCAGCTAAAGACCTCTAGTGCCTCTCCAAACTGCAAACACCCCATTTCCGCACTAGCCTGTTATAGCACTATGATTCCACTTGCAACATCCTATGGAATCCTGGGGATGTTGCAAGTGGAATCATAGCGCTATAACAGGCTAGTGTGGAAATGGCCCAGGATTCCTTACTACAATGACATGGCAGTTAAAGAATCATAGTGCTATAATTGTGTAGGATGAAAGGGCTAAAAGCCAGTGTGGTGTCATGCCTTGAGTACTGGATTACCACTCTGGAGACCAGGGTTCAGACCCCCACTTAGCCATGGAAACCCACAGAATGACCTTGAACAGGTTACACTTAGCCTCAGAGGAAGGCAAAGGCAAACCCTGTTTGAACAAATCTTACCAAGAAAACCCCATTATGGGTTCCTCTTAGGGTTGTCTTAAATTAGAAGTGACTTGAAGGAACACAACAACAACAATAATAAAAGGGCCAAAGATGACTTCTGTAGGAGTGAGGGTTGAGTCATCTTGGAATGTGCCTGCAGATGCAAACTGGGGTCTGTACATGCCTAGCCATGTTCTTTAAAGTTAAGGGATGTTTTCAGAAAGTGGAGGTTCACCTCAGGAAAGTTCACCTCAGTGGCTTGCACACATGACCAATAGTGGAGAGTGGGGTATTATTCAGTCTATACCACAATCCTGCTTCCCACACTATTCATGATTTTAGCCATCACACTTGCCCCAAGGGCGGCCAAAGAAATGGCCCTCCAGATGTGTTCAGATAACCTATGTGGTCCACAGCCAATATGACTAATGAAAGTTAGTAGGAGTTCTACTCCAAAAAACATGTGGAGGGTAGCAAGTTGGAAAGGACACAGACTACAATTTCATATGGGATGGACACACCGTCAGGATACCAACTCTGCATGTACAGGAATATTGTTTCAATTTCTGTCTTAACAAAATAGCCCATCTTGAAATTAATGACGTCTCAGCCTTTATAGCTGACATGACATGAATTATCATGAATTAAAAGACAGGCACTGTCCTCCTAAACTCTCCAGACTTTTCAGAAAGTATATGATGAGATGAGATGAGATGAGATGAGATGAGATGAGATGAGATGAGATGAGATGAGATGAGATGAGATGAAGTGTGTGTCTGTTGCCTCTGCAATGTTTTGAGGTGACAGTGCTCTCTTGTTGTGGCAGGTGGTCTGTCTCTCTTTGCACTGGCTACACTGGTTCTGGATTGCCTCTCCTTGGGCTACTACTATGAGCTGCAGCACTGCGCCTCCATGCTAATCACCACTTTCCCTGTTGTACAAGCTGTTTTCACCGTCATACAGGTGAGATTAGATTTGATTTGCATGCTTGGTTGGGAAACCACAGAAACCTCAAGAAGGCCAGTTTCTGCCTTCAAGGAGTTCATCCTCTGTTTTGCCTCCTTCTTCTTCAGATCCTTTCAATCTATATCTAGAGTCTGAGGCCATTTGCCTTTCCTCCACTGTTTTGTTTCTCCTTGAAAAATGCCTATGTCACTTAAGAGAAAATGCTCATCAGGTTTCAAAGAATCTAGGAACTCTTTTAAAACAGGTTTGTGGGTCTGGAGCCTTGGATGTAGGCTACATGGCTTCCACATCACCACAACAATGGTCAAGCCTAACTGCAGCACAGAGGAGGGGTAATTTGGGGGGACTGCGGGTGGGGCCAGCATCGTGCAGTGGTCTGAGCATTGGACTATGACTCTGGAAACCAGAGGTCAAATCCCCACTTAGCCATGGAAACCCACTGGTTGACCTTTGGCAAGTCACATTCTCTTGGCCTCAGAGGAAGGCAAAGGCAAACCCTCTCTGAACAAATCTTGCCAAGAAAAGCCTCTTAAAGGCTGGCCTTGGGGTCAGAAATGATTTGAAAGCTCACAACAACAATTGGTAGGTGGGGAGGGACAAATTAGACCTTTATAAGTGCTGCAAAAATCCTCCCCTTAAAATCCCTGTGATACTTTTAAAAAGCCCTTGGGAGACTTGAAAAAAGCCTCCCACTGGAGCCAAAGGGACACTTTTTTTCAAGTCTGAATGATTGCTCTTTGGGGAAGCTACAGGGAGGGTCACAGCTTCAAAAAGTCTCCCATTGGCTCAAATATATACAACAGATAGCCAGCATTGGTATGATGTTTTGTCTTTAACTCTCCATTTCCCTTGCTCCTTTCCCTCCTTACAGGTCTCATTGCTGTTGTTTAATGCTAAGGTTTGCATTCAAGAACACCAGCATATAAACAGGTAGGACTATTATCTTGAGCTATACAGACAATGATATGGCAGCCATCTGCTAGGAATGTTAATTGGTTTAATTTTAGTATCTGAAAGCAGAACAGCCCTCCTTCATTCTATGAGATGCTCAAAATTGTTTTCATTTCTTCAGGTTTCCCCTTAAGAGTCTTCAAGAATCATCCTTTATTTATTTGAGAAAGTCTAAGACAGGTTGTGGAGCGTACCCAGCTACCCTTGGGAAGTGAGAAGCAGCTGGGAAATCCATATTCTGCTGAAGTGATCACCATATTCTGTCTAATGGCAGGGCTGGCTCTGCTATAGCAAGCTGACAGTGTATGAAGTAGGCATGAAATTAAGAAAATCTGAGAAAATAATAGCATAACTGACTTGCTCCTAATTTTGAACCAGAATGACTGTGAAGTGGTAAAGTATTTCTGAATTATCCATAGCAAGTAACTTTCTTTGCTTCCTTTCCTTTCCTTTCCTTTTCTCTCTTTCTTTCTTTCTTTGATTTCTAGGTTTGGGCTGATGCATACTCTGGCAACTAATGTGCTCCTGTGGATGAGTGCGGTTCTGGATGAATCTATGAAACAACTAGAAGAATTTTATGATGCTCATAAAGAAGAGAGCTCCCAGACTCCTCATGGTACAGACTTCCCTTGTTGTCTGGGAGAGGAAAGTAGAAAACAGTTGTTGTTGTTGTTGTTGTTGTTGTTCTGCACCTTCAAGTTGACTCCAATTTATGGCAAGCCTATCATGGAATTTTCTTGGCAAGCTCCATTCAGAGAGGGGTTGTTTTTGGCTTTCTCTGAGACTGAGAGAGCGGAACAACACTGAGGTCACCCAGTGAGTATTCATGGCTGAGAACATATTTGAACCCTGGTTTCCAGAGTAATCCAGCACTCAAACCACTATACCATTCTGGCTCTCAGGAAACAGTAGAGGCCTGTAAATGGCTTGGGTAGAACAGTGACAAAGGATAAGATATAAGTTCTAAAAACTGATCAGCTGTTTGTAGATGCCTTCAAGTCACCTGTCAATTATGGCCACCCCATGAATTTCATATGGTTCTCTTGGGCAAGGAATACTCAGAAGTGGTTTTGCTGGTTCCTTCCTCTGAAATATAACCTACAGCACCTATTAGGTAGTCTCTCATCCAAGTACTAACCAGGGATGACCATGCTTAGCTTCCAAAATTAAAGGGAGGAATCAAATCCAACAACTTTCTTTCCAGCAGAAATGTTCTTTTTTTCCCCTCTGCTTTCCATTTTGCTGCTTCACTTTCTATTTCTGAGACCGTCACATTAGGATGAAATTGAGAACATTAGGGCAGAATCCAGCCCTTTTGGGAATCTCAGTCTGGCCTTCAAAGTTCCCCAGATGGTCATGCCTCTTTTCCCATTAGACCACCATTTGGTGTTTTCACAACTTTTAAAAGGATTCCCCCCCCCCATTCTGAACAGAAGGAATAAATAGCAGTTGTCACCCTACTATAAAGGTATCTTGAGGGAGCTTCCATGGATGGAAAAAAAAAACTGGAAAGAACTGTTTGTACCCTTTAAAGTTAATGAAATAGAGTGGGTCTCCCTCCCAGTTAGAACTATATCCCTCTATCTGAGCCTTCCCAGGACCTGATATCCTCAGGAGAGGCTTCTCTCAAGCCATTTCTGCACTACACTGTTATAATGCTATTACTCCACTTTCAGTATCCTGTGGAATTCTGGGGTTTGTAGTTTACTGAGAACAAAGAGCTCACTGGCTGAGAATTCTAAATGCCCCTCCCTAAACTGCAGATCCCAGAATTCCACAAGATGTTGAAAGTGGAATAATAGCTCTGCAACAGTGTAGTGCAGAAATGGCCTCAGTCCCACCTCTTGTCTAGCATGTCTGATGGGGATGGGAGATAGGGCCTTCTCAGTGGCTGGCCCTATGCTCTGGAATTAGCCTTCCAGGGAGGCCAGAATAGCCCTTTCCTTACTACCCTTCTGTGGGTCAGCAAATACTTTTTTTTTCCAACAGGCTTTTGGAAATAAAAGTTTTTAAAGAAAGGATTTTTAAGAGGATGTTGTATTATTTCTAACTGCTAAAATTGTTTTTAATATTGGGAATCATTTGGTTCTGTTTTAATGTCAATCTCTTTTAGATTCATAGCTATATTGTACTCATTCTAATGTGAGTCCCAGATTTGGGGAAAAGGCAACGTATAAATGAAGGTGATGATAATAATATGGTTTCAGAGCCATGTTGTTGCAGTAGTACCAACACAAAACACCCTGGCTCGGTCTCTTCCTGCTCTTCCTGCAGTCACCTCCAGCACCAACAGCTGCGTCTGCATCACCAGCCTCTGCCACAGTTTTTCGGAGGGTGCTGCCTACCTGCATCCCTTCAATATTGAGTTCAGCCTCTTCTCTTCTACAATGCTGTACATCATCTGGAAGAACACAGGGCGGGAAAGCCATCACCAGGCGCCCCTGCTCACTCACAGGGCACACTTCCACCTCAGTGGGGCTTTTGTTGGACTAGTGCTAGGAGCTTTGGCCATTTCCGCAACTTTTGGGGTGATGATCTCCTTTGGAGTGCTTGCCAAGTTGCCTGAAACCATTCCTGCAGCCCTTCGAACATACTACATCTTTAACTCTGTCTTGTTATCTGCCATGTTCTTGGCAACTTTGATTGGTATTACCACCTACCGGGTGAAGAAGAAAGGTGCAGCTCTCTCTTCAGATAAGAGTGTGGTAAGAAACTTAGATGTAACCTTGCTTCTGGGCAGCTCTTGTGGTCCCCTCATGGTATCCATCTTTTCTTTGGTAGCCATCTTCTTCCTCCACACCAGTGGCAGTCTCCATCTCCTGGACTTCTGCTTCTCTCTCTGCAAGACCATTCAGATACTGGGACAGAATCTGTTCATTACTGAAGCTTTGTACTCCAGCCTCTATCACGATGAAGCAGATGCTCCAGACAATACTGACCTTGCTGGTACCAACTGGATCTTTTCCATTTCCAGAGGTCCTGTGGAGCAAAACAGCAATGGGGCTTTCTCCAAAACCCACACAGTGACCAACATCATGGCCAATTTAGACAGTCAGCCACCACAGCACTTGACTGACTATGACGGTGACCAGACCCTCTTCCAAATTTCCCCATCTCAAGGAGAATCTAAAAGACCAAGCATCAGGAGAAAGATTCTACAGAACATCTCAGTTCTCCTTATCTTCTACAACATTTCGGTGAGTGGGTTCAGCTTGTGTCAGAAGCAGAGGAGCTGCAAAAGTTAGAGACAGAGGATGATTTCTCTTTGCTTTTATACAGTTTGGAGGTTGTAAGGAGGCTCCTAGAGAGACAGACAGTCCAACAGTAATGCTAGAAAATGGAACAATACTCTCTCTCTGAAGCCATTTTTATACCACAACCTATCTCAGTAGACCAGTATACTTAGTCAGAACTTGGGAAAATTATTTTTTGAGTACATCTCCCCAGTAGTTTTTCCCACCACCATGGTAGTCTAAAAAAATAACTTTACCAAGCTCTGCTCTAGCATGTGCTGTGGGGATATCATTAACACACCTTCACAAGGCTCAGAAAGAGGCAGTAAACTGGTGCAGAATGATGCTGCTAAAAAGTTAATGAACTAAAGTTTTATGAAATTACAGCTATCAAATATCATATCTATCTATTAGAAAACAGTTGGAAGTTACACTCATATGGTTAAGAATTTTTTTAAAAAAGAGTATATATGAAATATATAAAGAGTTAAATTTGACCTTAATTTAACGGTATAATGTAAAGGGGCAACACTAGAAGCATATGTTATATTCTCACAGTACATAATAGTCTCAGTGCAAAAGAAAGGGATTGTTCTTTGCTATAGTCTGTTAGCATTTCAGACCGTTCTAAACAGGCTGTTCTAAACAATGGTCTTCTTTCTTTGAAGTTATTTTCGTTATCCATCCCTGACTCATCTGAATGCATGAATTCTCTTATTCATCATTGCCAATTCCCACAGTTTGATAAATCAGCTTTTTACTGAGGATTTTCTTTTTCCATTATACTGCATAAACTAATGTTGCCATGATTGACTTCAGTAGTACCTGGTAGCTGCTTGGGTAGTGAATCCCTTTTAGATTTTAGTTAGACTTCAATAAACTCAGCATCTTGGATAGCTCCTTTAACATTCAAGCTAAAACCAGGAATAGATTCACTGTCCTGCTGACATGAAAACCACCAGCCACTACTGATTGACTCAGTGGTGAAGTTCCATTCCTAAATCCCAAGTCTCCAGCACTGCCTGCTGTCACCTCCTCAAAGGAAAGGTAAGCAAATTTTCCCTTCTTCCAATGAGGCAACACCACTGCCAAAGTTCTGAAAAACCCAACACAGTTATATCTCCCTCTTTGGAGTTTCATGGCAAGGATGATCTGCAAAAGACCATCTTAGCCAAGCCTGCCAAATCAGGAACACCTGATAGAGAGTGACATTAGTCACTGTGTTTTCTTTGCTTATCAGTCAAACCACCAGCAGCCACATCATGCTGCTTTTTCCCTACCTCTCAAGGTAAGGAAGACTCTGTAGAGCAGTGCTGGCTACAAAAAGTGGCTGGAACAGCTCTACATAGAACAGCTGTGCAGGACCAGGCATTGTGGAAATAATCATCCCTGAAGAACTACACATATTAACAGCTCTCCAGATTGTCAGGGATCCTCGCATAGTGGGGAAGCAATAAAATCACTGCTCCTGATGCTCCACCACCTGGGGTAGGTGCCTCACTATGCCAATGGGAGGGCTGGACCTGCTGACAGTATTTGTAGTAACTAGCTTTGCAAATGTAATTCTATGCATATTCCAAGTGAGAAAATCTAGGTGACCAATAGAGGGCAAAAATGAGTTAATAGTAAGAAGCTGCCATGTTATAACTTATGAAATAGTTACTTGGATTTTGATATTTTGTGTGTGTGTACGTGCACTTCAGGTCACCTGTTGACTTATGGTGCCTCAATGAATTTTGTAGGGTTTTTCAAGTCAAAGCATACTTGGAAGTGGTTTTGCCAGTTCCTTCCTCTGAAATATAGCTTTCAGCACCTGTTATTCATTGGTGGTTTCCCATCCAAGTACTAACTAGAGCTAACCCTGCTTAGTTGCCAAGATCAGACAGGATCTGGAGCCTTTAGGGCAGCGGTTCTCAACCTGTGGGTCACGACCCCTTTGGGGGTCGAATGACCATTTCACAGGGGTCGCTGCTCCTCTATCCCGCCCCGCCCCCTTTTAAAAGAAGGCGGCCTCACAGCCAATGGGAGCGCTGCTTCTGAGACCCCGCACTGGGAGGAGGGCAGGTGAGGTGTGCTGGGCGTTTCCCCATCTTTCCCTGCCGGGTGGGGAAACATTGGAGGAGGCTGAGGTGGAGCCAGAGGTGGGGAGAGCGAGAGGAGAGAGCTGGAGCCCAAGCATGAAGGCGGAGGTGAGGAGAGGAGACCCCGCGCTGGCAGGAGGGGAGAGGAGGCGTGCAGCCGGGTGCAGCTGGGCGCTGCTTGGATGCTTGCGCACGCACCACACACACACACAGAGGGCTTCCCATTCAGGGCTGGAGCTCGCCTGCGTCACTCACCTGGCGGTTGGTTGGTGGCGGTCTTCAGCCCACGGCGGATCCTGCCCAGGCGGGTTGGTTTATTTATGGTGCTGCAGCGGGACGTCTGGGAGGTAAGACCCCATCCCCTCACCCTCTTCGCCTCCCGCTCATTCATGCCGGCGAGCAGAGTTGCTTGCCGGGGCAAGCAAGCAGCCGGGCGCCGCTTGCTTCCCAAAGCTGCGGGGCTGTGGCAGCGGCGATCACCCGGTTGCCCATTCATTCTGGGCAGGCCGCTTCGTAGGAGTTGTCGGCATGGCTGTCACCTTTGGTCAGGCAGGCAAAGGGGGAAGCTTTCCTGCGATGGATCTGCCATCCAATGGGGGAAATCGGCCCCTCCGAGACCGAGAACTCGGTCGGGAAAGGAGCAGGGGGCGTCATCCAAGGGCTTCAGTTTGTGTAGCAAGAGCCCCCGAGGCTCCTTGGTTCGGTAGGTTGTTGTTGTTTTTTTTGGTTTTTTGACCCGAAAGCGCTGCTCTGATCCATCCTGTGGATTTTGGCCATTTCCACATTACAGTGTTATAGCGCTATTATTCTACTTTCACCATCCTATGGAATCCTGGGGTTTGCAGTTCAAACTGCAAACCCCAGGATCCATAGGATGGTGAAAGTGGAATAATAGCACTATAAGAGTCTAGTGCGGAAATAGCCAGGATGACTTTCTCCTCTTGCTTTTCTTGTGCGTGGACCCTTGGCGCTTGCCACACGCACATGTTGTGTTCCTCACCCTGACTGTCTTGCATTCCTCGCTTTTTGTATGTTCAGCGTCCATGGCCGCACACACACACAAAACGAAAAGGTAGTCTTTGTTCGGCTTCCAGAGGGTTGCGCTCTCAGAGGGACAAAAGGAGGAAAGAAGGGGCGCCCGTGTGACGTGGGAGTGAGAGCATCCGAGCAGCCGCGCTCCCTTTAAGGGCGAGCGGGAGGGAGGGAGGGAGGGAGGGAGTGAAACAAAACATGTCTGCTTATGCCGCTGCCATCTTTCCTCTCTCCCTGTCCTTTCCTCCCGGCACCTCGCGTAAAATGTGGGCTGTTTCGGCGTTGCCTTTGGGAGGGCCTGGCTTTTTGAACTGTGGAAACCTAACATTCAAAACTAGAACTACTGCCTTAATTCTGGCATTGATGGATGCTTTCTGTGCTTAAAAAAAAGGAGGAGTGTTACCAGTTTTTAGGCATTAGAAATCTATCCAGAGCAGTGATTTAGGGCAGTGTTTCCAATCTGTTCGATGTTGGAAATAACTAACTAACTAACTAACTAAATAAATAAATAAATAATAAAATAACGGAAATAATTTTATGGTTGGGGGTTAACACAACATGAGGAACTGTATTAAGGGGTCGCAGCATCAGGAAGGTTGAGAACCACTGCTTTAGGGTATTTAGTCATCTAGTAAAAGGTATATAGACCTTTCAGACATTAATAATCTAGACCCACTGAAATCAATGGAGCTTAAAAGAGACATTCTGTCTAACATAATTCTCATTGATTCCAATGGTCTCCTTTTAATTATGACTAACTCTGGATCAATCCTTACAACATGCCTTGCTGTCATCAAATGTTCTTTTTTCCACACTCCAGTTATAGTGGTAACCTTGTTCTTTTATCCATATTTGGTTTTTTCCACCCTGTTCTTGTTCGGGAAACCAAACAACCAAACTCTATGGTTAGTCCCAAGTAAAGCAGACCAACCAAACCATCGGATTTACCTATGCTTTGGCTCACCCTTCAGCAGTTGACTCAATGGTTCTTTGGAATAAACCGATGATAGGAATGGAAATCATGTAGCCCTCTCAAATGCTGTTGGACTGGAACTCCCAACAGTCCTTGTCAGCATAGGCAGTGGTGAGGAATTCTGGGTGCTGAAGCTCAACAACACCTGATAGGGGACATAATTCCTACCTCGACTTAATACAAAGATGGTGAACTCTTTCAGTCTTTCAGGTCTAGTCTTTCAGTTGCCAGCACTAACCTATAAGATTCAGGCCAGTACAAAAAATGGAACAAAAATGACATAATTGAGGGTTCCAATGAAGTTTAGTTTTAAACATATTTACATGCATGGACATGTCACTGTGGCTTAGTGCTCACTAAGAACAGGTATGCTAAGCCTGTTTCTGGACTGTTCAGCTTCACACTGCAGGTGAGAACCCTTGGCTTCTGCATACCAAAAGTATCTGAACCCAGATAGCTTGCAGGTCAGGGAGAAGGTTAAATAAGAACTCCCTCCACTGCTGCTCCCTATGTGCCAAAAAACTGGTTGGCTTGTCATTCAAGTATGCAAGGTCATGGGTACAATCTAAAGTGGTGCAACTAAGAAGCAGATTTACCGCCATGTGTGCTATTCTTGAGAATAAGGTCTGATCTAATGAAACTTTCTAAGAAACATGCGTGTTTAAGATTGGAACCAGGACCATGTTACCACCGTGGCCTGGCCTGGCCTTTGGTGAACCAAAGATACCATTTTTATATCGCAATTTGGCCCTACTCTGCCACCAGCCAAGTGTTTGTGAGGCCCGCTGAACAAGCGCGAAGCTAGGCATGGCTCCTACTTACTGTTTCCACCAAACCAATCCAGATATTGCCAGATCTGCTTTAGGGGACCTCCTGAAACAAACACCTTCATTACAAATGCACGCTACCACAAAGAGATCCTCTGCCCTGAGAAGACACCCTGGTGAGCTAGGTACTTAACTGCCGAGCTAGCCGCATCTACATACCAGCCATACCATTGTCAATTCGGACTTTAACTCAATCATGCAAATTCTGACCTTTTGGAGGCTTTGTCTCCAACCCAAAACTTATTGTTTTCACCCAAGACCAGACTAGCTTACGGTCGTTCTTTCCTCTATAAAAATCCCCCGCTCTGAGAGCTCTTCAGAGCTCTCGCCGGACCGTCTGAACTTCACTTTACCTTGCTGCCGCTTGGTTCAGCAGATTCCCCTCGGCCGCCACGCCGGGTTTCTTCCTCTGCAGTTGGCTTCCCCAGGACTACAGGACAAGTGGCGTATCACCCATTCCCCTTGAAACACTATTTCCTTTTCTAGTTAGGAGTGTGTTTGTGCTTTTCTTTAATAACTGTTTAATAAATCTTAATTGTTGTTTGAACCATTTGCCTCCTGACTGACCTGACGCTGTAGACATAGGGTAAAAGATCTGCTGCATTACCCTGCCTCTCATTAGCCAAGAGAGCACTCCAGCTAATTTCCCCATCTTTGCTTGTTGTTGTTTGGTTATTTGGGCGCCCCTCCCGGGACCCCCAATTCACAGGGTAACAACCAGGTCTACCATTAGGCATAGTTAGCCCTTCACTATATGCAGCAGATGCCAAGAAGGACAGAACTGATAGAGTTGTACATGCAATGTGACCAGGATCCCTTTAATAATAGCATTTTGATTTGATGTTGCTAGATTTTAACAGTGGCAATAAGAGAAAGCCAGGATTCTTGACATGCAGGGTTGACAACCAGGAAGCAGCTATTAACAAGTTTGTGATCTATATAAATACCAAAATATGAAAGCACTGATTTCAGTTAACTTAGTCATGTCCTCCTCTGTAAAATCAGCATATTGTCCATGTTTCATAAATTATATGATGCACGCTTCTCTGTTTTTATAAAGGGCCCACATCTACAAATATGGGTTTTGGGGCATCTTGTTCAGGCCATATAAAAGGAAAAGCTTTTGATTTTCCAACATGGGACTTCTCTTATAACAAGGGACACCTGCCAACTCTAGTTTGATTCCACTCTAATTGCTGTGGCTGCGTCTTATGGAATATTGGCATTTGTAGTTTGGGGAGGCACTAGAGCTCTGCAGAAGAGGATTCTTAATTCTTCATGAAATTACAAATCCTAGGATTCCATAGGATGGAACCATGGCAGCTAAAGTGGAACTGAACTGCTATAATTGTATAGTGTGAAAGGTCTTTAACTCTGTACTACTGAAGTTACCTGCCACTTCCCTCTGGTATAATGGGGGACAGAGACCTGTCATCAGTGTTAAAATCAGGTTCACCTGCCAGGCTGGTCAACTTTTGTGCATAGAATCAGCTTGAAGGAAGGTCCCATCTTGTCATATAGGCCCTTTCCACACGGGGGACAGGGAAATGGGGCAGCGCACACAGGGACGGATCTTACCTGAAAACGGGTTGCTCCGTCCCTGCAGGGAGCGCGCGTTCGCCGCTCCACACGCTGGCGAATTTCGGCGGCATTTGGCGGCGCCCAAAATGGCGGCCAGCGACTTCCGGCGGCGCTCCGCCAATCAGGGCAGCGCGCCAGCCGGAAGCCCGCCCCTGGGCAGCTCTGCAGGGATGCGCTAGCGCGTCTCTGCAGTTTCAAACGGGGCGCTGCAACAGGTTAGCGCACTTGCGTTTTTTAAAAACCACATAAAATGTGGTTTTTAAAAACGCGCGCAGCACCCCTTGCGGCCGCGCTAGCGCGGTTTGAGGTGTGGAACCTCCACTTTCCAAACCACTCTAGCACACCCCACGGTGTGGACGACCTCCGGATGAGGTCGCCCTAAGCCGTTTTTTGTACCCCATGTGGAAAGGGCCATAGCTAAATATTTGGGGCCAACCCTAACTTAAGCTCTTTCTGCTCAGTTTATACCAAGAAGACCAGAAGTTGTGGCTGAAGGCAAATGCATACATAATGAATTCTATGCATTCATGCTGCACTGGTCTCGCAGATTCTAAAAGTCAAAGTATGTAATGGAAATTTCTGGACTAGTATGGTCTAGAACATCATGCTTATAAATAACAGAGAAGATCTGAGTTGTGTATCCTAGTTGGCATAACTTGAAAAGCCTGGCATTTTAGGTGACAAAATTCAGGCCAAAAAAACAGCGCTCACATCAATCACAGAGCCAATTTGCACATTCAGAAAAAGGACTTAGTGGTCAGGATTCACTAAGTCAGTTATGAAAGCATAACCTAGAATTATGCAGTTGTGATCTGTTCTGTGTTCATGATCTCTACCTACCTCCCAATTTAGAGGATACATAGATACATGGTGAAAGCCACTCCCCTATCCCCACTACCTGCAGAGCAGGCACGATCTTCACTGAGGGCCTGTTCTCCTCTCAACTGGGAACAGCTGACTGACATTCCTAGCCCCCTCGCATAAGCTATCCCTGGTATGAGAAGGAATTGTGACAGGGGCCCTGCATGCTGGAGATTATTCACAGGACGAGGTGGAACCATCAGTCAGCTGCTTCCTAATCAACAGAGGAACAGATTCAAGTTGATCATAACAGGTTGTTCCCAGTAAGTGGGGATTGTGGGGGGTTGAGCCAGGAGTTACTGCATAGCTACATAACTACAGTCGGTTACACCCTTGTAACAACAAAGTGAATTGTAGCCAGTACAATCCTACTGGGACTGTGCCATTTCAAAATACAGGAAAAGGAATTGCAGGCTTCCATTCTTCAGACAAATCCTCCTGCCTTTGTAAGGATCTAATCTAGCCTTCTTCCCAACTTGTTGTTTTTTTGCACACTGATAGAAGAAGAAAAATAGCAGTGTTCTAAAACTATGACCTACCTTGCAAACTCTGTAAGAGGTTCCCATTCACCATCACATGCTCATTAAGAAAACACATCTGTTAATGGAAGAAGCACATAGAATCCATGTGCTCCAGAGTCTGTCACACATACACTCCAGCTTCCCTTTCCTTTCTAAGAATAGTTGTAGTCTTCTTGATAAGGAATGAATTTTCCAAGCAACAATATACTTTGCATGCAAAATATTTGCTGGTAGCTTGATCTTGAATGGGCAACCAAGGCCCATTAGGTTTATAAAAGATCTGCTCTGACAGATTAAAATTGCTAGATCTTGTTTGTTGATGCAGATCAACATGTTTGTTAGCCTGTTTGGACTCTGCCTGTGGTCATGGTAATGGAGACTAACATGAAGAGCACTACACATCAAAGTTTTATCACTACATCAGTGGTGACCCCCCTAGAGACAATGTAGTAAACAAATAGGAACTTGACTTTTACCTAAATACTTATCAGTCCTGGTTTGACAACACTTTTGCAACTAATAACTGGAATATCTCATTTCTTTCCTTATCTCCTTTGTTTGCCTAGGTGTGGATTCTATATGCCTATGGCACCCGCCCGCATCTGGTGAGCCAGATTGAGCAGTCTTTCTATGGCTTCACACTCTGGGCCATTGTAGTCAAGATCTCTCTGCCACTGGGCATCTTCTACCGCATGCACTCAGTGGCCAGTCTCTTTGAAGTCTACTGCAAGACCTGCTGAGTAAGCACCAGCCTTGAGGCAACGAACACATCATAATTTCATGGGCAAAGTATGACCATCAATGGACATGTCCGGGAACCCAGGAGGAGCTGATCTTTACAAAAAGAGATTTGCTGTACTAACTAGACCTACACCAGCATATCAAGCAAGTAGCACTTGCTGTCACCCATATACACCTGCAGTCAAGGCGGTTAAGAACTGACCTGGGGCAGGACGCATGATTGGGCCTCCCTCCCTAAATTTAGCAAAAATATTAGAGCCCCTCTCTCATCTGTTGAGATATATTTTATAATGTATTATTTGCTTTTTCCCTGCCAAGCTTCTAGAGGCTTATATCTTCCAAAAGTCTATAACCCTGTAGATTTCACTCAGTTCACCTTAGCCGTGTTTATGACAGCATACTGTTGCTGTTGGGTATGTGAGAAAGATATTTCATTGAGAGGCCAAACTGAACATTACAGATTCAGCATGCTTTAGAGATGACCTCTCTTAACTTCTAGTACATCTGTACAGCCACTAACAGAGAGGAGCAACTAGCAACCTAAAGCAAGATCTGTTACAGGAACTACTGGGTGGGAGACATTTTACCACTTGTGACTTTTTTTAAAAGAAGAAATTATCCAAGTGACATTCCACATTGCAGTTTTTTGTTCCCCTTTGGTTTTTGCACTGAATACTTATCCAATATTTACTGCCAGTGAAAGCTGTGAGGCACTGTGTATAAATCATACATCCATCCATGCTTGGGAAAGGAAATGAACCAGTGTTAGTATGTTTTATGGAGGAAGTGCTGGCAAGGTGCTGGGCCATCTTGAGCCCCCAAAATGACTGTAAATTGTAGCCATCCTGCTGAAAAGCATAACAATAATTCCACTAGCATTTTCATTTTTGGGGAGAAAAATCAGTATTGATCTTGTGTCTGCAAAAGGAAAGGGTCACTGGCAATCTGCCCCTTAAAACAAGGGGGGAATCTGGTTTTGGATGGGAGTCCAGCTGAAGGGAAACCAGCTGGGAGAGTAAGAGGCCTAAGGATCTGGTCTTCCCAGTTGGTTTACATGAGGCAACATGCTTTACTCCAGAGACTAAGGCCTTGGGGAAGCACAATGCTAGTCAACCATGGGCTGGATTTGAGCAGATATGGGCCAGAAGAAATTTCTCTGCCCTGCCTTAAAATGTAAGTTGCAGGAAGATAATTAGCTTCTCACCAGCCTTAATCAGCAATTTCATATCCTGTCCAAGGACATATGTTCCATACCCACAAAGCTCTTCTGCCAACTTTATCCTGAACTTACTTTTGAAAGTCAGATTGGCCCCCAAGCTAATGCCAACAGAACAAAGAAAGAACATAAGAGTTGTTGTATTTATATCTCACCCTTTTCTCACTCTGGGACTCAGTGCAGTTCAACAGGCCCTTTCCCCCTAAGCAATCAGCCCTCGAAGGCCTGCCAAAATGAAACTCTCCCCTGCCTACAAAAGGATAAGAAAGATGGCCCCAGTCCAACTTTTCTAGGAGGGGAATTCCAGAGCCTGGGAGTAGCTACTGCTCCCATGTTCCCACTAGATGTCCCTGGAGGTGGGTGAGACAGAGAGAAGGGCCTCCCTTAGAAGATCTCAAAAGAGGGGCAGGCTCATATGGAAGAATGCAATCATTCACGTAATCTGGACCTCAGCCATATAGTACTTTATAAGTAATAACCAGTAATTTGAATTGTGACCAAAAACAAGCCAGTATTCAGTGGAACTGTTACAAGAGGGGAATTAGGTGTTCTATATACTAAAAGATGGAGTTGGCCAGTTTGACCATACATCTCACAGGAGTAGGGCTTATGAAGGCTTTCTTTAGAGAGGTTTTCAACATTCCTGTTGGAAAGGAGAGCCCCGAGCCGAGCACATTTCAATAACATCCTGATAGGAAGGGTTTGTGTAATAAGCAGAACCAAGTACTTCCAAGTACACTGTGTTTTAGTAAGATTTTATTCTGTGTCCTGCAAAGGATTTCGGTTTATTACTTGCCTCCAGCCCTTGTGGTAGGATAGTCATGAGGAAAGAAATCAATAAATAAATCTGTGTTTGTGTTGCCAAATCATAAGGGAAGGTCTGCCCACCCACTCTCATACCTGCACCCTGACAGGGAATTACAGAAACTGAGCCAATCAAGGGTAAACAGAATTAATCTTGCCCCCATGACAGAAAGTACTTTATTCTAGTACTTAACTTCCACAGATGAAAACTAATCTTTTTTAACTTTTGATGTAATATCAGATATAATAAAAGCCACATTTCTTTCTCTACCTTTGTCTGTATATGTTTCTTTGAAAATGGCCCACTGTTGTAAAACTCTTTTCTGCAGCAATAATCTGTTGAAGGATTGCACTTATACTTGAAATACTCTACATCTCAGCTTGTTGGTTGATAAATAAGCACATATCTTCCCAGGAAGAGCAAACATATTTGCTCATCTGTACATTTGACTTGACTTTGTACAGAATCAAAACATCTGCCAGGATCTCTGAGACTATATCGAAGGGTTCTGGGATATATTCGTGCTTTCCCAAGATTCAGGTGAGGTATTCCAAGTGAAGAAATCATCAGTAAGAGGCTTCTAGCCTAGGCAAGGTGTTCACAACAAACACTCTTGTTCTGGCAATAAGGGAAAAATGGAACATAGATCCAGTTCTGGGAATAAAAGCCAGATAAGTTAAAGGAAGCAAAGCAAAGGCTTTGGGATTCAAATGTCCCCCTGGACTACTCCATGTTGCACTCCATTGTTATAAGTGCAAAGACCAACATGTTGCTTCAGAAATAGGCAATGTCAGTTGCTCTTGTTGTTGTTGTTGTTGCTGTTGCTCTTGTTGTGTATCTTCATGTCATTTCCAATTTATGGCAACCCTAAGGTGAACCTATCATGGGGTTTTCTGGAGCTGAGAGTGTGTGATGCACCCAGGGTCACCCAGTGGGTCTCTATGGCCAAGCAGGGAATTGTATCCTGGTCTCCAGGATCATAGTCCAATGTACAAACCACTACATCCTAAACAGAGCTGCAGTTTAGTTAAAGGGACCTGGACTCTTAACAGGCATTGCCCCAGCGGGCCAAGGGAGACTGTTGTTTCACTATGGCTTCTTGGCTGGAATCTTCAATAGTAAAAGATTGCAATTTCATCTCTTCAGGCTGGAGAAATGCTAGCAAAATGGGCTTCTCTTGTATTAGAGGTGCTGGGACAGTAGGGATGTCCAAGGCTGGCTCAGAGGGCAGTCCTCTCTCTTGTTTGATACCTATTCCAAATCCACAGCCTCACTCCCTGGAGCTGGAAGGTAAGATCAAGAGGTTGTTACATCAGGTCAGTAGCAGGTAGCCAAGCCCAGCTGTGGTGCTCTGCAGCCAGATGTCTGAAATAAGTATAAAAACATTTTAGGAGGAGAAGTTCTTACTCTTTCTAGTACTTCTTCTCTGATTTACCTTATTTAGTGATAAAGCACACACAGGAAGCAGTAGCTGCTGTTGCTGCTTTCTGGCTGTGCCTGAAGGCTAAAATTCTACTTCCAGTTCTGTTAGCACTGTTGACAGGTAGATTACCTTGGTGAGAGAAACACTGGTTTAAAGTGAAAGGACATGTAAGGTGCAGCCCAGGTCTTCACACAGTACAGATGCTGCAAATAATATCAGCATCTGTATGCAATGCAAATTCAGTAGGCTGTGTTACTACTTCCAACTACATTTCTAAGTGCAACTAAAGAGCAGAGCGTGGAAAAGTTGCCCGTAGGACTACAACTGCCAGAATCTAGCCTTCCAGTGCGCAAGGTAAGCTGGAGATTTTGGAAGCTGTAGTCCTAAAAAATAACTTTTCCAAACATTGCTAAAATTCCATCAAAGCCCAAGAAGAACCCACCTCATTTGAATGACACCTGAGTAACTGAGCATGGAATCTGTAATAATTAGGGCAATCAAGGCTTTTCTCACAGTTCAGTTCTGTTATGCTAGGATTGATATGACTGGGGCAACTCCTAAATAAAAAAACAGCAAAAAAGCCAGGTCCTAAATATAAAATGCATCTCTTCCCTAATGTTGTGTCTGCACAAATAAGCCTGGGAGAGTCAAAATTCTCCCAAGGTCTATTTATGTCTGGTCTATTTGTATAAGCTGAAGCATTTGTTGCAATTGAATGCAGACCTGAGCTCATATGCAGTTGCTACAATCTCCTGCCTTCTGCTTTTATAGCATTTTAATATTTAATGTTCTAGAGATCATCCAAGAATCTGCCATTTGATTATTGACTTTGATATTAGCCCTTTAAAAAAATCTTCCAAAGCCAGAATGTCTCAGTTCCCATTTTACTAGTTTTAGAATTCTCTTCCACAGACAGATTTTCTAAGTGTCTCAAAGGTAAATATATTAGGGATGTAATTTTGATAATAAGCCCCACTGGGCATGGTGGCCTACATCTCAACTAAAATAGACCTGTTGAGTGAATTGCTGACTGGTTTGTTTAATTCAATGGGTCTACTTTACTCAGGAGTAGCAACTGCACATAGACCAGTAGGATTTATTTCTATTACATATGTGTATGATTGTGCTTCACATATTCTTATGTGCAATATATGTTTTCCAACACTATTCCAATTTCACAGAACTACTGAACAAAAATAATCCAGACTACCTTTATCATGTAGCATCCCATACCTTCAGCCAAGGAGGAAAGATTTAAGACTGTCTTTTCAGAGTCTTTCGTGGGGGCTGAAACTAGAATTGCTTCCATTGCTCAGTAAGTCTCTTTCTGGGCAGGCTTTACATTTAAGAAATTCAGAGTACTTGACATGCCCACAACCAGTGTATCTTTACAACAATCCTGCAACTTATGTCAAGCGTTGAAACAGCAGCTGACCAGGATTACCCTCATGGCTTCCAGCTGAATGAGAATGTGGGAATGCAGGTCTCCTCAGGCCTGGCCCAACACTCAAGCAGCTTCCCCCACAGTGTCTGTTTATATTTACAGAAGTCAACAACTGTATTTCATGGAATGAAATTACCCAACTGAGGAGTACTATCTCTACCTGTATTATCATATTAGAGGTAAAGAAGGAGTGCAAAGACTAGGGCAGTAGGACTTGCTAGCCAGCCAAAGGCATGTCAAAGATTAAATATCAACTCACTGTTTGTTTGTGATTGCATGGGCACAAACAGAATGATAGCAGGTGGTTCACTGCTCCTATCATTGTGCAGAGAATCCTCTCAGACCAAACTTTAAAGTTGCTAAGCAAAGTGCTGAACTTATTTTGGAGATAAGGTTCAGCAGCTTGGATAGCTGCTTTAAAAAACAGAATAAAACTTCATCACCCTTTCTGATGCAAAAGCCACCAGCCACCCTGAGGAAACATATAAACTAATATACACATATAGTCTGTACATTTTAGATTATTTTCTTTAGCCTGTTTACCAGCTATACACCCTCCCTCACTTATTGAAAAAATAAGTAACTTTCGATTTTATTTTCATAGATCTATAAGGCATATAAAAAGGATACAATATCAACAAAGGATCAAAATATGGGAAACATCTGTGAGGTATTTTGATATCTAAGAATATATTTCAGTAATTAACAGACATAACTACTTCATATGATGTGTACAGAAATAAATACAGGCACAGATACAGATACGGATATAGGTACACACACACTTTTTTCATTGTAGTACATCACATTACCTGCTCAGTTTGACTGCAGAGCATACAGCATTATTGCTGCAATTTTTCCCCACTTGTTAGAACGTCCAGTCCAAACTCTCCTTGTGGGGCTGTTTTCCTTTCCATCTACAACACATACAATGAGGAAGTGCTGGGAATAACTGACAGCCATGGTGACCTATGACGTTCCTTGTTCCTGCTTTGACAGAGGTGGGAGGTACTTTTTGCAACCACCAGGTTCGCAGGCTCAACTGTGTGTCTGTCCCAGGTGATGAAGTTTGCTGAGCAAGATGGAGACAGGTGAGGGGGCATGGAAGGGGTAGATTAATTAGTGATTATTTATTTTTCTGCAAGGGCTTATACAACCCTCTTATCTCTGAATGATCTGTGAGTTATTTTGTGCTTGGTCAAGCAAACCTGCTGGCTTTAAGAAGGGAGTAAAACAAGACAAGGTTTACCTGTATATAGGACAGCGCCCTTCAAGGCAGGTGTTTTCAGGAGACCTGTCCAGGGTGCTGAAAAGTCCTGCTCCACTCTCACAAAGGGGACAGAAGGTATTGTGGCTGGGAAATGGCCTACTTAATGGCCTTTCAGAGTGGGACATGCTTCCTACCGCGTCCTCACTCACAAGTGTTTGTAAGTTCTCCGCCCCCGTGCTGCATCTCTAATGGAAGGGATGACATCACTTATTTATTAAGGTCAGGTCACTCAGTAAGCAGGCTGCCTTCCAGCTGATGTGCATGCAAGGAGATGGAGGGGGTGAGGGTTACCTATCAATGAGGTTGAATAGCCTGGAAAATCCCCCTCCCCGCTCCCCTGCTATGTGATTACCTAGCAGAAAAGGAGAGCTCTCCACGACTTTCCAGCATCTCCAGTAGAACAACCCCACCAATTCTGCCACAAAGAAGCAAATGAGACAGGTGCCCCTTCTTTGGCACATCACAGCACTTAAAGAACACTTATGGGGGGGAAACAAACAGATGGGCTCATATTCAGATACACAGTCTGCTTTTATTGAATTTTATGAATAATTTTAAAAATCTTTTTAATCCTTATTGCTATAATATCAGAATAAAATAATATGTAACTGAGAACTTTATAGCGTATTTTTTACTTTGCATACATTTTTAAATAAAGCTTTACAATAAAAATTAAGAATTGTTATGAAAGCAGTTGTAATGGTATGGTTATCAAGCCAGTTGCAAGGCTGCTCAAAGCGAAAGCATCAGCTGTTGTAACACTATGTAATAGTAACTACCATCCTACTGTCTGGAAGATGGGGCAAAGTGTTCAGAAATCGTGATACAGTCCCCATAACGCCCAGGGTTATTTTCCAAAAGAATAGAAAATGCACCCTGTATTTAAATGCAGCCTGAGATTCTGCTGTAGAATAAACTGCCACTAATGATTCTTTTCTCCATCGGAAATACAACCTAAATCTATTGAACGCAGTAGCTGAAGGGAGAAATTTCAAAACTCAGAGCCATTCTAGTTGGGCACGGTGACATTTTTGTCACTGTGTGCCTTTAAGTCATTCCCAATTTATGGCAACCCCAAACAGGATCTATCACAGGGGTTTCTTGGCAAGATTTTTCTGAAGCTGAGAGTGTGTGACTTGCCCAAAGTCACCCAGTGGGTTTTTGTGGCTGAACAGGGATTCAAACCTTGGTCTCCCAGATTCTTAGTAGAACATTCAAGGAACTATACCCTGCTGGCTCCCATGCTGACATTAGGAGGGATTATGGCCTTATTGTATATTTCTACTGCAGCTTCTGTTGCTTTATTTTGGTGATCTGCTCATTTAGTTTTACCTGCACCTCAATGTTCTGCTGATTTTATGATGTGACTGTAACCTGGAGATGTGTAGGAAGGATTTGTTGATGATCTATATTCCTCCATATCATCATATTTAAAATAATGTTTGAACAGAATAGATAGTTGTTCATATTTCTCCATCTGCAAATGTTTCTAGAAAGAAAACAGGTTTTAAAATCTGTATCTCAAATGTTATCTTTGTTATCTAGATATCTCTTTACATTATTCACTGTGATATAAATATATATTTGAATTATCTTTATTGACTTCGTTGCATATATGTATGTGTGTATATGACAGCAGCCTTAACTTCTAAAGCATTTAAGTTTGACTAGACTAGAGCCTGTTTTATATACAATTTAGTATAACTCCTTCCCATGAAAATGCATTCCAGATTCCTAGTTCCAGTCATATCCTGGAGTATCATTCCACACTAAAAAGAATATAGGATTGTGCTTTCCTTGTCATGGTTACAGCATTGACTACGAGTCATTCTAACATAGTTCTTGAGAAATTGAGGGGTATAAGGCTAGGATTCAGTTCTGGTTACAGCTGAAGAGGTGTACATCCTGTTCAGAACTTGGAATTGTTACTGAGCATGCTGTCTACAGGTTAGTGAGCATACTTGCCAAAAGTGCTGGTATCTGTGGTCAAAAAATGTAACTTTTCCAAGCTCTGAGCCTGGCATTCCGTAGCCAGGAATATGTGGTTGAAATTGCCATGCCATAAACTTAGAGATACGTGACTGAATCCAACAAGCATTTCCAGAGAAACTCTTTATATAATCACACTGTGAAGATGAAAAGAAATCTGATATATTTTTTTAACTTTTTCCATTTTGCTAATTAGCTTATTCACAGTTTGTTCTGTACGACATCCATGTAAATAATAGTTCTGCCACTTTGAATGGATCTGCCCATCTTTTCAAATACTGGAGACGTGTTTGTTTCTAGCAGTGAGAAAATGCATTCATTTATCATATAGCTTAAGATTGTAAATATAAAATGTCCCAGGTCTAGGACTACTGAATTAACATTCAGCTTCAAATATTCAGCTTCTCCTAGCTTCAAAGAGGGAATTCAGCAAACACTGTACAGCAGGTGGTATTGGTTATGTTGACATATAGTCACAAATATTTTTTTATTGCTTTTCTCACCTTAGCGAATGGAAAAATAAGCTTTGGAATATTAATGTAGGGTTTATTTTTAGCTATGGTTTCATTTTCACAGCCAAGGACATGTTAATAAACCCAAGGCCTGTTTCAAATGGATCCTTACATACTCCCAGGGAAACACTAGCCTCATAGTCTTCCACCTGCACTTGGATTAGACAGTGCAGTCACCTTATAATTAGAAACACATGACATTTATTTATATGACACTAAGACAAAAGCAAATAACAGCTATCACAGTACTTTGTGACACTATTTAGAACAGAAAGAGAAGCAAGGTGTTCAATTTGAATGAACAGCTCTTACATTTCATTTCATAAGATTCTGTTAAGAGAAGAGAATCTACAGTGGAGGTGAACTTATCCAGAGACTAGAGAAGTTATTTTTTGGACTACAGCTTCCAGAATCTTCTAGCCAGTAAAGTCACTAGCCATGCTGGTTGGGGAGTTCCAAGAGTTGCAGTTCAACAAAATAACCTTTCCAAGCTCTGACTACACCCTTTGAAATTGACACTTGATAAATGCTCCTTCCCATGAATCTCTATTTCAATTTTGGCTACTTCAGAAGTTTTAAACACTCATTGGCCAAACTATTTCTTTTCATCTTTGCTCCAGTTACTCCTATTTGTATACTCTTGAGACATGTTTGATTGACTGATTGATTGATTGCTCCCTATCCTACAAAGCATGGCCAAAGAAACTCACAATCTTCCCAACCCCCTGTGTTCACAGATTTCTTGTACCTTATGTGTTAGCCTTGTTCCCTCTTTTTCATTCAAATCTCTTGTCCTAGAGTAGGGTTGGGTAATTAGCATGTCCAAGGTCCCAGTAGTTCCTGAGCGCACAAAGCCTAGAAGTTGCCGAAAATTGGAAAATAAAATAAAAAGAGGAAGTGACAGGTTATCTACTTTTGGATTTAATTTTTGAAGCTGGAAAGCATTGCATCCCACAGTGGACAAACTGCTATTCCTGGTGGTCTTCAAGAACAGGGGAAAATATTTCTCACAAACGTATTTTTGATACGAGGACATGATTGGCTTTGTTGGGAGCAGAGAGTCACTAAAATGGCTGCATTTTGCCTGCCCATGTGCTACAGTGACCACTTCCTCTTTCAATATGTCTACTCTGACTTCACATACATAGAGTCATACATAGGATACTTCTCACTTCTAAAAGCCTCAAACCTGGGTGGAGTTAAAATTTTGGATGCCTCTCTACACTGTACTAATACCTCATACCAGACTGATATGCCCATTCTATATAAATGTATGTTTTCATATGTTTAAATCTCCTCTATAAATCCACAGAAATTAGAGAAGCACACATAAGCTTCTGAGTTTGCATAAGAAGAAAATAAATTCTTGCTCTATCACTAATTCAGAATAGATCTGTCATCATATGAGCATAGGATTCCTACCAAAAGCTGACTGAAAGCTCTGGGCTCTAATTTGATAATGATGTTTGTTATAGTTGTTAATTGTGATTGTCACCATTGTTGTTTAATGTAGCACATCCAGCTGGAGGAAAGAACCCTTGAGATGCGAGATGTTTTCACTGGATTCTCCATTATAGTCACAGGGGTATTTCTTACCCACAAGGACAGACCTCAGTGTTTAACATCATCGACAAAATGAATCAGCAAGAGGTGATACTATGATCCACTGGAATATGGCCCGCGACTGTTTCCACTGGTGGGAAGCAACCTAAGGGGCCAAAATGTAGCAAGTTACCCCAGATCTCCTGAAGGAATCAGATGTCTCCACTGCCCAGAACTCAAGAGTGCTCCTCCAAGCCACCCATAGGTGTCATTCAACTGTGAAAGTCTCTTTCTTCATGAACCAGTAACATCCAGACTTGCCATGGCACATGCAGCAGATTCATTCCACAGGGATATTATTTTTCCCACTCACTCTCGGGGCTCCAGCAGTGACATCAGCACTGCTAACCGCCTCCTGTTGAGCCGGCAGAATCGGCTGCTGAATGGAAATCACCGAGGCTTCCGCACTTCATCTCCCATGGGAAGAGTGATTCTCATCAATACACCGCTTGAAGGTACAGTGTTTGTCACTTGTGGCTCAGAGCCTGCGGAGTCACTTTTAACAGAAATAACTACTATGACATACTGAAGCTAACTGTAACTGAGCAGTTGAAGGATGATACTCTGGATCTCAGAGCATCATCTACCACAGCTCAGTTATGCTCACAGGTGGTTTCAGCATGTCTTTATAATCATTTGACTTCAAAGTAACTTTCCAGACTTTCCTGGGCTGCATCACTCTGCCTAAACTGGCATTCTTTTAATTGTGTGGTTAGCAATCACAACCAGCTTTTTAAAATTCACACCAAGCTTGAGGGTGGGGAGAGATCTGCTTTCATCAGCTAGTCAAACCTAGAGCAGACCCACTAATATCAATTACAGTTATTAGTTAACAGCTAATATATAGAACTCCCATTGATTGCAGTGATATTGGCCAAGGTCCTGCATCATCAGGCATAACAGCACTTATGGAGTCATGTTATCATAGCTACATCTGACAATGCTACCCGCTCCCAGCCTACCTTTTCAGCCAGGCAGCACCCCAACAAAAGGGCTACTCAGGGGTTAAAAGTGGGGATAATAACATCTGCAGCACTCTCTCAGTTGCAGGACATGTTAGTACTTAGAAGGGAGACTGCCAGGGGTGCGGCTACAACTGCCTCTGTCAGTGTACCTCTCAATTGGGAGAGCACTGCAGGTTTGAGCCAGAATCTTGTTGGGGAATTGTGAATACATAATCTATAGTAACCTACAGTTACAGTTACTGTTACTCATTTGCAACTCAAAGGGACCATGAAATCCCCTAAACTCCACTTACTGGTAAACAGCTTCTGTAATCAGCAAGGGTCTATTTCCCTCAGGATTGGGAAGCAGCTGCTTGACATTTCCCACACGCTCCCCACAAGCAGTCTCTGGCTCAAGGGAGATTTGTGACAAGGGTCCTTTTGCTGGCTATCATGCCAGAGATCACTCATGAGAGGGGGCGGGAACGTCAGGCAGCTGTTTCTTGATCAGTGTGGAATATGGATCCCTGTCAGTCCCAGGGGCTTCTTACTGGTAAGTGGAGGTTGGGAGGGGTCACACCAGAATTCATTATGTATCAATATCATTATGGTGCTACATAGTCCACATACAGGACTTGTGGAGTACCTCAAAAACCCTTCAGATGCGATACTTCCTGTCTGAAGAAGGTTAGCAGGATCATGTTTGCTTGCTAATGACTGTTAATATGTCTCCCAAAAGTTAGGAGGTCATAAGTCTGGCTAATGATCTCTTAATTACTGAACAGGTTACCAGGAATAATTAAGTCTGGATCCAATCCCATGTTCTACAAAACCTTCAGTCTTACTGTGAATTTTTTTCATTTTGTTATGTGTTTTCAAGTCAACTCCAATTTACAGTGATTCTATAATAAGGCTTTCTTGGCAAGATTTATGCAGAGATGGTTTCCCTTTCCTTCTTCTAAAATATAGCTTACAGAACTTGGTATTCCTTGATTATCTTGCTTTCAAATACTAACCTGACCTGGCCATGCTTAGCTTACAGGATCAGACAAGATCTGGTGCCTTCAGGGTGTTTAGGATTGCTCCTACTATGGATATGAAGGAATGAATTATTTGTGTGCATTGACAAAGGGGCATAGTTTAACAAATTTTCCTACATTACTTCTCTAGGAGCTTGTCTATCAGAAATATCTTATAGCATGTGTTTTAAGAAGATCCAACCCTCCTAGATAGCATTTCTGAGACAGGCATACAGTCAGACAATACTGTCCTGGAGATCCAAGACAGTATTTGTGGTAGAAGATGGCTATCTTTGGCTGGTAATTTCAGCACATTACATGCTATTGCTGGTACCCATTCATAGTTATAAATCATGGGGGTTTTTTCCCATTACAGCTAATAGTGATGAGAGCGAAGCCATCAATGCCATTACAGTGGAAAAGAGTGCAGATGGGAAATTGGGCTTCAGTGTGCGTGGAGGCTCAGAGCATGGCCTGGGTATCTTTGTCAGCAAGGTGGAGGAGGGCAGCAGTGCAGGTAAGCAAACACTCATCAACTCTCAACCCAACAATCAGGTAGCAAAGTGATCATAATTTCTAGATGTCAGTCCAAAACTTTAATGCCTGTGGCAAGAATGGGCAAAGTACTACCGATGGTAGGGTTCCCACATCAGGAACTGGTGCAAGAGTACTATAGGATGAGGTATCCAGGTTCCTCCTACCAGTGAGCTATGATGCAATGAACAGAACCTGGAAGTCCTGTGGGGTCTTGACACAAGTTTTCATTACACCACCACTCACTGGTGGGAAGGGTCTGGATGCATCATCCTTTAGTGCCCTACTTGCCAGCAGCACAGAACTCCACTCAGTACAGCTGCTTGGATTTTTAGGTGGGACAGATCAGGAAATAGAGTATAGCCATGACATTGTAGCTACAAGTCCAATGTAGGAGCTCAACTGTTTTTGTGTGTGTGTGCCATGTTGTTAGTTCTGCAGCAGTATTGGTAAATGATTCCATTATGAGATTCACAGAGAATCTTTCATACGCCTATTTAATGCTTTAGTAAAGAAGTAGCATAGCATTTTAAACATATGGGGAAATGGTTGCAAAGTACTTGAATAAGTCTACAGACATGCCTGACCTATCGAATGGATGCATCTGAGGAACAGCCCAAAAGTATATGCTTATCTTAAAATTTACTTCCCACCCCAACCATTCTTTATGGTATGGATGCAAAAAATCTGCAGCTAATGAGATAGAATCTGTTTTAATATTAATAATAAATGCAAATGTGCCAGTGAACATTAAGGTTATCTAAAACAATGTTATTTAACAATGCTGTTTAAAAAAAGAGAAGAAAGTAGGAAAAAGAAAAGCTTCCCAATCCCTAAACCAATCAGAGCTATCTGTATTTAATACCAACAGAACAGGCTGGGCTGTGTGTGGGAGATAAAATCACAGAGGTGAACAGTGTGAGCTTGGAGAACATTACAATGGGAAGTGCAGTCAAAGTCCTGACGGGGAATAACCGGCTGCGGATGGTTGTGAGACGCATGGGCAAAGTGCCAGGGATAAAGTTCTCCAGAGAAAAGACCACATGGTAAGCGGAACTGCCTACTATGGTGACACCCTATTGTCAGCAGGCCTTGGGTAACCAAAAATCACAATGTGTTGTTTGTGTGGGGGACAAAGTGATGTGCTGGACTCAGCAGAGCAGAGACAGAACGATCAGGTTTCATGAGAGCCGAGGTGATGGTATCAGAATGAACTCTGACCAGGGAGCAGGAGAGATTGGAGTCAGGGTGACATGGGGTTACTGGGCTAAATTCTCTCCTCTGGCTTAAATTCACATGGGAATGCTGGTGTTGGACAGGGGTTTGTGTGCATACTACACAGATTGGAATGTATGGCAATAAGTGTCAGGGAGAATCTGATTGACCAAAAGAGAGGAAGGAAAAAGATCCAAAGGCATATAACTAAGGCTCTGCAGGAATCCCAGAACTGTTTTAGCACATTCTGTCTTCCCCCTGCTAAAAATATGGAGAAGGCTGTAGCAATCCATAAGCATAAAACAAAGAATAAAATGAATATTATTATTAAGAGGATGGACTGTAATTTCAGCAAAAATGCATAAGGTTTTGAGTACTCCAGAACTCGTCATCAGAGATCATCAGAAGTTGGACTGGGGCTTAGTTTATGTATATTTCAACTTTCTTCCTTTAGGGTACTCAAGGCAGTGTATATAGGGGTTCTGAAGTGGTCTCGCATCTAAGTACTAACTAGCAGACCCATGCCTGCATGGATTCAGCAGATAACTGTATCATGTGCCCACAAACAACACTCTGGGAATATTTACACCTGCTTTAAAGAAATCTGTAGCTGAAATAGCAAATGTGGAGTGACATAGCAAAAGGCCCCACGCCAGAGAGAATACATTGTTAATACACAGAGATGAAATTAATTTACTTCCAAAAATACTTCTCAAAATTATCATTAGCAGCTAAGTTCAAATACTTTCCTAATATGTGATATTTGCAGGTGCTACACAATTGTTTCTATAATCAGAATTTGCCTACTTATATCCATAGTCAGTTTGACATGTCAAGACAATTGCAATGCAGCTAACTGATATTATATGCTTTTTAAATTTTCTGTATCAAGGCAACATTTTCATT
This sequence comes from Iguana delicatissima, assembly GCA_948472985.1. Taxonomy (NCBI): domain Eukaryota; kingdom Metazoa; phylum Chordata; class Lepidosauria; order Squamata; family Iguanidae; genus Iguana; species Iguana delicatissima. Next base: position 210,886 of record CAOKZL010001051.1, read on the forward strand.
GTACACCTGAATGCTGCAGAGCAGAGGAAGGTATGCTCTGTAGCCAAGAGGGCGACATCATGGCATTTCAGGCTCCTCCACAGCTCTGACAGGCCACAACACCTTATCATGGCTCCCACTTTGTGGAAACGGAAAGTGAAGTTGCATCACTCCCTGTCCTTTGGAGGGGAGGCATATTAGGAGGGTTTGTTTGTTTGTTTGTTTCGCAGGAGCCAGGGGGACAAAAACTCATTTTAAAGCCTATTTAGGCCCTAAATAGATGAAACCAAGTGTTGTTTGATCCAAAATTGTGGGGATTTGGCCAGATTTTTTGGTGGGGGGAGCAGAAGCTGTGGGTCTTGAGGAGTCAGTGAATATCTGAAGTACCTGCAAAGGACTGTATGAGGTCCACAGATCACATGAGCCCATTGTTGGAATTGGAAAGAAGTAGATATAGAGGATATGAGGTTCATGTAATTCACGTAATTAAGGTCCTAGTTTGTGTGGTGCAAGGACTGGACCAGACTGTGGTCTACTATGAACTCAGAGTGCATCCTAGAAATACTCAATATGACTATGCAGTGCCATCCAGAGATTTGTTTTAATTTTTACTTTTATTTTATTTTATTTTTACTGCTCTTGAGAGATAACAAGTAATGGTATTTAGAACTGGACAGCATTTCGTAGATAGCATATTCAATGACTATTAGTATTTGACTGGTAAAGATTCTGAAATATCAAATCCAAACCTTACCAAGCAGTCAACAAGTCTGAAGCATAAATAACGGAATTCTGAGGTAAAATATAACATGAAACAGATGAACTGAAATTCGGAACTCTCATTCAAAACGTGATTGAGTAAATGGAGAAATATCTGAATTCTTTGTATTTGCAAATACAAACTTCCCACAGTTATCCATACTTTAGTGACATCCCGTTGGATTACTTTAATGTGTCATATCTGGAGATTGACCCTGTAGCCAGTTCAGAAAGTTCAGGTACCAACACAGCAGTTACAGTGCTGATAGGGAATGGGCACACAAACACTCCTTGTCAGAACAACACTGGTTCGTGTCCAGACTCAGTTTAGAGTGTACAATGTAGAGCAATTCATGATCATGGTAGCTTAAAGGGCCCACATTGTCCCCCACAACTCTATTAATTTACAAAGATTCTCTTCAAAGGCCTTTCTTTACACCACCACCTTTGGAGGTGAGGTGGATGATGACTTGTAATAGGGTCTGTTTAGTGTTAGTTTCCTCAATCTGGAATGTCATAGGGAGGCTTACTTGATTTCTTTTTGATACCAAATGAAAAAGATCTTTGTGCTTGTTCAAGTCTTTCACAGGCAGAAAGTCTTTCACAGGCTTCTGTGCCCTGTTCTCCTTCATACTGTTTTTCAGCTGTTACATTTCATGTTGTATTGTTAATGATTTATGGACTCATACAGTTGCAGACTGAAAAATAATTTAGTCAAACCACCTGCTGATGCAGGAAATCTGCTGCTTGCTGCATTATTGCTGTTTTATTGTCTTTAGTGTTAATTGTTCTCTGAGAGGTGATTGCCCAAAGAACAAAGGGGAAAAATTCTAAGTACATTGGTATGTAACATAGTGCTCTGCCATACTATGCCATGTTACACACCAATCCCCAGATATGTTCTGTTCTGTTCTGTTCTATTTAAGATATTTCTGTATCGCTTCCCAGCCCACAAGGGCTCCCAGGGTGAGGAACATATAGAAATAACTAAATTGGTACAAAGATAAAACATATTTAAAACACATTAAAATACTCTTTAAACAATCTACAAATAATCCTAAAATGCAATTTTAAAATAGTTAAAACCAAGCAATTTCAGACATTAAAGGTCATATGGAACAACACTGTTTTGGCTAACAGCTGGAAGCTTAAAAGAAATGAAGCCAGCTTAACTTCTTCTGGTGGGGAGTTCCACAGTCAGGGTGCTGCTACAGAGAAAGCCCTGTTACATATGCATACTAACCTGACTTCACAAGGTGTTGGGACACACAATATGGCCTCCTCTGAAGATCTCAAATTTCTACTACAGCTAGGTTGGTTTCTGGATAGAACTGATCTTATAGTTAGGCAGAGTAAAGTAACAGCCAATTTTGGATGCAGCAAAAAGGCAGCAAATTATTAGTTCTTTGTTTTGTTCTTGTTAAAAAAAACTCTTTGCCAGGTGCTATACACCTTGAATTAGCAAAAATGTTGACATTTGCTGCTCATCCTCAAGCAGAAGTGTCTTGGGCTGGCTCAGTTTCTAAATCAGACTCCCTGATTTAACAGCATAATTCTGGATGTGAGCAATTGGGCTGTAGTCATGTAAGGCAGAAAGGAGAAAATTGCACAGGCTCAGATAAGTATTTAAATCAGCTTTAGGGCTTTCATTGTTTGTCAGAATGATTGCATATTGTCTGCAGTATCAAAAGCAGTACACTCCTCAGTATTACTTGGGTAGAGAACACCAACAGAAGGGTGCTATGGCATTGGTCTTCTTCTTGTAGGTTTCCATGGACGTCTAGATGTCCACAGTGAGAACAGAATGCTGGAAAGGCCTTTGGTATGACTGAGCCCATCTTATATTCTTATGTGCCGGGTGTCAATGAGTCCAGACTCAAAGTGAGCTCTTTTGCCAGGACTAAGGCTGCAAAACCTGGTTATCATTGTTCCAGCACTTTGGGGTTTATCTAATGTCCTTGGATCAGAATAGAGACCCAAATGGTGAGAAGTAGAAAGTCAGTTTACAGTTATCCTCAAAATCTGAAATCCTGAGTGATTCCTTAATCTTGTCCAGGGTTGATGTGGTCAACCGGCGCCTGATTGTGGAAAGAAGCGGCTCAACTCCATCAGACACCAGCTCTGAGGTTGGAAGACGGAGAATTGTCCACCTCTACACGACATCAGATGACTACTGCTTGGGTTTCAACATCCGTGGGGGAAAGGAGTATGGCCTTGGAATTTATGTCTCCAAGTAGGTCTTACTCATCCTGAAGCTTCTTGTTCTGGTCTGTTTCAGACCATAAGGCCTGTATAGGATCAGCCACACATCATGTTAGTCACATGGCTTGCCCTTGAGGGAAAGATGTTTCGTCCACAAGTAGCCAGTGCAGAGATCAGGATCCAGATCAAGATCCTAAAGTGGGAGAGGGTTTAAAGAGATTTTAATCCAGATCAGAGTAGATGCCAACATATTGTCATATTTAACAGGTGGGCTGGCATTCAGTTGGGAAGTTCATCATAAATTGATTTATGATTGAATTAAGCTGAATTGTGCTGTTGTGCAATATTTGTATTCTCAAGAGATGTAGCTACACCACAGGGACCATTGTACAAACAGAGCTAGCATCATGGCCTTTCTGCAGTGGCCTCACTGCACCATGGATCTCATTGCACTATGGGTCCCAGGATGGCACCTAATCTGTAGTGGGAGCCCCCATTGTGCAACAAGACTCAGTGTGAGGTACCCCACTGCATGTCACTGCAGTTCACCAGAAAGGCTATCCATCTTGTCAGAGATGTAGCTATATCGTCATAAAATTATGCATCATAGCCTCTGATACAGGATCTCAACTGTGATGTTTAAAAGGAAAATTAATGCTCCTAGAGCAAATTCGCCCTCTTTTTTGTCTAGAAAAGAGCTGTTTTATTATCATTATCATTAACATTATTCCTACTCCCCTTTTCCTCCTGACATCAGGACTCAAGGTGGCTTACAAATTTAGAACAAGTACTATATCGCTAAAAATATACAATGGGCAAGTTTAAAATATTGGGAGGTCTTGGACAGGTTGAAGGCCACAAAATCAGCCTTGGAGGACTACATGCGGTCTCAGGCCCACACTTTGCCTTCCTCTTTCTGGTACTAATGGCTAGGAATGCTGAGAGTTGTAGCCCAACACACCTGAAAAGCATTAAATTTAGGAAGGCTGCTTAAAGATTAATTTGAAAACCATGAGCAAAAGTTTTATCAAGGGGCATGCATTTCACCAGGGTTTTGCTGGAGAAAACACTATTATACTGCCTTGCAACCTTCTGTTATTCTCTTCCTCTCATGTACAAGAAGATATGCCAGCTCTCCTTTCTGCTTGGGCTAGAAAGCTTAGTTTCTCTGCCAAATACTCCACTGTTCCACCTGGGGAATAATTCCTATCTTGCCTCATTTCCAGAGTGGATCCCGGTGGGCTGGCTGAGCAACATGGGATCAAGGTCGGCGACCAAGTCCTTGCAGCCAACGGAGTCAAGTTTGACGACATCAGCCATAGCAAGGCAGTGGAAGTGCTAAAGGGGCAGACTCACATCATGCTGACCATCAAGGTGAGGCATTGTACACCGTGCCAGGGCTAGACACAAGGGTTGTCATCCTGAGAAAAGATGACACCATGGCCTTGCCATGAACAAAAACTTAGATCAAAGTCCAATTCTTAGTCCCGAGTTGAGTAAATCTGTTGCATCTATGAGAATGCAACAAATCAACACTTATGTAAGTTTTATTGAGACAATGGATCTACACAGATTGGGACTACCATTTGCATTTAGGACAGGGTGGTGTTTGTGGGGCTCTCCGGATGTTGTTAGACTGCTGTTCTCAGCATTCCTCACCATTGACTATGTAGGCTAGAGCTTCTGGGTCTTGCAATCCAACAACATCTGGAGGGTGACATGAGTCCCAACTACTAATTTAGTCTGTAGTACCATGAGAATCACCAATATGGTGATTCTAGAAACTTTGCTGGGTGTCATTGTTGTAGTTGTTTTTATTTATTTATATTCCACTTTGTTCTCAAAGTTGGGACTGAAAGCGGCTCATAATTTAAAAGACCAATACAATTAAAAAATACAAAAATGAACATTGAAATAGAATTAAACTATTTACAGTATTAAAACAGTTCACATCTCAATTAAAACAGTAAAATGTTTTATATTAAAAATATAAAACGCTCCTAAAAACAGTTCACTTAAAACAACATCCACTAGCCCATTCTTTTAAAAGTTTGTGTTTTAAAAGCCTGTCTGAATAAAAAGGTTGCAGCTTGCTGATGAAAGGACAATGAAGAGGAGGCCATTCTGGCCTTCCTGGGAAGGGAGTTCCAGAGTCTAGGGGCAGCCCCTGAGAAGGCCCTCTCTCACGGCCCCACCAACTGTGCTTGAGACGGTGGTGGGACTGATGGAAGGGCCTTTCCTGATGATCTCAGAGCCGAGGCCAGCTTATAGAGGGAGATTTGCTGGTTATATAGGGCCATATAGGGCTTTATAGGTCATAACCAACACTTTGAATTGTGCCCATAAACAAACTGTCAAGCAGTGCATCTGTTTCAACAGAGGCATATTACAGTCACTGTAACCTGCCTTAGTTAAGTCTGGCTGCAGCTCTTGGGACCAGCTGAAATTTCTGAACACTCTTCAAAGGCAGCCTCAAGTAGAGCACATTACAGACGAACAGCATGTAACTAACCCTTATAGCATCTTGGCTAGATCTGATGTCTTAAGGAAAGTTGATGCATAAGCTTTACATGTACAAAAGCACTCCTGGCCACCATAGAAATCTGGACCTCCAGATTCAAAGTTGAGTACACACAAATTGTGAACCTGTGTCTTCAGGGGGAGTGCAACGCCATCTAACATAGGCTGAATCCCTGTTCCCCAAACTGCCTTCCAACTGACCAAGAGCATCTCTGTCAATTTGTTTGCCCCCATCCAGTTCATTAGTGATGACAAACACTGGTTTAGGACCAGAATGGCTTCCTTTGATTGAGGTGAAAAGAAGTAGTCAAGTTGGGTGTCATCCACATATTAATGACACCAAACTCTAAAGTTTTGGACAACCACTCTCAGCAGTTTCTTGTATATGTTAAATAGCACTGGAACCAAAAAAGAACCTTGAGAGATCCCACAGGCAAATGGCCAGGCAGCCAAGCAGAAGCCCCTCAACACTACCTTCTAGGTTTGCCTCTCCAAGAAGGAACGGAGCCACTTAAAACAGTGCTTGCAAGTCCTGTCCCAGTAAGACAGCTCAGAAGCTTATCAGGGTCAACTGCATTGAAAGTTACTAAAATGTCCAGCAGAACCAACAGAGATTTTCCCTGTCTTGTTTCCTATGCAGGTCATCCACCAAGGTGACCAAAGCCATCTCTGTCCCATAGCTGAAATCAGATTGAGATGGATTTAGATAATCTGTTTCATCTACAAATGCTTGGGAGACCACCATACACTCCATTACCTTGTCCAGTAGGTTGGACACTTGCTAATTATCCATTAAGGAGGGATTCAGAGATGGCTTTTTTTAAAAAAAGGTCTCAGAACTGCCTCCTTTAAGCAAGTTGGAACTCTGCCTTATTATAAGGAGACATTGGCTACCCATTTCACCCACTCAGCCAGTCCCCCTCTGGTCCATTTGATAAGCTAGGAAGGGCAAGGATCTCACCTCTCCAAGGATCCTGTCCACATCCTCAGGCTGCACAAATTGAAAAGCATATAATAATGCTGGATGAGCAGGATCCAAGATTATCTCCACAGGAACTGTATTAACTACAGCATCCAAGTTGGAGTAGATCTGAGCAATTGTATCTGCAAAATGCTGTGCAAATTCTTGTTAGTGGGCTCTTCAGTGGTCTGTATTTTCTACTGGAGGACCAGTGTGTAATAGACCTCTGAACACTCAAAAAAGCGCTGCTGGGTAGCACCTTGCTGAGGTAATGTTGGCAGCAAAAAAATAATTTATTTGCTGCCCACAGTGCCATGGAGCAGGCCCTCAAATAAGCCCTAGCTCATGTTTGGTGCGACTTGCTCCGCTGAGTTGGGGACTGGGGCCACGAAGAGGCCACTGATGGAGCTGAAGGGCATGAGAAAGTAATCTTTCATTAATAAAAAGGCTACAACAAGCACTTTTCTGAACTATAATTCCTGAATCCCCACAGCATTATCTGCAGTTTGTCCTGTTCCTGAGTCTGCCACTTTAATGTTGAAACTGTTAACTTTCGTGCTAGAAGTAGAAGGCAGACCCACCTCATGCTGAGTTCCGATTAGGTGCTGGCAGCAGCATCTCACAAAACTAAGGTTCCTAACACACTGCTTGTCAAAGTAACTGTATTGAATTCCCCCTTTCTGTCATCTTCGTAGCACCCAGTAATTTCCCTCCCCAGGATGCCGTGAGACCCAGACTCCTGAGACGTAAGAGATACAGTTTCAGCTGGGAAGGGACCTGGCGGTGGGGAATGCATTATTTATTAAGGTGTCTCTCTGCCTGGGATCAGATTAGACTCTGAAGACTGGGCAGGCAGCAACTGATCCCATGACGTGTTGTGTCTCTTCTGTCCCTTCCATCTAGGAGACGGGGAGGTTCCCGGCTTACAAGGAAATGGTGGCTGAGTACTGCTGGCTCAACAGAAGTAAGACATGAATGCAACATGTTCCATGTATGCTGACATACTAAGCGTTGGTTTGCTGAAGAACAATCAGGAGTGCCAAAGATGTTTCTGCAAGCAAGCTGCTTACCCTCTTTGCATTTCAGAAAACATCTCTGTTGCCTCTCTCACTCATGCCTTTCAGTATTGCATAAAGGGTGCCACATTGACAGACAGCACAACATACACATACATACACATACACCCAGCAGCCCAATAACTGATGGGCTGCACTGACACATATTGATAGAACTTAAAATCTTAGATACCTCTGGGCTTACATAAAAAGAGCCATACTGGACCAAAACAAAAGCCTGTCTGGTCCAGCATTCTGTTCCTCCAATAGCCAACCACATTCCCATAGGAAGTTTACAGTCAAGATAGGAATGTAACAGCCTCCTTCCACTCATGTTACCTAGCATATAGTGCTCAAAGGCATGCTGCTTCTGGTACTGAAGTTATATAGCTGTCGTGTAGCCACTAATAACTTTATATTTCATAAATTTGCCTAACCCTCCTTTTAAAGCTGGCCAACCTTAGCTGCAGTAGCAAATTCCATAGTGGAACTACGCACTGCATGAGAAAAGCATTTCTTTATGTTGTCCTAAATGCATCATTCAGTTTTCTTGGGTTGTTCCCTATTCTAGTATTATAAGAGTAAGAGAGAAATATCTTCATATCCACTTTCTCTACACCATGTATCCTTTAACGGCATGCTTGCAGGAGCACAGAAAGGGATCGAGGAGGAGGAAGGTTATTGGCTGCCTGTTCCATGTTGGAATTATTAAAGAAAAGAGAAATTCATCTCTGGAGAATGATCTAGTGTGAACCCACCAATCAATCAAATAACTGGTTAAGGCCATAAAATGTCATGCACATGGATGGGAGGGTAGCAAGTTTGTACCTTGGTATTCACTATTGCAGTTATATCTAGCAGGTAACTCAACAAACAGGTAGCACCCCAAAAGTATAAAGTATTAAAAAAGATAATATGAGCTCCCTTACCCTATAGGGGCCCATGACAAATGCACTGTCTCGATAAATCCAGGAATGGCAACAGCAAAGGCTCTGCTATGTATACCAGACTGAGAAAACTTTGGCCTTCCAAACATTTTGGCCTGCAATTCCCATAGTCATTTGCCATTGCCCATGCTGGGTGGGGCTAATGGAAGTTAGAGACCACAATATCTGCAGAGTAAAAGGTTATGTATCCCTGATTTAGGAAAAGAATCAACTTTTTTCTCAGTTACAGAATACAGTACATTCAGTGCTGGGGAAATGCAGTGGTCCCACAATGAATGCAGAGCCCAGGGAAAATATTTGTACTATGTGCAACAATAGATGGCACCTGCGAAGCTGGGAAAAGTTACTTTTTTGACTACAACTCCCAGAATGGTCCTGCTTCCTGAAGGTTTCTAGGAGCTGGAGTCCAAAAGACACAGATGCTAAGAATTTCCCAAATTGTTAGCATCTGTGCATTGATACCAACATCTGTGCTGATACTGATGGTATAAGTGGAAGGATTCCCTCTGTGTTCATTTTTATCTTTCTCACTCTTGATGCAGTGACCAATGGCCAGTTGCAACAGCTGTCCCAGACCTCTGAATCCAGTTCCTCTGTGTCATCCTACTCCTCAGGAACCCCTTTCAGCTCCATCAATGGCCTCTTCATGGCCCCTGTCCCTAACTCAGCTCAAAATAGCATGGTGGACGTTGGCATCTCCACTGAATTGCCAGTCCGGAGCCACTCTTCAGAGAAGGCAGAGACTGCCATGCAGACTGACCCACTGCCTGATGGAGCTTCCTTTTCTGGGAGCCTGGTAACTGAGACCCGCCGGATTGTACGACCCATGGAAATCCTAAAAGACACAGCCATACGCACTGAGAGCTTCAAGGACTCCTTCCACCTGAGGAAGCACCCACCTCTTGCTGGCAAGGAGATGACAGACCCCTCCCCAAAAACTGCACTTCTCCTGGCACTTAGCCGCCCACGACAGCCCATCAAGAGATCACAAAGCTATCTGACCATCTGTGGTAGGTGCTGAGACCTCCTCCTCTTGTTCTTCCTCCTTCAACTATAAATTAACAGAAGAAAAAATGTGATTCCTGCATTTTACTTTGAAAGTTTTCAAGAGCAGCTTGAACTAGAACAGAGAACCTTTGGTTCTGCATGTGGCTGCCCAATGTGGTAAAATGTAAGAACTGTAGTTTGGAAGAAGGTCTTCCTGGCATTGAAAAGATTCATCATTTCCCATGGGTGTGTATGGATGATTAAAAGGCAAACCCCAACATCACTTCTACCAAGTTTGTCCTGGATCCAAGAAAGATGTAGTTAATCACTGAAATATATATATATTAAAATGATTAAAAAACAGAACTTAAAAAACAGGTATCAGGAATGAAATGTTTTGGCTTCCGCCTTCTTCAGTCACCAAGACAAAACATGTTTCATATTTGGCAACTTTAGAAGGCAGAAGCCAAAACATTTTTCTCTTGATGTACTGGATGTCCAAAATTATCTTGACAATTTCAGTTGTATAGTTTTCAGATACCCTGTATATTTTCAACTTCTGTTTGTTAATCACTTCCATATTTAAGTTTGTATATGTACATGTCTATGTGGCAATCATAGATAGACAGACAGACAGACAGACAGATCAAAGTATATATAATATATCAAGAGATCACAGATCTCTCTCACACATATTCTTTCTATCCCAAAAGGCACTCAAGATAGCTAAAAGTAATACAAAAAGAAAACAAAGTCTTGATTTTAAAATGCAACATAAATTAAACAAATTAAATATGCAACTAAAAACACAACAGTAAAATTGAGAACTAGCACACTCAACCAGTTGGGGCATAAATATCCTAAAAACACCAGATCCCGTTTGATCTTGGAATATAAGCAGGGTCATCCCTGGTTAGTACTTGGATGGGGACTGCCAACAAATGGCAGGTGCTGTAGGCCAGTATTTCAGAGAAAGGCACTGGAAAAACCACCTCTGAGTACCCCTTGCCTAAGAAAACCCTATCAATTTCATGTGGTTGCCATAAGTCGACAGGAGACTTGAAGGCACATACATATACATATCCATCCAATTAATGTTCCTTGCAACAGCAGGCAAACTTGTATATCAAAAGCTTTGTTGCTCTTGTTAATTGCTATCATAGCATTTGGACTCATGGTGACCCTATTAACGGGAGACCTCAAAAAGATCCTGTCACCAACAGCCCTGCTCAGGTTCTGCAAACTCAGGGCCTCAGCTTCCTTGATTGAGTCTATTCTCCTGTTATGTGATCTTCAACTTTTCCTAATTCCTCCCAGTTTACAAAACGTTATCCATTTCTCCAATGAGTTATGTTATCTCATGATATGGCCAAAAGTACAACAGCCCCAATTTAGTCATTCTGATTTCTAGGAAAAGTTAAAGCTTGATCTGTTCTAGGAATCTTTTTGGCAATCCATGGTAGAACTCTTCTTCACCACCGTATTTCAAATAAGTTAATTCTCTTCCTGTCAGCTTTCTTCATTGTCCAGCTTTCACAACCCTACTTCAGTTTTTAAAAAATGTCTTGGCCTTCTGCTGGAAGGATGACAGAGAGGGAGTAAACTTCTGCTACATTTTGTTTTACTCTGTCTCATTTTTTTTTTAATTAGAGAACTGGCTAAGTGTATGTTTTATCACTATTTGCCCCATTTGGGGCCCTTTTTTAGAAGGCAAAAACAGAGAACCATAACATAGGTACCTTCCATGTAAAGGAATACCAAAAAGAGTCTGAAAAAGCATTAGTATTACATTGGGATTGGGGAAGGACCAGATGTCATGTTAACCCCTTTGATGTTGTCTTTTGTTATGACTTCTTGGTTTCTTGCCCCAGAGGAGAAACGCCAGAGAAAGAAAGAGAAGCCAGTATCCCCAGAGAAGAAAGCCACTCTCAAACGCTCCAAAACCCTCATGAACCTGTTCTTTAAGAGTTCCAAGTCAGGGAAGCCAAGTTCAGCAACTGGGTCACCAGAGACACCAAGGCGGGTCAAGTCCCCAGCCAGGTCTGAGGAAGAGAAAGGTAACCAAACCTGTTTCATTTATATACTCTGTTTTCAGAAGTGGATGACTTGGCAGGCAAAGCTGATACAAGAGATTGTTATCTTTTCATATCTTCTAAGGTAACAGAAAGAGAGCAGTACTTGCACTGGGGTGGGCAAAATTCAGTCCATGGACTGTGTGCAACCTCTGGAGGCTATTTTTGTGGCCCTCAAGGCCCCTCAGAGGTCAAAAGAAATGCTCCAAAATTCCCTCAAATTACCTCTACAGAGTGTGGAGGGCACTTCCACCACATTTGGAGCCCCTCAGAGGTCAAATAAAGGCCACAAAATATGGTGAGAATGTCCCCCTGTCCTTTTGCCCCATGTGAGGAACAAAAATTGATCAATATTATTTTGGTTGCAGTTGGGGGCGCAGCCCTCCAAATTCACCTGGAAGGCTAATGTGGCCCCCTAGACATCCAAAGTTGCCCACTCTGTCCTACGCTGATGCCAAGTGTCAGAAACTAATCAGTTAGACTCACATGAATGAACTTGGGATGTAAAGGCTTGATTATTTCACCCTCCCATAGGCATGAATAATTACTGGAGTTTTCTTCATGCTACAGGGAGAAAATGAACATTTCTCCACAGCATTTTCTCCACATTCAAATGTCTTGGAGTGTTGTGGAAGAATTGTTCTGTGGCATTTTTTTGTGCAAAAAAAGCCTTCAAGTCTTCTGTGCAGAAACTGGTTTTCTTTGCAGAAAACTCACTCTTGTTTACAAAAATTTCTTTACAGAATAATTCTTCCACAATATTTCAGGATATTTGAATACCGAATGAAAGTATATAAAAGCTTCAGTGCTCTTTCTGACATGGTGACGCAGTGGTTAAATGTAGGTACTGCAGCCACAACGTTGTGAGTTTGATCCTGCAGGGCTCTAAGTTGACTCAGCCTTCCATCCTTCCATAGGTCAGTAAAATGAGTACCCAGCTTGTTGGGGGCAATTAGCTAAAAACATTGTAAACTGCTTAGGGAGTGCTTAGCACTGATAAGCAGTATAGAAATGTAACTGCTACTGCTATTGCTATTTTTTTCACCTGGAAACAAATAATTATGAACGTTCTTTCCATCTCTGTCATGAACAAATACTTGCCCAAAATGCCTGAGGGCCGGTACAAATTGTTCTCTTTCTGTCTTTTCATCAGAGAGAACACAGGACAGTCCAAAATGGCTGCAACTTTCTCTCATTTGCCCCCTTTTCACTGTAAATTCCTAATTACTTCTTCATTGGTTTCTTCCCCTGGCCCATCCCCATGGCTGCAGTTAGTGTCGTCCAGAAGTTTGTCAGCTGGACTCTGAAACGGGGTAACTGGGCTGATATATAGGCTGGGCTTTTGCCAGCAATGTGTGGTTTGGTGTGAGGGTAATTTTGAAAGGGGTGTGTGGCTGTGAGCATGCCTATGAGTGTTGTGTATCATGATGGCCTCTTCCTCAAAATATTCCCTTCTCACCTGTGAACCTGTAACATTTGGGGCAGAAAAGTTACCTGTGTTGCCATTTGTCCAGAATGGGCATTGTTGCACAGTCAGATTAGGGGTTAAGAAATTTTGGCCCTAAGGATGTTGTTGGCTACAACTCTTATCAAAGCTAACCAGCATACCCAAATAGAGGAATGATGGAAGTTGTAGTCTGACAATATCCAAAGGGACATTGTTGCCCACCTGTTGTTGGGGGAGGAGTGTTATTCCAGGTATAATCCCTTATTGTTCCATGATACTCAGTAATGATCTCTGAGAAAGTCACTTAGGCCATGTTTCTAATCTACCAGGCAATGGCTGCAATGGCTGCAATCCTGTATAGCTCGGTGTAGTGTAAATATCTATATGCTGACCCTCACTAGGCTGAGTCATATACCACCTTCCAAGCCCTTGGAGCTGACCCACAGGGTGATTACAGACTCCGTGGTGAGCAGGCAGGATCGCAGAAGTGCTTGGCTACAGCCTCATAGCCAGGGGCAAAACAATTACAGCAGTGCTAAGAACCCTGAAAGACACCAGTGGCTCTCATTGCTGATGTCCTCATTTTGCATCTGACTATGGGGAGGTAGCCAGAGGCTTCTGCAATCCTGCTTGCTTACCACAAAGCATGGAATGTCTGTGTGGGGCAGCTTTAGAGATATTTTAGTAAATTGGAGTGATTCTTGGTGCTTGAGAGTGAAGAAGCAAATATCAACCCTGCAACCCCTCAAAAAGACATCCACACATGTGAGGGAAACTTACAGGTGCAGATGTGCCTAGGAGTACATCAGTCAAGTTTTCCATGAGGATAAAGTGAAATGAATCGTGAAGTAGCTTTGGACACTGCCACCAAAATTACCAGTCAAATCCTGCACTGTAAATCAAGAGTTTGGGAGGAAAGGTATGAGCTACTTTATAAACTCAGACTCTCACAACCCATCATGGATGTTGGCCTTGGAGGAGTCACACTTTCTCAGTCTCAGAGGAAGGCAATGACCAACCTTGGTCTCAATCCAACATTTCCTCAGCATATCTGCATGCAGAGCTATGCTACTCTGAACCATATATCCTCCCACCAATTTACTGTAACGACCTTGAAACCAGCCTGCATCCTTCACAACAAGCAGGCAGGATGAAATAAGCATGTAGCTAATGTCCCCATAGCCAGATGCACAATGATTACAATAGTGCTGAGACCCCTTGCTATGGGTATGTAGCCAGAACCTACTGTGATCCTGTTCTACAGAAAATTGGGGGGGGGGCTTTGGGCACTGTGAGGAATACCAATCCTCACAGTGCCCAAAAAAGGACATCTGTACACATAAGGGACACGTACACTTGTGTATGTCCCTAACAGAATGATGGTTATCTTCTGAATAAACCTTGCTAAGGTTTGATAGGGCTGCCATACATCAGTGTCAGCTTGAAGACACATAGCAAGAACAAATATGGCAGTATGAGGCTATCTTAAAACTCCTTGGCTGGGATGCCTGGCCTAAGCCCAGTCATTTTTATTTTTTTTATTACTTATTTATAACACATCTGCCCCACTTTTCAACATCTGCTGAAGGAGTTTAGTAGTATGAACCAACCACACTGATGACCGTATAATATGCTTGACTGCAGTATGCTTAAAAGCTGACACTGTGATACATTTGTTTAGTCTTCATGGTGCCACAGGATTCTTTCTTGCTTTTGCTGCCAAAGACTCTCACAAGGGCCACTTATCCCTCTGGACTATTGGATCAAGGCATACATTGAAGAAATACAGAAAGCAAGGCCCTAGCTTAGAAAGTTACTTTTTAAAAGTGATTTATTCCCATTTCCTCATTGCATTGTTTTAAAACTTGCAGTGTTTAGAACGAGACACTGCATTATTTGTGGCCCTGCTGTTACTTAAGAACCTTAGGATCAATTAGAAATTAGCATAAAACTGGACAATGGCACAATCCAAGGGGCTGGATTTGTTATGGTGGTGGTGTGCCTTCAGGTTGTTTCCATTTTATGGTAACCCTAATGCCCAGGATTTTCTTAGCAAGATTTGTTCAGAGGGGATTTGCTATGGTCTTCCTCTGAGGCTGCTTGCTCAAGGTCACCCACTGGGTTTCTATGGCCAAGCGAGGATTCAAATCCTAGTCTCCAGCACCCGAACGTCCCAATCTCTGTGCCGAGTTGGCTCTCCAAGGTGCTGGATTCTAGCTCCAAAATAGATTCAACTCCAATTAGATTTTAGCTTCTTCAAGTTCAGACCAAAACCTAGAGTAGATTTGCCACCCCAGTAACATGGGAACTGCCAACTCCCACTGATGTTACAGGTAATTTGTTACTTTCAAGTTCTTTTATCCTACCTACAGGCACGTGGAGTAAATAGGGTGGTGCTTTGCCCAAATTGTAGAATTGCCCTGCATACCTCATGAGCAAAATTTTACTAGTGGGAAGAGTCCAGTCAACACCATCACCAACTTGTAACCCTTCTGTGTTTTCCCATTGCTTCTTCCAATTTTTGTCCCCGATTACAGAAGATCTATTAAAGTTAGGAAGAGGGAATAGGTGCCTTTGGATAAATAGCACTCAAGATTAGCCATCCATCTGGAAAAAATCTGACTTAAGCCAAGCCAATGGTGACTTTCTCATTGTTTCATAAACTGAGAGTCTAAATCAGATCCTTTCCTCTATGTCCAAACTGAGCACTCTGACTAGCTTAGTGCACTGGATATCTTGTGAGAAGGGATGCTTGTGGATACAGAATGGTTGCATGTGCAATTCTGAGAGCCACATTCCAACTACTATTGCATGTGCATACATTGCAGGTTAGCAGTTTTCGAGTGATAAATGTCTATCCTTCTGTTGCCTAACCACACACACACACACACACACACACACACACATCATTATTCTTTGATGCAGTCTGTGTACAGTACAGTGACTTTCTTTGTGCCCCTCCCCAGAAAAAGGCCGCCTAGGCAGCCCCCTGGCCTCAAAAGATTCCCTGCTGTCATCTCCGCAACACAATGGCAGCGAGCGCAGCAAAGTCACTGAGAGCCACCTATTGCTGATTGAGGACATGGCTAGGAAGCTGCTGATGGAAGATGAGGTGGCCGCTGTGCTGAGGCACTGCACTCGGGTAAGGAGCACGCTTGTGCCTGCTGTCAGGTCTTAGGGAACAACCTCTCTTTCTTGCAGTGTCTTCAGAATTTACAGTTGTCAGTTGCCTCATTCTGCCCTCAATTGAATGTGCATCTGCCTGCAGTAAGGCTCTGGTCCCCAGAGAAGTGTCAGGCTGGTCACTGTTTGGAGAACCTGTCATCCTCCTGATGCTGTTGGACTACAATTCCTATCATTCCTGACCACGGGCCATGCAGAGTAAGGTTGATGGAATCCCACAACTTCTGGAAAGCCACAGGTTCCCCATCGCTTCCCAGTTTGGCCCTTGGTCTGATCCAACTGTGTTTTTTATGTTTTTCCCTCACACTACCCTGTCTTCTCTATCAGCTACTTAGCTAAGTATACTTAACTAAGTAAGCAGTCCTGGCCTAACCCCTCACCCCAAATCTGACAGAAATGTCATTCAACCATGTTCCAACTTCTGCCACAGTAGGTGCCCTTCACCCAATGCAGCTAATAAAGCCTGATAAAGTAGCGTGGGGTGGGACTTATGATTCTGACAATAGTGTCAAAGTCTTGACTAAGTAGCACTTGTGAATATGAAACAATTACAGACGAGTGAATTTTGGTAACTGTTTTGTATTCACAAATGCTACTTAGTTGTGATTTAACACTGTCACCACAATCATAACTCGAACCCCCAACCTACTTTACTGGGCATCAGCGGCATGGGGAGAAGAAGGTCCGTTCTGCCAGTAGTCAGAGTGCAAGTGATTGACATTTCTGTCAAGTTTTTTTTGGGGGAGAGAGCAGGTGGAATAGACCAGAAGAGGTTATTGAGGTAAGTATGGTGATAAGAATACAGGCTTCTGTTTCTCCCTGATGCTTCATTTGGTGGAAGGAAGAAGACCTGCTTCCCCTTAAAAGACTAGCAAACTGCTTTTGGTGTGAGCTTCTGTAATTTGTGGGCTGCAGTCTGTGAAAGCTCACAATAGAATAAATCTATTAGCCTTTAAAGTGCCACAGATGAACACAGCTACCCCTATACAGCTGTGCAATCATGCTCAGTTTAATCTGTATACTTTCTTCTGGCAAAGTGTTGATCAGTTTGCTTGCCATCATTTTGAAGCTGCCCTGTGCTAATGACTTAGGGTGGAAAAGAGAGCAGCTATGTACTGTTTTGGATCAGGATGCTTTGCCGTCAGTCTTTGCAGCATTGTTAAGATTTCCCTATAATTAAGGAGTCCCTTTTCTTACCGTTTGAGCTGCCCCTTAATGTCCCCACAGCAGCCACTAGAGGGAGCTATGAGCCAGCACATGGTTGCCGCTAGTACATCACCATTACCCAGAATGCTGTTAGGAAGTTGCGAGGAGGGGTGTTGAGTGGAAAGAGTGAGCTTCAGCTCCCTTTAGTCCTGAATGGGAGAAAAGGGAGAGTTTTGCTGAGGGACAGATAAAACTAGGGAAGGGGGAGGACTGCTGATACTCTGCAGCAGCCCCGAATCTGGTTTCTTGTCACTAAGACCATTTGATTACTGCTGAGAGGGGTGGATTAAAATCCTTATGCCCTTCTATCAGGAACTGAAAAACATTGTGTCGGCTAATAAAAGAGGTCTGCACGCAACCATCCAATGCAATCCTGTGCATTTCTGCTCAGGTATTAAGTCCTACCATGTTCAGTGAGCCCTCGCTGCCTTAAACTACTTTCTTTTCTCTTAAATTTATATATAATACATAGTATTCATATTTAAATCTTTGAGCTGTGGAGGCAGCCTGACTGCACATTGCCTCTATCCCATTAGATTAACTTTCTCCAGTCCGATTTCACCCCAGATACGTTGGAGTAAAAATACCATCATCCACTGGCCACAGAGGGGGATGATGGGATTGTAGTCTAGACCAGTGCTACTCAGTGGTTGTCCCTGGACCAGTGCCAGTCCCTGAGCCGTTGGCTGCCAGTCCTTGAGAAGTTTCCAGAAAAGAAACAAACAATGTTACCCCTAATGATCACAAATATAGCGCTGGTCCCTGGCACACTGGGGATAAAAAGTATTTACTGGTCCCCCACATCAGATAGCCTGAAAATCTAGAGAGACCCAGCTGGGGAAAACCTGCCTTAGATCTAGAAGCCAGGACCAAACCACTGTGGAAGTACAGACGGGCTTGAGAGGGAGGCACATCTTCTTTTGAAGAGGCCAGGCCACAGAGTAATAACATAGTAATGGCAATCAGTCCAGCCCCATCATCACACAGAATGGAGCAATCACCTCGGGTGGCAGATGTTACGGGGCAGTAAGAGCAGCTCTTCAGTTATTCACCCTGAATCCCTGGCCTTTTCCCTTATCTTACATCGCCTCCCCCCAAAACTGGCCTGCCCTCTGCAGGTATGTGATAGAGAATTCTTTTCCATGGCCTGTGCCGAAGTAAGATTCAACAGTCAGTCAGCTTCTGTACAAGGAATTTAGAGGACACCATCTTGTTCTTTCCTTTGGGCAGTATGTGTCTTTGGGCTGGTCCTGACAGGGCTGAAGTGGGAGATCCTCTTGTCTGTAGCAGAGAGGCTGCTCAAACTAGATGACAAAATGTAACTCTGACTTGGTTTCTGCTATTTGTTCTTCCCCCTACAAAGTACATCCAGGAAAGCAGTGTGGAAGATTTGGTGAGGCCACTGCTGGCAATTCTTACCGCCCTGAGAAGTTGCTTCTTCTCAGAGATATCAGGTAGGATCATTAGGTGAGATGGGAGACAGGCAAGCCATGCTGGGGATGCAAGAGTGACTGTGACTCGTAGAACTGTGTATCAAGTTGGTGATGGAGAACCAGTATCATGTGGGAGCAGAGAAGCGGAGGACTCCAGTGTCGGAAGGAATGTGAATCTGCTCTAGTTTGGGTCCAGACTTTAAAGGAGTTACCCACAGTGTTGAACCCTGCTCCCAAAATAGGTTCAGCACTTTGGATAGTATTTTAAAGTTCCATGTAAGATCAGGAATGGATTCACTGCCCCATAGACAGTGAAGCCACCCATCTCTCCTGAGACCAGATTCCCCACACAAGCACAGATAATAGGATAGACAGTACCAAAAGACATGGGGGTCTGTTGAAACTTTGCCTCCCAGTGCAGCTGGCAGCCTCATTCCTCCTCCTACTTCCCTACCTGGAGCAGACAGGAAAGGAATCCACACTTTCCAGCCAGTAATAGGAGACAGCTGGGATTGCCTTCAGGTGATCTCCAGGGATGCAGCTTTGAAGTGGGATAGGCCTTGCTATAGGTTGTATGAGGGGTTCCTGCAAGTTAGACATAAGTGAGCTTTATCGTGCAGGAAGGGGTGCAACCCTCTAAGTTCCCAGAGGAAGTATGTGCCTTCTCAAACCCCCATCAGTGCTCTACCCTTGTCCCAGTCTAGAATGAGTCTAAGTAACTTCCAAGGCCCATTTCAATTCTCTAAGACAGGGATGGGAATCAGTTGAATATCCAGACGTTGTTGGACTGCTCATCTCAGCAGCCCTAGCCAGCATAGTCAATGGTAAAGAATGCTGAGTGTTGCAGTCCAACAACATCTGGAACTCCACATGATTCCCACCTCATCGAAATGAAGTCTTACCAAGTTGCTGGTCTGCCGTACACTGCAGTTTTTACTGTGGTGTTTAGTTCTTGTCCAAAGTGGGTGTCACTTGGTATGTGAAAAATGTAACAATATTTGGGAATTTATGCTAGCAGAGTGCAGCAGTCTAGTGCAATGAGGTGATGCCTGAAACAGAAATAATTTCACTGGATGCTTGTAATAAAAGAAAAAAGGAAGAAATCATTGTTTCAAGAACTCCATTAGAGACAGAACAGGAAAGAAATCCCAAGACTTGGTAACAAAAGCCCTCAAAGCTGGTTCTTATGCTGTCATGGAGATGTGAAAGACCCCTCTTCTGACAAAGGGAGGACAAAGACTCACACTGACTTAAAGGAGGAAGTAATCAGAGAGCAGCAATCTATATGTCAAACATATGGTTACTTAGAAAAATCATGAAGAGGTCCAGATATTCAAGATTACTTGGATATCTGTCTATCTATGTAGCTGCCCACTGGCACAATAACACTGCAATCACACTTGGTCTTGTCTAATTATGCCAGCTAAGCAAGATAGTTAATACTTAGATAGGAGACCACTAGGCAATATCAAGAATTTCCAGCTTGGAAACAATCTTGCCTGAAACCCTGGAGAGTCATTGATGCTGATCAGCGTCACTAACAGTGGCTAGATGAACAATTGCCTGACTCAGTAAAAAACAGATTCCTATGTCATGGCCCACACACACAGAGTTTATTTCTTACACACTGCATTGTTGATGCCTTTTTCTCCTAACAGAAAAGGTCTTCAAAGGGAAAAACAAATCCGGGAACCCCGATACAAAAACAATAGTGCAGCATCATGTAGCCCTACAATAACACAAGGGCATGGGTGGGAAACATTTAGCCCTTCAGATGTTCTGGATTTCAACCTCCAGAAGCTCCATCCCCATGGAAGGAGACGGTGGGAATTCAAGTCCACGCATCTGGATGGCTAATTGCTCCCCTTGCCTAGAACGAGGAGGTAGACTCTCTAGAAAGCTCAAATAACATTACAGAAAATGACCTGGCAGTCAGAGCTGGCGAATCTGTCAAACGAATAAAGATGGCTTCTTCAGCACATCATTATATCCCTGTGTCTTAAAAGTAACTTTTGAACTCTGCAATGGCCTCTCTATTCAGCTTCTCCTTGGGAGAAACCCCAAGGCACAGAGTACAACCTTACACTGCATGGTTCTCCAATGCTACCACAATAATTTCTCTATTCCAGTCCAGCTCAGTTTATCAAGTCATTTTACTCAAATGGAGAAAGGAGTCCATGTATTTCAATAAAAAATATGCATGTAATGCCAATTCTTCCTTTCCATACAGGTGAATGGCAATGTTGGTCCAAGGCCAAGGAGATTTTCTTGCACCAACCAGCCCACAATCTGTGGATTTGTTATCATGGGACCACTGAATCCACTCTTGATTTTATGGTTGCTCTTCCTCACCTGCTCTAGATTGAATGGAAGTTCTCCCTGTACCAAACTTCTGTGGGGAATAAGGTCCTGCACCAAATTGGTTTTCCAATCAGCCTGGAGTAGCTGTGGGAGGAGCAACCATAAAATTGATTCACCTTCCCCTCACCACTAGGTCCTCCAGCTGAACCAAGTCCACCTGAAGTTATTGTGATCACTACAGCCTTTCAAGGAGGATAGCAAAAGGTCCTCAGTGCACGCTGGAGGGAAGAAACTGAGCCTAAATGGAAATGTGGATATAGTAAAGTTCAATTGTGGTAGGTCATGTGCTGGATGGAAGTGCACAACTAAACACAGAGGACAGGCAAACAATACTACCGAACAGGAGAGAGCACACACCATTCACTCTTGTCCGTTGTGTCTTTGCTGGTTTTTTGATACTCTATCATTCTTAAAAATTTAATTTGTTCTCCCCTGATTCTGCAGCTTTATAGCAACAGTTGTCAGGTGCCAATCATTTCTTCTTCCACTTTTTGCAGGAGTGTGATAGCCCCCACAGATCTGGGCCGCTTTGACAGTATGGTTGTTCCTGTAGAGCTTGAAGCCTATGATGCCCTGAAAAGCAGAACAGGTAAGAAAGAAGCCAGTAAGGCAGGAGTTGGCAACTACACTGAGGCTGCGGACCACTTTCTGGAATGCTTATGGGCTCAAGAACTCCCTTTTTGTTTTAGCTGTTTGGGGTTTGATTTAGTTGTTACTTTTACTTATTAAAAAAAAGTTAAATGAGAAACATACCATGAAATATTTATGTGATCTTGTGGATGTTTTAGGCCTGCACCTTTATTCAGGGTAGTGACGGTAAACATAATTGAAAAGAAATAAGATGCTTTGCTGTTCACTCAAGAGAAAGGGGTGAAAACAGGCATAATGAAGTATAACAAAAATAATTGAAAATGGGAAGACAATGACAAGGTTGAGGATGCAATGAGAGCAGGGGCATGGCATGATGGAGCAATGGCATCGTGTCCACTCTGACACATGCTGGCACCCTTCTGTCATGCCCACTCCACCCCGAGAAGAGGGGAATTATACGATGGAGGGCACAATGATGTGATAGAGCTTCCCCCCACCATATTTCCCACAGAGCCAGACATTTAAGAAGCAGCTGCCTCTGAGCAGTGGGAATGTGTGGCATTTTGCTTGATTCCAAAAGGGAGTCTTCACCCTACCATCTTCTATGTCATCCTCTTTCTTCTAGGCTAGAACAAGGATGGAGGAAGGTGCCCTTGCATGTGGGAATGGATGCCTCTTCTCCTGTAACTGCAGTATACTAGTTTGCTGCCAATTTTTGGCTGCTAGCTGGGGGATTCTGGAAGTTGTAGTGAAAAAAACACATTTTTTCCATACCTGCATCCGCAGACTGCCTATTTGCATTAGAATGGAAGCTCCCATTGACGCAAATGCAAGCTTTCCATATAATACATTGGATCCACATTTAAGACTAGATGCACCGAAATCAAGTTAGTCATGATTCACTTATCTCATTGATCTTATTGGGTCTTCTTTAAGTGTAATCAATTTGTAACCAAGTTAGATCTGATATAAATAATAAGTGTGGGGGCCTGAATCCAGATACAATGAATCCAGAATCCCTACACCACCCAACAGGATTCCATCCACACTAAATGAACCTCATATTTATTCACTTGATATTTTTTTTAAACTATGCAGTTACCAACCACATGAATTCTTTCACACCTGCTTAGGCCCAAGATCCTTAACAAGCAGCAAGGTTCACCAGCAGTCCTTTTGGCCTGGCCAGTATCACATGCAGGGTAACTTGGCTTGACAAGTGCTGCTGGCTAGATCAAGTAGTGCCATCTAGACCAAAGGCTGCATTAGTGAAAGACTCATATCATATGTTACTTCCCATCTGACAAGCACTCTTCCAATTAAAAAATGTGGACACACTCATACCCTACTCCACCCGTCCTTAATCTGTGCAATAATATGATCCCCTCTCAGGCAGACAATGAAATCTGGGTTTTGGGCTGCTTCATAGGCGGTACTGGCTCCTTGGCCTACTGAGGGACCTTGGGAAATCCCAAATTTGCCGATCATTACAGTGAGACCTATCTTCAACCCAGAGCCTGGAAGTTTTTTGGGGGCCACAGTGCCCTTTATCTCCTACTGACCTTGCTGGCTTGGAAATTCTGACGGCTGTTTTCTTTATTGTTTTTTTTTTAACCTGTTTTTTCAGCTGTATCTTGTTTTAACCTTGTTGTATGCCATCTTCAGTCTTCTCTTGGGAGAAAGGCAGCAGATAAATAGACAGACAGACAGTTTATTTTCAAATGTGTTTCAACTAATCCTGAGTGTCTGCAGCTTGGAAATGATTTGAAGAGAGTATTTCTTGATGTGTGGGCCTATTCTTCCTCTCAGCCTACCCACTGTCACCTCTTCCACACACATATTTAAGAGTAGGAGCTAAGATGCCTGTGGGGAAGCAGCCATGACTTCCAGATAGCCTGGAGCCCTGGAAGCTGTTTTCCAGTGTGGGAAAGTAGCCAGGAAGCAAAGCCTTCTCTGAGACCACCCCAAGTCATTGAGCAAAGGAAAACACAAGACAAGAATTGACCCACTGACTTTCCCTTGTTCACAGTGAGGTCACCGGCTCTCCGACCAGCACAGCCGGAAATACCTCCAAAGAGACATCTGATCACCCCAGTGCCTGGTGAGTCTTTGGGATTTTCCTCCCCACACCCAAATATAGCACCCTTCTCCCAAAATGACAGTGAAACATTTTTAGTTAAAATTGCACAAATAAGACCAAATTCTTTGAATTCTAGTAAATGAATTGAGTTGAGAGCTAGCGTGATGTGGTGGTTTGAGCATTGGCCTACAACCCTGGAAACCAGGGTTCAATTTCCTGCTCAGCCACAGAAACCCACTGGATGAACACACACACAGCTCCAGAAAACCCCTTTCAAGCTTGGGACAATTGGCTTGGGTTGCTATAAACCTGTTTCTGTTGTAAAAGCTGAAGAGAATAATGATGTTATAGTAATGGCTGGTGGCCAATCGGGAGAAACATATTCACTGAAAAGAGAATGGGTTAACACACACAGGTTGCAGTCCTACATGGCTCAAAGTAGCAGTAGTTCTGCATGAACTATACTACGCTGAGCCATTTATCACTCCTCAGCTGCTGAAGCTACCCATCTAACCATTCTGTGCCTGGTGGAGAAGGGGAAAGGACCACAGAAATACCTGGCTATAGCAGAAATGATTCTATCATCTGCTGAGGTCCACCAGGGACCTCTAGAGGCCTCAGTGGATAATGTACAGTAATAATTTTGCATTTGGCTTCACGTACATAGCCAAATACTTCTGCAAGCTCCACCACACAGGGAATGGCTATGGGGGGCCTTCAGCAGCTCTATAGTATATGTGGCAGGGATTTGGTCACCGCTGAGGGAATAAGGAAATAGTAACCTTCAGAGAGCAAAAATAGACATACACTGGCATAAAATTTACTCCTGTGTATGCCACTAAGAGGATGCTAGCTCCACACTTGTTGGATGACTGCAATCAAAAAGAATTGCCCATTTCTTATAGCTTCTGTCTCTGTGGCCAGACACCAACATTGAATCCTATAAGTTCAGGTGTTTCCCCAGTTCACTTCCAGGATGCAAGTACTGCATAGATTCCCATGGTTGATTTCACCATTTTTAAGGTTCAGCAGGGTAGCTCTGGAAAGAAGAGAGGGATGGTAACCATCACATCTTGTGACTCTGGTTTCAGATTTCAGGGGCAGCTTCCTTCTCAAGCCAGTGAACAACAAAGAAAAGGGAGAGGAGGAGGAAGAGGAAGAGGAAGGGACAGTTCTGAAGGATGGGATGAAAGGATTGCAGCTGTGTTCCAGCCCCAGACGGACTCACCCCCAAAGCTACACCCCTCTTCCCGACGTGCCAGTGGATGCCTTTGCAACCTCCCCCGATGTTTCCTCCTCAGCTGCTGGTGGCAAGGAGCCCCACTGGATTCTCACTAAGCACACAAAAACACCAGGGAGTCCCTGGCATGCTGCGCCCACTCAGGAAGTGGAGTCCCTCAATCAAGGAGATGGGCGGCCTGGCAGAGGGAGGCCTCGTATGGTGAAGTCAAGCCGTGGCAAAGGTGGAGCATGGGGCCCACATGGGGAAGTACAGCCTGCCAAGGATGCTTTGTATTCAGTGATCAATAGGCCACGCAGAGCTAGGCCCCCACTATCCCAGCTCTTTGAGGAAGTCTCAGCAACTAGTAAGGCGGTAGAAACAGCAAGAGGGGACGGGGTGACAGATGGCCCACTCCAAAATGGCCCCAGTGAAATGGAAGAGGAATATGAGCTGCTGACTGTCCATTTGTCGAAGAAAAAACAATCACTGGGTGAGTCCCCCATAACCCTCCAAGTTGCAAAGTCAAGGGGATAGCTTTATCTAATTATTGGGTGTATATATGTATGTATATCCTGCCTTTTCGTGGTGTGGTACTCAAGGCAGGTTACAACCATTAAAGCAAACATAGCTAAACATAGATTTGGGAATTCTACTGCCTGATCATTAAGTTCTGCAACAGGCCTGGTGAGATTGTGGTGGGTAGCCACTCTAGTTGGGAAATGCAACCAGGGTGCCTACAGTGAAATTAAAGTTAAGCGCATGGGGGGAAACCTTGTTGTTCATCCAAGCATTTGGGGTTTTGTCTGAACATGGCTTGGCTTTTGATCTGTCAGTTTACACTTTTGGTTCTGTTTGAATTAAATGGTTTACACTTCAAAAATTATTGATTCTTTAAAGTACTGACTACCCCCATCGTGAGATATGCTAATAATAGGGTGAGCCCAGCCCTTTTACCTCCTTTTAGGCAGAGTGAGATGGGCACCTGAAAGAGCAGAAAACTGACAGTTATTGAATTTGTTATTACTAACTTTTCATTTAATATCAAGAGGAAAGCGATGAAATGTACTAACTCTCAATTTCTCCCCGCTCAGGATGAGACTTCAGTATTTGTGGTGCTATTACTGAAAAGGCCCTGGTTGGCATCATGTTAAGAGATATATACATGTATAAGTCATCCTACTCATATGGGGCAAATTATTTGTCACAGCACAATGAATGCATTCTGCTGACAACAGTGGAAGGAGTGTGCATATGGCAACACTGTACATCATAGTTGTGCATCATGGTTATATACTGTGCATAGCTTGCTGCACATTGCACAAAGGCACCCGGTCATTGACATATGTTGTGCAATGCTCTTACTCTATATGAGGGTCGTGTAGTATTGAGGTACTAGATCTCTGTATGCAGATATTTACAATACACTAAGGGAATGCTGAACTGCAGCCCTAGGCTCAAACACTGAGAGTATTTGTACCTAAATACAACAACCTTCAGTGCATTTTAAATGCCCCTACATTCTTTCATATGTTTTAAAAAGACTGGCAAACTGATGTGATAATGGAAAAGATAATGGGCACCTGAAAAAGAAATGCATGGCTTTGAAGTTGCTTTTGTTTGGTAGTTGGGTTTTGTTGTTTGTTTCCTTGTTTGTTGGATACAACTTCCAAAATCCAACAGTCAGCATGGCCAGGTCAAGTTGTGGGAGTTGTAGTACAAAAAAGTAACTTTCCCCAAGTTCTGAAGAATGCTGTTTTACAAACCAAGAGAGTCTGACATGTCCATCCCCTGTGTTTTCCAGGGATCAGCATTTCAGGTGGAATAGAATCCCGACTGCAGCCCATGGTGAAGATTGAGAAGATTTTTCCTGGAGGAGCGGCATCACTGAGTGGAGAACTTGAGGTAACTGGAGCAGCAGGGAGGGAAAGTGAACAAGTTTCTGCTGGTTACAATCCCGTACTGGTAGCACCACAATGGGCCAGTCCAACTCCCAACCCCTTACTTTGATCTGCTGCAGCAGGGCAGAAATGCACTAGTTTTATGATCAGTCCAAGACCATTCATTTTGGTATACTATGCAGACATCAAAGTAGAGCACTATTCAAGAGTAAATGGTCCAGGTTTTTGCATAAGAATGCGGACTTCTTTCTGTCTCCTCTTGTTTGCTTGCAGCAGCATATGGAGCTTCTACAGGATGTTGCAAACAATATTGCACTGTTTCCTCCATCCCCATTCAAAAGGATTTGTGAGAGCTAAAGCATAAAGCAATTGCTTCAGAAACTCCACTGGAAGCCAGGATTTGTACAGTCAGATCCCACACACATACACTCACTCACCAACTGGAGCATGGCAGCAATCTCCCTCCTATTCCTCCCTGTGCTAGCAGGAAAGCAACTTGGCCAAGGTCACACAGGGGAGTTTCTGTTGCCACAGACAACAATCCCTCTGCTCTCTTAATCCCTATGCTTGCTTGTTTGGCTCTCCAGAGCCTGCTCTTGCCCTCTCCTCCTATCAGAGCAATCAGGCCCAGTACAGCACTAATTTTGCAGCTGCCTAATCTAGTGCATATTTACTCAGAAGTAGACCCCACTGAGTTTTTAGGAACCACCTCCCAAAATACATACGTGAGATTTCAGCTGGTATGTGAAATTACATAACTGAGTATCCTCTCACTTGTCGACTGATGGTGATCCCATGAATTTCATAGGTTTGGTTTTTTTTAAACAAGGGTTACTCAGAGGTGGTTTTGCCACTTCCCTTCTCTGAAATATAGCTATAACACTGGTATTCCCTGGCATTCCCCATTCCAAGTACTAACAAGGCCTGACCCTGCTCAAGAACAGACAGGACCTGATGCCTTCAGGACATTTAGGCCTGCCTTGCATCAAAGTATATAGTACTGTTGTTGTTATGTGCCTTCAAGTCATTTCTGATTTATGGCAACGCTAAGGCAAACCTACTACAGGGTTGTGTGTGTGTGTGTGTGTGTGTGTGTGTGTGTGTGTGTGTGTGAGAGACCGTGTGTGAAGTCACCCAGTGTGTTTCCATGGATGAGTGGGAAATCCAACCCTGGTCTTCAAGGTCATGGTCTAACACTCAAACCACTACACCACACTGGTTCACACTGCCCACTAAATTTTCCTATAACCATAAATTAAGATAGTGCCTTACTGCAGTTGCAATTTTACTATGCAAGTAAATTTAATCATGCTGACTCTATTGCAACTGGTAGGATATCCTTTTCATATAAAAGTGCATAATGTATAAGTGATTATTTTTCTTGGAGAAGAAAAATAATTTTGTTATGCAAGGGAGACAGACGTTTCAACCAGATCCTCAGGAAAGTATTAATCCTGCAAGCTTATTGTTGCTTCTCTGTTAATAGGTTTCTTTGTTGAAAACATTTTATCTTGCCTTCCTTCCTAAGGCACACTAAAATATAGCCTTGCCTTTTAGTAAAAGCAACTTTTTCCCTAACTACAGAATGTGGGTGAGCAAAGTGATGTTTGTACTTTTCAACTGTCCACTGGCCTACCTGCCAGTAGGCCTTGCGGTTCCTCTACAAAAATACTCATTCTGTTGATTGCTTACCTCTCACTGTCCTAACCCGGAAGGATCAGTCTTGAGACATTCTCTGTGGTTCCACTTTTTCAGCTGCTTTAAAAATGTTGCAGTTTCTCTCCCCTCCTCCCACTTTCCCCTTTGTTGCTGTAATCTGGGTTAAAAGTACAAAAGCGGCTTGTGCCCAAATCAGCAGGCAGCAGACGAGGACAGAATTTTGCCCTTCTCAGTCGGCACCGGCAAAAGCAAACCGCTGCAGCCTCTTTAAGCTTATGTGTTCTTCCTCATTAATAACTTCTGCCATCTTGACCATAACTCTGACCTTGTTTAGTCACACATGTTCTGGTTTCCATCTGAGAAATGTCAGAGGGTACGGGATTGCTCAACCTAAAATAGCTGCCTCCCAGATTCCTTAATAACATACAAGTTTGGCATTGAATTAACTAGACCAGAATGGGAGGTTGGATGGATTTTGAGGTTAGCTACATTGATCACCATACTTACAAGAGTGATCAAAATTTTCTAAGGTGTTACACAAAGTCATATAAAAGTTAGCTAATTTCATGACTCTAAAAACAAAATTAGGAGAGAGGGAGTACACCAGTGGCCAAGTTAGGAAATCTCTCTTCCTCTTCTGTACAGGGCAAAGTTTGGCATCTTTCATGCCGCTGTGAAAGGGTTTGACACTGTAGCCAAGCTTCCCCTGCAGTGCTAGCAACCCCTTTAAAACGATCTCTCCTTCTCTGCACCCCACATACACATTCACATCTCCTTGTGCTTTGTCTTATAATGAGGCCAGGAGCCCATCTACACATGCACATACACACACCCCATTGTGCTGCCCAGGGCTCCCCATGGCTCAGGGCACTGTGCAGCATTTTGCAGGGGCTCTGTAATGAGACTGGGTGCTGACAAAGAGCCATTGTGGTCCTTGGCCAACCTGCCCGCCCACCAGGCAACTTTTCATCTGTCCCTGGGAGCAGCTGTAATTAATTTCCCCATTGGTGGCCTCTTCCCCTTAGGAGGTGCTGAGCCCAGTTTGCCAGGTGGCTCAATAAAAGGCTTAATTGTCCCAGGTTGTGGTGGCAGAAGGAAATAGGGAAGGATGGCTCAAAGCAGAGAAGAGGGGAAATTTCTCCACTGATATTAGCAGGTGGAAGCTGATGGCCTAAAAGGCTGGCCACACAGCAACTCAGTCAGCAGGCAGACCCATTTGCCAAGCCCAGCAGTGAAGAGATGAAGTCAAGAATAATCTTCTGAGCTTGGACTATTTTTTAAAAAAACATATTTGTATTTTTTTTAAAAAAAGTAGGTTAATGTTATTTGTCATTTAAGTAATAGGCTAGTAGCACATTTCTTTTTCACATTTTTAAACAGAAAACACATTTAAAATGCAAAAATGTCCCCACAACTCCCAAAAACAATATTTTAGAAGCAACAAGTCATTATCATGCATTGCACTAAGATAAACCTATATATCTCTGCTTTTATCTATATATCAGCATTAATAGGCTTTTTAAAAAAAACATCGTTACAGCTAATGTCGATATTACCTCCAGGCTCTCTTCCCATTTTGGCCTTTGATTCATTCTGGATTAGCGCTAGGATCTTCATTCAATGCTTGCAAAAAAGTGCCTCCAACTGATTTTCCAGGATCCCCCTGCACCATAGCTGTTCAGCCAGCCCCCAGCCCTATATGCAGATTATTCAAGAAGCTGGACAGTCCGCTTTAGGGACGAGGGAGTAGGAAATTTGCTTCTATCAGCAAAGTTGCACACCTAGTTAGTAGGAAATACCTGCTTTTGGTGAGGTGGCATTTTTGAGTGTGGCCACTGTTGAACAGGGGAGCCACTGCTATGATCTAGAGCAGGGGTAAGCAAAGTGGGCACACATATAACATCCAAGGCTGTTTTTGTGTCCCCTGGGAATTAAAAAAAAAAATCCCCCCAAATGACCTCTGGGGGATGTGGTAGACATTTCCACCACATTTGGCGGGGGGGGGGGTTGGACCAATTTATGCTTAGGAGAGGCCTTGTTTGAAACAGGAGGTGACTCCTACTCACTTCCTGTTGTTAAAAAAGGCCTCTCCTGAATCTAAATGGGCCAGGAAGGCCCCCACACATGGCACGCCTCCCATGTCCCCTACAGAACATATAGCAAGATCCAGTGGGAGGAGGTACAGCCCCCAAGATCTCCTGGAGGGCTATTGTGGCTCCCTAGCCTTCTACAGTTGCCAACACCTGCTCTAGATCTTCCTGGCCCTGCCTTCTCTGAGCTGATCAGTAACAAAAGGACCAAAGAAAAGTGCCAGTGGTTTCTGCATGCCTTGTATCCTTTCTTTCTCTCAATTTGAGGTGGCATGGTGTTACTTGGATCCAGAGAAAATGAACGCAAAGATGTATATAGCAGCTGTTAGGTCTCATTCAGAAAAAGTTTGCACTGAGAGTATATTTTGGCCATCAAATTCTGGACTGGGAAAACATAAGAGTGCAAATGGGCACAGGAATGATTTAGATACTTGCACAGTGAATGACTGAGAAAGGTAGACCAGCAGAGTGCCTCTTCTGTATAGGTAAGAGTGACACAAACCCTGCTGGTTGGAGATTCAAGAGTCAGTAACTTTTCAAAGCTCTGTGCTACCAAAGACACTTTGGTCCCCTTATATGTCTATGATTCTGTTCTCTGTAAGAATTATGGCATGCTATGTTTCCTACTTTGCCTCCAGCCTAGAGACATTTTCCAAGGCAAATCTTGAGCCTAATGGAAGTGGAGAAACACCTACATTTCTGCCATTAAGAAGCACTGCAGAGAATTCTGCATTGCTCATAGGGTAGATGCAATTCACTTTTACCCTACTTGGCTAGGCCTCATACACTTTCCTTGAGGCTGCTGCAAATTCCAGAAATAAATCAAGAGTGGCAGGCTTCAATAATCTTGCTTTCTGGGAAGCTTGTCCTCCATCCACAATCTTTACACAGAACCCAAGCATAAAGGGGGGAAAAAACACATTCTAAAACAGTCAGGTATTTCCAGAGCAATGTTTGAAAATCACTAATTTATACAGTTTGAGAGGACCCATCTGTAAATGTATTATCTCTAAATGTTCAAAAGGAGCATGTTATTTTTGGCCATACTACCTGGAGGATCCTAGGAAATATATCTGTTCCTGAGAGATCTGAAAAGGGCAGAACTGTAAATATTTACCTGTGCTCGAATGCTTTCTTGTTGTTAGTCTTTTGTCCAATGCTAAATCACTGTAAAAATGCTTGCTTTCACTTGGGAAGACCAAACTTGTCTTCCCAATTCCTCTTTTCTCTGTCTTTGCTAGGCTGGCTTTGAGCTAGTTGCTGTGGAAGGAGAGAGCCTGCAGAATGTAACACATCAGCGAGCAGTGGACATAATCCGCCAGGCTTATCGCAACAAAGCCAAGGAACCTATGGAGATTGTGGTGAAGGTGCCGAAGAAAAATAAGTAAACGCTGCAGACAAAGCAACCTGTCCTGAAGAATGAGGATTGCTCAGACATGAGGAAAAGATCCAGGCCTTGTGATCAATGAAGGCCCTGCTTATTATGCCTACCCGCTACTCAGAAAGATAGGGCTGCCTGTGAAGCTAACTGCCAGGTAGGTTAAAATAATAAAGAGCCACTCAGCCAGTTGGGGGCTCAACGCAGGAAGTTATAGCTTCCCATTTTTAAGGGAGGCATGGTTGGAGCTGCACCAGGGAAGATCATCCCCTAGCCCAGGACAAGCACCCAGTGTTCCATTTCCAGATTCTATCAGCAGATGCTAGCGAACAGCAAGACGTGTATGGACAGCTGCTACCAAGACCAGTTGCATTGCAAGAAATTTCCCACTGGGGCAAGAATCCAAGCATCATAAAGGAGGCAACATTATTCTTGACACACAAAGCTTTGTATGACACACTCTCGTGCACTATTTCAAATGGGAGTTTTCTGGATGATAAAACTAGCTCCAGCTAATGGAAGCCACAAGGAAGGACAACAAGGCAGTGTCAATAGGTACAGTCAATAGATGGTCAATTTTAAACCTGTCTGACCTCTTCACTGACATTTGGCTAACTCAGGTTCAGCATTAATGGCATGCTTTTAAACTTAGGATATATTTAAATATACCCATCTAAGTGAGCTGTGACACTTTCCAGAGACAACCTGAGGTCTTGGAAGATCATACATGTTGGAAACTGGATTTAATATTCTCATAACACTTTCTTTGATTGAAATTCTAATGATAAATCAATGGTGCATGATTAAGAAAATGACAGCAAACCTAGGAGGTGGCTTACAGGAACAAAAGCAGAGCATTATATTTTCTATTCAGCCACTGAGCCAGTTTGCAACAACCATGATGGTATAAGTCAGCAAAGATTACAAAAGAAGGTCCTGCATATAATGGTCTTCTCTGAATCCTAGATGAACAAGTTGCTTACCTGTAACCATAGTTCTTCATCTGCAGCCTGGCATCCCTGGTGTTCTAGCAGCTGCTTCCAAGAATGTGTCAACTCTCACCTAAGAGAAGTCCTACTAAAGGAACAGGATTATCCTATCTTTTTTTCATCCTGAGCTGAAGCAACTATTTTGGATCAGAGACAACCCATTTCTCAAGGGACCAATCAATACTTTCCCCCTGAAGCCACCAGCAGGCCTTTAACAAGATGCTGCCACATAGACTTTACAAGCCACTGAGTAAAGGTGGCAATGATGGTAAAAGGTGCATTTGGCCCATTTTTAATATAGTGGAAAAAACACAGGGTGTGCCAGTGCAAACCACCCTTCATTCTGCAGTTGGCCCTGAGCCTCTCCACACCCCTACCCTTCCTTTTTTGACCACCAGAACAAATCCAATTCTCCCCACCTCTCCATACTCCACTGTCCCCAACCATCAAACCTTCCATGTGGCTTTTCTTATCAACACAGACACGTTTTCTTCTGCCTTTTTTTAATTCACACTTTTCTTTTGGTTTGTACAAGAAATTTACACAGCTTGGAAAATATACAATTTCAGAAATAAAGTAAAAAAGAAAATGAAAAACACAAAAGTGGTGCTAAAGGAGTGGGGAGAATATAGAGAAGGGGGGCAGGTTAGCAACAGTCACAAAAATGACATGCACCAAGTTTTTTCCTTTGGTCTAGTGATGCCATACCAACCCACCCTACCTGCACATCTCATAGCTATGGGCAATTAGGCAAGAAACACTAGGAAGTGGAAGCGAGTCCACGTGTCCTCTTGGAAGTACAGATCCTTCTAAGTGAGAACAGAAGCTTATTAAACTCCCTTTGCCAATAGTTCAGAGCTCCAGAGCTAAAATGCACCCTTCCCAAAATCCTGAGTCTGAGCTATTCTGCATGCAAAGGAATGGGTGGAGCTGAAGCTAACGTTAAACAAGGACTGGGAAACAGGCATGTAGTCCTAAGTCTAGCAATGAGACAGCCATTCGCAGAGTGGCTTAAACTGGGATGCTGAACTTCAAATGAACTTTGGCTGCCAGGGCAAAATGTGCTACTGATACTACCTGGGGCACAACACATTCTGCGTGTACACTGGGGGAAGCAGATTAGTGGTAACAGTGCAAGGTAAGATGGCATAGACATCCAGGCTACATTTGCTTAGAAATTTGATTCTTCTCACATTGGTTGGACCTGGAACTCAATTCCCACAAATCTCCATTGTCCAACCTTACCTGATCCAGGCCAGCTCTGCCCTTCAGTCTCATAGTAACCACAGAGATACATGCAGCTGCCCCATTTTGTCAGCCAGAAGAGAAGGGCCAGTTCTCTCCAGTGGAGAGAGCTTTCCTCCTTTGAATATACTTGGCTGCTTCATCTCACCCTTCTCCATCAAGTTCCTCTGAAACTGGCTTTTCCACACCCCAAAAAACCAGACCTACAGAAAGGGAAATTTTGCTTCACCAACCTTTTTCTCCACTGAGTGCACACTGTGGGGTAAACAGAAGCATACCACTCCTTGGAAAAGGTACCATCTAGACTACAACACTCAGAATCCCCACCACGCACTGTGGGTCATTGACAGTACTGTTTAGGGGATTCAGGAAGTTGTAGCACAGAAGGTAATTTCTATAAGTTCTGAGAAGAGGGCCTAGCTTGGTACCATTCTTCAGGAAGAGAAAAGCTGTCCTCTGAAGAACAGTGTACCTGTGGGAAAGTTCACTGGCCACTTGAAAGTGAGGGCAGGGGTTGAATAACAGAATTTAGACCAGTCATGTACTAGATTATTTCCACTTCCTAGAGTAGTTAAGTAAACTTACATCAAGAATGGGCAGAGTTGTTGAAAGATGAGATAGCTCTGGTGCAAAGCTGGGAAAGCTATCTTTCTGACTCCCATTCCCAAAATCTCACAGCCAACTGGGAGATTTTAAAAATTGTACTGCAAAAAAGTTAACTTTTCCAGGCTTTGTTTAAGTGTTCATTTATCTTCAAATCAATCACTTAAAATAGTGTACAGCTAGTCAGTGGGCCTCTAAAAGACCTGCTGGGTTGAATATAGAAATACTGGTTTTCAGAAGAACCACAATAAAAACCCAAATTTGGCAGGGAGTCTGTGGGACAGAGGGGAACAGTGACACCTGAAAAACTGCTTCTGGGAGCAATAAATGGAGACTCATGAGGAAAAGAAGTCAATACACCCACAGTCAGAAGGGAAGAAAGCAACAGGAAGATTATGATAAAAATGTTCCAAGTAGTCCCAACCCTGGTTATACTGGCCCTGCGGGATATGGATATGGTTAGATAGAAGAGCACACAGTGACAAAAGGAACAGACAAACCCAGGCATTCTCCAAGCCAGGGGAAAGGCACTCTCAGTTCAGTAGGGGTCCCAATCAGGAGTAGCCAACTCAAGAAAGGAGGGGAGGAGAACGTTCTTGATCCCCTTGCAGCAGGGATTCAGGGAGAGTTGGGGCTAGCAAGCAGCTCCAGCTGGTGAAGCAGAGATGCTTGGATGTTTTGGCCTATAACAGTCATTAGCCCCACCTCTGCTCTAAATAACAGGCAGGTCCAGCAATGCTCATAGGTCAATGACATCTCCAAACATGAGGAAACAGAATTTGGAGCAAGTCCCTGTCCCTATCCCTATGCACACAAATGCATGCACAAGTGTGCACACACACCACTGGAGCTCTAATGTTCAGGGAAACTCTAATCATGCTATTATCACTGAAAGGAGCACACGGCAGGAATTAGGTGCCCCACGTGTGCAGAGATGCTATCAAAGAAATAGCTGTCACTAAGAAATTTTCAAGTGAGCTGTGCAGAACACCTTAAAATAAGTGCAGATTAGAGTGTACCCTGTGGACAACCCAAATGCTTTTCATTAGGTGTTTCTATGGATGCCTACTTAAAAGCAATTCCTATGGCACCTAATGGGACTTACTTCCTTGTAAGACTTAGGCTTCTTAGGAGAATAGTGGGATGTGTTAGATACCTGCTTGCACATCACAAGACAGAGCTTAGAAAAACTACATTTTCAACTACAACTCCAAGAACTTTCCTTGCTAAAAAAAGGAACATTTCCAAGCTCTGCCACAAGGGATCATCACGTTTCCCTTAGAAAAAGCTTCCCAAACCTGACATCTTCCAGATGTAGAATACAACTCATACCACCTCCAGTCAACACGGCTAGTATCTATCTTGGTTGGGGGACAATGGAGGAGATAGTCTAAGACATCTGGAGGGCACCAGATGGGGGAAGGACCCTCTAGAAGTGTTTACACAGCACTTTTACATTGCTTTGGGTTAGACAGAGCCAGGTGGGCTGCATGCATTCTGTCATTCAAAACAAGCACAGAAAGGAAACACAGAATTTGGGATCAGCATTCAGCATCCTGAGAATCAATTTTGGTCTTAATACTAGTTACTATTATTTCTCATCTTTTTTCTGCTATAAAAATAATCTCAAGCAATGCCAGAGAGGCCCAGTCAGATCCAACAAGCCAGTGAGGAACAAATAAAAGAGGCAGGATGGTAGTGGTCTATCACTGCCTTCCAAAGGCTCTTCCTTGACTCTTACATTTATGGGAGCCAGTATGAATTTTGCAAGAAGAGCAAATATGTGCAAATGCATTTCACCTGCAAAATTTAGAAGGGCTACAGAATTTAGTCTTCCTTGGCACAAAATTCTGGTTGTATGTTTTTAAAAAGATGTACATACTGCTCAGGATTGGGCCAAAGGTCAAAAAAAAGAGCATCCTGTGTTTTTTGTGGGGGGGTGTTCTTAAAAAAGCTTCTCCAGACAGCCTAAAAACAGGCAGTGCTAATTCCCTCCCATCCATTAAGTGGATCAGAAACTAATTGGCTGTTAATACTCAGCCTAATTTCCAGCTAATAGTGGCTGGCAGCCAATCGGGTCATTTCACCAAGACAGTGCTAAGGAACTCTGACTTCCTGCCACTGGCACTAGCCAGGCTTTTTTGGAAACGTTACTCTTTTGAACTGCAACAACCAGAATTCTTCTACCAGCTTGACTACTGCTCACAACAGCAACAAAAATTGTGGGTGCTGCAGTCCAAAAAGTAGCTTTTCCAAGCTCTACCCCAGCATTTCTCCTCTATTCCAATTTCACTGCTCCCAGCACATCCCCAGCTCTCAAAGATTGGGAGAGAGGCAGAACCCAGTAACCATTTCTTTCGAACATCATCATCGTGCAGGAAGCGGAGTAGCACTGGGACCTGAAAGGCACTGGGACTTTTGAGAGGGCAACTGCCTCAAGCACCCAGAGCAAAAGTGGAAACAGAGTTACTGCTCCCACTTCTTTTCTGAAGAAAGGGGTTGAGGACAGAGTTAGGAACCCTCCTTTCTCCAAGGCAGGTCTGGAAAGTACAAGTGGAAATCTTTAGCCAATTTCCTCAATGACCCCCCTCCAGGGAAGAGCTCCAGCTGCTCACCTTCAGACCCTAATCTAATCTCAATGGCAGTGACATCTGTTGAGCTGGTGGGTGAGTGGGTAGGTGGGTGATCCTCATATGGGATCCCCCAACCACATATAAGAAGGGAATAAGCACTGCCCCATTGGGATTTGCGACTGTGCTCCCCAGCAGGCAGCTCCCTCCACCACGGTCCTGGACCCACTCTGCTCTCATCCCCTCCAGTCAGACAAGAGTCCTGAGTATGTGCCCCCAACTCTCTGTGGCCAGCATCTCTATCATGGCAGTGTTGGCCTTATTCACTCAGGCCTCTGACAGGCACACTCAGATCTCAGTTGCAGCTATCTCCTCAAAGCAGATGCCTTCGCCCCCATGCATCTCATATTCATCCATGTCCCGCGCCTCGAGTTCAAGGCTGAGGTGCCGCAGCTGGCACTCCAAGTCACGATTGTGCCGATACATCTGGATATAGTTGTGCTGCAGCTGCTTCTGGTAGCGGATGACCCTGTCCTTTTCGCTCTGCCAAGTGATGCGCTCAGCATGGAAAGCATCCCGCTGCTCCTCACCACGGCGCCGCTCACACAGCAGTTCTGTGCGCAGCCTCTCCGCTTGAGCACGCAAGCTCTGCAGGGTATCAGCAGCCTGTCGCTGGGCTTTTGCCTCATCGCACTCTGCCAGCAGGGGGCAGAGTTCCCCGCTTGTGCTGCGCAGTCCTTCCAATTCACGTTCCAACCGCCCCACCTTCTCGCGCAGCAGCTCAGCCTCACTCTTGCGCCTGGCCAGCTCATTAGCACATACCTCGAGCTCTAAGGCCTTGGTTCGGGCCACCTCCTGCAAGCCGAGGGCCTGCTCTTCGCTAGCCTGCAGCTCAGCCCGTGCCTCCCTCAACTGGGCTCTCAGGAGTATCAGTTCATTGCTCCGCTGTGCCACCTCTGCCTGGGACTCCTTCAGCTGCTGTTTTAGTAGTGAGATCTCACCTGATTTCTGGCACACCTGATGGGAGAGAAAGAGATGTCTCAGCTGACTCAGAAGAGCCAAAAGATGTCTATTTTAATGCAGCTGAGCAAAGGCTTAAAGATTTTGGAACAGGAATACAGAACCCCTCCACTTTTGTGAGCATTCAGGGTGCAGAACCCCTGCAAAAGTGAAAAAACACGAATAACTCCTGCCTCCTCTTGCAAACCCCTCTCATTCCCTTGTATTTTGCCCTGGTGCATCAGCCTTCCTTTTCACTCCCACGGCCAGAAGAAAGGGAATGGGAGAGTAGAGTTCCAGAAGGGAGAGTTAAGGTGCCTCTCCATCAATTCCCTTGCCTTTTGCCTCAGCACACATTCTCAGCACCAGGGCCAGAGGCAAGGCAATGGGCAGACGGAGCTCCAGAGGGGTGAAGGGAGGCACATGCATGCCTTCCTCCCTTCATTCTCAGTGCCAAGGCCAGAGGCAGGGGAATGAGAAAGGGGAGCTCTGGAGGCGAGAAGGAAGGTGTGCACATGCCTCCCGCACCATTCCCTTGCCTTTTGCTCAGGCGCACTTGCCTCCCTGCTCCGTTCCCAGAAAAATGCAAGGGAACAGGAGGAGGAGAATGGGGGCAGAAGGTACACATAAAATTTGTGAAGATTAAACCTGCAAATGTAGAGGGAGGACTGTAGTAGGGTAGCCCAATGTTTCTCTTTTCTCCTGAACAATAAAACATTAGGCTACCCTACTACAGTGGGGTGCAGAACTGGAGCTAGTAAAAGCACAAACAACAAGCTCAGGACAGAGCAGGACAAGACAAAAAGGGACCTGTAGTGAACCAATGATCTCAACAAGCTGAACTCTGTGACCGCACAGTACTTCACCTCCAGCATAAACAGTCACATTAAAGGGATACCCGCAAACAGAAAGGTTTCCTTTTGTCCCTCACTCAGGAAAAGAACACACCACTTCCCTTTACTTGACGCTCTCCTCCCAACATCATCCCAGAACACCTTACATGCACATGTACTTTTTAAAGGTATATATCAAGACACCAAAAAGAGGTTGGTAGAGATATGTTCAACACCCCATGGAAAAAGGCATTTCAACTTTGTAGACCAGCCTTCCTGAAGTCTATACCATGTACTCAAAATATTTTATACTACAACTCCCATTAGCACCAGCTAACATGTCCAGTGTGTTGAGGTGATGGGAACTGTCATCCAATACTTTCAGAGAGGGGCTCCAAGTCAGAGAAAGCTGTTCCGTACTGCCATCCACCAAGGGATAACCCAAGGGAAGAAAGACAAAGGAGAGGTGCAAGGGTGCCATCAATACTCTGAAGAATATAAAGAGGTAGTTCCAGCCCTCCTTCTGTCAATATTACAGTCTTGTGACCACATGCCTTTCAAATCAGTGTCTTTCTACAAGCCCCCCACTTTCCCTTGGCCCACTCACCTCCCATTTGGTCTCTTCCAACCGGGGGCCTAATTCTGTGTGCTCTCGCTCAAAGGAGGCACAGCGCTTTTCCAGCAGCTCACGCTCAGCCAGCAACTGGGCAAAATCTTCCTGGAGTTTCTTCTTCTCCTGCTGCAGTTGGAAGATTTGAAGCTGCAGTACCTGCTGGCTGCGCTGGGCCTTCTGAGCAGACTGCTGAAGCTTGGCTGTGTAGCCCTGCCGCAGTCCTTCCATCTCCTCCTCGCAACGCCTCTGCTTTTCCTCATACACCTGGAGGAAGTACAAAAAATAAAACTTGCTAAGATCCAGAAGGCCTGAAGCCTGCTATGCCATTACCACCGTGCGGCTCCCTGGCATCCCCAAGACCAGCTTATCAGACAAAATGTGCCTATAGAACCAGTGCCCAAGAGTAGTGGGTGGGCAAAATGTGGCCCCCAGGACTGTGTTTGTGGTCTCTTGGGGTTCACAGAGTCAAAAAATAAAATTGCAAGATCCTCCCCTCAAAAAAGTTTTGACCGTCAAATACCTTCCAAGGTCCTCTAGAACATTTTTTGCCCCACACTGGGCCCCGTTAGTCCCAGGAGAAACCATTTTTCAAAGAGGAAGTAACTTCCACTCACCTCCTGTCGCTCTCCCTCTCCTGGCCTAACAATGGCCCATGGGAGCCTAAAACGTGACAGAAATGCCCCACATACACACCAGTAGAGGGGGTTTAGAGACATTCAGAGGCAAAAATGTTTTTATCTGTTTGTTTGTTTATGATGGGAGGGTGACATGGAGATGCAGTCTTCTCAGGGGCTGATACACCTGTTCCCCACCTTGAGCCTTCCACAATTGCACAGCCCTGCCTGGGATACTTTTCTATAGTCTTTTTCACCATTGGGTGATAAGGAGACGATCATCTCCTTCCCAACTGGATGATTAATGCAAGCACACAACTGAGGAAAGCAACCATGCTGTTCTGTAAATCTTCTGAATTTCTTCTCCAAGACATCCACATCACACAGTCTGAAAGAAGCACTCTCTCAGTGGAGAGTGAAGAGCAGGCACTCAACAGGTTGTCAGTAGCAAGTCTGGGCCTCTGGGATGCAAAGAGGCCATTTCTGAAAGAGCTACAGCCAGCAATCAGTGATCAGAGACAGAAAACAGGGAGAAAATGAACCTAAGCAAGCCACATCTGGGAAAAGTACAGAAAGCAGCAACTCAAACCATGCTTGAAACTTTATTTTAAGAGACTACCTAGCCCCCAAAACAGTTTATTTGTTATTAGATATAAAAATACCAACTTTTATACCATGCTGCTACATATGTACAAAAACTACAAAATAAAACCAGAAGCCACTGCTGTCAACACTAGCCAGGACAGCCCACAGAAGCCAGAGTTTGTAAAAGTTACTCTTTTGTCTACAACTCCTAGAACTCCACAAACAGTAGGATTCTCTGCTGTGGAAAAAAGCAGCTGTCAAGATACAATCTTTTAAAAGAAAGAACACCCTCCCTTCATGAGAAATGCAGGTGAACTTCCTGTACTCAGAGGAGCAAATAGTAGCTCCCAGGCTGCTCACCTGGCATATGGCCACCTCATTCTCATCCAAGCTCTCTCTTAGATGCTGCAGCTCAGCCTCCCGTTCCCGCAACTTCTCCTCCAGCTCATGAACAAGCAGTGCTTCGTCAGCACCACTGCCATCCACAGGTGAGTGCCCACCACAAGAGCCGCTGTCAGAAGAATGATGCCCACGACCACTCAAAGAGCCCGTACTTTTGCTTGACGAGGAGCGCCCACTGTCGGAGTTTGAAGGACCCGTGAGGCCCCGAGAACTGCTGCTGCCGTGGCTGTCGAGGTTGATGTGGCCCATGGAGATGCTGACAGGCTCAATCTGCTGGCTGCAACCAGTACTGTATGTGGGGAGGCTGGAGAGGGAGTTGCGCCCAGAGTCTGACATGGTTCCTGAGTGGGAGCTGGTGCGGCAGCTCAGGGAGTTGTGCTTCTCCGTATTACCTGCAGGGGCACCACCAAAGAGCTGGGCGAAACTAGCTTGGCTCTCAGAGAGTACTGAGGTACCACCAGGTCGCAGTGCCAGGTGCCCCTGCAGTGGGGGATTACGGTTCTTGGGCATGACTGGTTTGAAAGCCGTTGGGCGGATCAGCGTCTTCTCCATGTTCTGAAAAACAACAGAGAACCCAGATTGGAAAAACAATAAAAGCAAAGTAACCTTTTCTCCTTAACCCACCTTTGATGTGCCTTAAGCAGTCATATTCTTTACATTTCAATAATGAAGAACTGGGGAATACAGAGTGACTGGTTTTGAAGTTCATTTGGGAACACAGAACTTTTTACTCCTTCTCAGTCATGACAACACTTCCTCAGGTTAAGAAAAAAATCAGAACTTGGCAGTGTTGATTTTTTGATGACATCTCTTAGAACTCCCCAGCCACCATGGTCATCCCAACTGAAGGATTCTGGGAGCTATAAACTAAAAAAGTACAGTTGCCAAGCTCTGGATATAACACTGTAGTTCCACTGCAACTGGACTTTTACAGCCAAAAGAGACCAAGGAACAGAATTTAATCAGAGTGGGTGAGTGGGTGACCTTCACAGTATACTCGCTTACTCTGTATATTATAAGGAACAAGCAGGTCAGGTTATTCTGCACAAGTGCTGTCTTCTCTTACCTTCTCAAGCTTCCCTGAGACAGGTACCAACTTGGGTGGTGGTCCACGGATGGTGCCAACCCGGGGCTTGTCATCCTGTAGCTCCTCTGCATCACTGCAGGGGCTGATTGGAGACACAGTTTCAGCCCAATCCTCTTCACTGGCATAGGCATAGTTGTTCTTCTTGGTAGGAAGTCCATGGCACAGCGGCTCTTGAGAACCAGCACCACCAGGCAGGCGGAAAGGGCCAAACTCAGGTGTGGCCTTGTGGCAAGGCCGACCTGAGATGAGGCTACTCACACTGCCCATGGCCGCAGGGGAGGAGCAGGCACTGTTGTGGAGTTGGGGAGCTCCTTCAGAGGAAGGCTCAATGGAGACAGGCAGGGTCTGCACTATGGCCATGGTGTTCACAGTAATGGCAATGCAGGTGGTCTGAAACAGAGAAGGATGAGCCACTCAGAACAAGGAGCTGGAAATCCCAAGGCAAGCCCCTCAGCTTCCAGGGGGGCTACAGTTACAACACAGGTACTAGTTTGCCTTCCAGCACGCATGGATAAACACACTAAGTTCTGGGAGGCTGCTCTTAAAGTACTTTTGAGATAGTTTTAAACTGTGCTGCTATTTATTTTGTTGAAATTGCTTTGAGACTTGGAGAAATGGGTTCAACTAATGTATTTATTAAAGTCAAAAAAGCTCATACTGCAACCAAGCACAAAACACTATCACTGAAACCAGGAGCCACATTTTCGTTTTCCACTAGAATATATTAATGCCATTTTTAAGCTTATAGAACATTCTAATGTAATGCTAAAGAAACAGCAAAAGCAGCAGATGGCCACTTCAGTTGAATGAACATACACTTTCCAATTTGCCTTTTTTTTTTTCAATTTGTAAATGTGTTGTTGTTATGCATCTAGCAGAAGTGAATCGGGTGAGCTCCTTTTTTTAGGCTTATTTCTGCAAATTGGCCAGCTAAAAATTTGCTTCTTCAAGAGGAAACAGAGGACAAGTTTTCAACATGAAAATTCTCTTGCAAAGCGCTACTGTACAACATAGGTCCTGCAACTTTTTCATTCACCCCCCCCCCCCAATCAACTTGTCAAATGCCCACTGCAGAACTCAGTTTCATGTCTTTCAGGTAGTACATGTCACATACATACCCATTTTCCTTTCCTTTCTTTTTTTTCTGCAGATGAAAATGTAAAGGGTGGGGGATCTCCTGTCTGCAGAGATCTACACTCTGGCCTTCCTGGGACTGGAATAAAATGGGCCAGAAAATCCAGCAAGGGCTCACAACAACAGGCAGCAAAAGCAGCCCCTCCTGCCTCTCCAGACAGAAGAAGCATGGTGCAGATCTAGCAATGTTGACCACTAACCACACACACACACATACACACACAAAAATCAGCTCTGAACTCCAAGGCCTGTCAAGCCAAAGGTCAGACGAAACTGGGCTGTTAAAATTGGAGAGACAAACAATGGTAGCTTAAGTATCAACAGCATGGAGGGTTAAAAAGACTAGAAAACACACTAAGGACCAGAAAGTTCATATTTACATTTTATATACTCTAGAAAAGCCAAGCAATTCCCTTCTCTCACCAAAGCTTTCAGTGAATTTCAATATAAGAGCATCAGAGCCCCAATTTAACAGAGCAAAGCAATAAGATTTAAGTTCAAAGACAGCTTCTCAAACACAAGAGAGGAGAAATCACTAGAGATGGGCCAACCGAATCCTCGAACCTTCTGTAAGAGTTCAAGATTCATGGATCTGAATCTCAGCACCAAAATAGGCAAACAGAATCTTTCCAATCCACTAACCTGCCTGCACTTGGGGATCAGGCAGGCTGGTGGATTTGAAAGGGATCGGGTCTGCAGTGGCAGGCAGGGCCAGTGATCATCGGCTCCCTGCCCGCCCTGGGGCCTGAGCTCACGCAAGCACCCAGGATCAGGCCTGCAGTGGCGTGCAGGGAAGCAATCATTGGTTCCCTGCCCGCCCCTGCCTGCCGTGGGACCTGAGCTCACACAAGC
Organism: Iguana delicatissima; assembly: GCA_948472985.1. NCBI lineage: Eukaryota > Metazoa > Chordata > Lepidosauria > Squamata > Iguanidae > Iguana > Iguana delicatissima. The sequence goes on from CAOKZL010001051.1 coordinate 255,442, forward strand.
GCTCAGGATCAAGCCCCCAGCAATGTGCAGGGAAACGATCTTCAGCTCTCTGCCTGTCCTGGGGCCTGAGTTCGCGCGAGCACCCAGGATCAGGCCCACAGCAGCATATAGGGACAGTGATCGCCATGTCCCTGCACGCCCCTGGTCCTCCACTAGCTGTGGCAAGGGCCTGAAGAGAGGGCAATTGCCCCTTCTCTGCACACTCTCCGCTGCCACCAGTGTGGGCGCTTCAGAGGCATCCTACAGGGACATGCCAAGTGAGCAATCACCCATTCTCTGTATGCCCTCAGTCACTGCTGGGGCTGTCTGTGCGCACTGGGACTACCTGTGCCTGCTCCTGCTGCCTGTCCCCGTGGCTGCCTCCCTCTGCAAGGTAAATAATCTCTAAGATTCAAAAGATTTGAGATACATGAGATTCGTGGATTCCCAGAACCTTCCAGGGATTTGGATCCGGCTTCGGAAAATTCTGGATTCATCCCATCCCTAGAAATCACACTTACAGAATGTAAACAGACCCTGTTCTCTGCTTGTGGTAGATGCTTTGTTCCCTGGAATCCACCACCCCAGCCAACATACTGAATGGGACAGTAGAAACATGAACTGGTGTTTTTAAATCCCCACATGCTTACACATAGTGCTTCAACTAATTTTACTGCTGTATACTCTAAATACCCTAAAGGCCTCATATCCTGTCTGATCTTGGAACCTAAGCAGGGTCAGCCCTGGCTAGTACATGGATGGGAGACCACCAACAAATACCAGATACTGTGAGCTGTAGTTCAGAGGAAGGAACTAGCAAAACTACATCTAAGTATTCCTTGCCTGTGGAATTCATGGGGTCACCATAAGTCTACAGACAATCTGAAGATGTGCAAAAATGCATGTGCATGCATACACACATAGGTTTGAGTGGGAATGCACCGCGTCTTCATGTTTTGGAACTGGATGTGTTTCATCCCCTTCCAAATTAATTGTCCCTGAAAAATTCACCACTACTTCATCTACTACTTCTTTTCTCATTCCAAGAACATGTATGAAGGAAAAACAGACAGATCACATAGTAAAGGGCAGAAAGCCATCCAGAGAATGTCCCTGCTTATAGAAAACAAGCATCAACCAAAGATTAAGCAAGCTGAAAACAACACAGCCATGCCAGCTGGAGGATTCTGAAAGTTGCAGTCCCAAACAGTAACTCTGCAAAAGCTCTGGAAAAGACTGTTGGGAATATCCCTAATTTAGGTGGCCTTTTCACATTAAAGAGCATTTCGGACTGCATTCAGAGTTTCAAGGACCAAAAAATCCATAAGGCTGAAAGGGAACTGGAGCGAGCACCAACTCGCTCCAGGATTCCTTTGGTATTACCACTCAATGCCCCCCCCCAAGAAGTGAAATATACCAATTGCCTAAGGCAAGTAGCAATTGCCCAGGACATGATGTCTCTCAGCTAGAAAGAGACCATGTCAGAAGGGCATCTGGGATATTCTCTGTTCTCTCCAAAACAGATATCCCGGCCTGGTTATCTCTCCTGGTTTCAAAGATCCAAAAGAGACAGCTGGAACAACAGTCTGCGTGTCTCCAATAAAAGCCAAGAATATCCATCACAAAAGGGAATCTTTTGCAAGCATCTTCTTTTTGCAGCTGAACTCCAGGACACAAAGCCGTGCTGCAGACAACAACCCTGATTATGCTATGGGAAGGGAAATGGTGTGGCTGTCTTTTTTGTACAGTGCTTTTTCTAATCCCTCCTCCAATTACCAGCTTGCACACTGCAAGAGCATCATGTGGTTAATTGTGTTCAGTTGAGGGAGCCTCCCAAAACTGGGCTTGGGAGCACAGGGTTTCCAGGAAGCTATTTCTCTGCTGTGCCACCAACAGAGAAAAGCAATGAGGCCAAAGCAGCAACACCTCCCCACCTCCTGCCAAGTCTGTTTCCCTCTCCCTTTGCTGCTGTCCACAGAGCAGATTTCCTTTTTATAACCTGCCCTCTGTGCTGTGCTTTAAATAGAAAGTGCCTGTGTTTCCCGCTCCTGCCAGCAGTTCAGGATCACGGAGTGGAACTAACACGCATTTATTCCAACCCTAGGCACTTAGACCAGCCCCTTCTCAGCTCTCATCTTGGGCAGTGCAGGATGCCATGAGTGAAGAGGGGGGGGAAGAGAGAAGGGGGGAAATTCCAATAAGACCTGATCTGAAATAGAGTTGCAAGGATAGTGGGGGTGGGGGCAGACCAGAGGGCTGGGAGGACAGAAAATTTAGGGCACCAGAAAGAATACCTTGGTCATAGCCCTCTTTCTTCTTGTGTAGGTTTGCCCCACACCACCACCAGTATATACTCTAATGGAACGCAGGCTCCTCTAATGCTATTTAGGGTAAAGGGGATTTACACTTCATCATGCTATTTCTGAGCTCATAAAATGAGCGAGCCTCTTCCCTTGTGCATGAATTTAGAGGGATCTGCAGGGAAGAGTCTCCAGGCTAGGGATCACAAGTAAAGAGTCTGCAAATCCAGACACATTAATCAAAGATACATAGACTGAAAATGACCACTGCAAGCAGGGGGCAGCAAGGGTGATGACACATGTACTCAAAGCGTTCACAATGCAGTAAAACATCTAAGATGGTGAGGGGGCGGATCAGAAGGGAAGCAGAGGTCACCCAGCCAAAAAGAAAAAGCAAAAGAAACCAGAGAAGTCAAGTCACCTGCATTTTATTTCATTTGGCTGAATTTTCACACAACATGGGAAATAAACAAATGGTTTGAATCCTATTGATGATTCTTGTATGCCTTCGAGTTGTTTCTGACCTATGATCTACGGCAACCCTTTCACGGGATTTACTTGGTAAGAATTGTTCAGTGGGGGTTTGCCTTCCTCTGAGGCTGAGAGAATGTGACTTGCCCAAGGTCACCCAGTAGGTTTTCATGGTCACACAGGGATTCAGACCCTAGTCTCCTGAGTCACAGTTGTTCAAACCACTACACCACACTGGCTCTCACTGTTTGTTTTACCTAGACCAGATTCACTGAATCAACTGGATTTACACAAGTATTGATTTGCCATTTCAGCAACTGATTCAACTGGTCTATTCTAATTGGGGAATAACCAGTAGGATTCAAGCAAAATATTTTTAGAAGTCTCCACACGGTTCATATATGTTGGCTCTTTTGTTTGGGTGAAGCTCCATACCATAGTGGTTTAACCTAACTGCAAACCAATGTAACTTATTTGCATTTCAAGTGATGTTAACCTCTGGATGGGGTAGGGATGAACCATAACAGAATAGTTATAATGGTCAGATTTTTTCAGAAAGCAAAGTACACCTCATTCAAAACAATCTTCTCTTCCCCTGAAATGTTGTATCATGCAATATTCTTTTACTGCCAAACCCCAAATTCCAAATAACATTTTTACAGTCAGTGTGAACAGATTTAGGGCACAGAAAGAGTGTAGATGTACAAGGGCAATGCAAGAGCAAAGCCATGAAAAACAGCAGTCAAAAAAATGTAAGTTATGCTCTTCAACAATTTTCCATAACAGTGAAGACTGGAAATCTGCTCCTTGAAAAATAAAGAAAGGACCACCAAAGGACTACTGACATTAAACAACAACCCAAAATAATTCCCTGAAGAACCAAGAACAAGTCTGAAATGAGGCAGTTGCTTTAGGAGGTTTTACTTGGGTCCAGAATGAGAAATCTCTGAAAACAAGGCCTTTAATTTTGAAAATTCAAACACAAAGTAGAATGAGGCCAGCAATGTAAAACAGACATGACATTGGCCAGCCCCCCTACTAAATAGGAAATTTTATCAATGAGGAAATTGCAGGCAAAAAGCTAAGCCATTTAAGTCTCAGTGATGTCAGTCTAATTTTCTCCCAACTATATATGCTCAAAGGTTGCAGAGCTAAACACTTAAGCTGCACTCTGATGCACACTTACTTGCGAGTAAGCACCATTTCCAAGAAAACCAGCATAAGACTATGCTATGAACTGTGTGGCTATGCGTCACTAGAAGAATTTGCAACCCACATGAGAGAGGCCAGGTACTCAAATCCTAAAAATAACAACTCCCTGACAAGCAGCCCTCATCTGTTTATTTCTGGCAGGGTCTGGCAAGCATTGTCTTATGTAGTATACACACATACCTTCCTAAAGTTTCTATTCAAACATGATTCTATTGGAAGCTGGGAGGAAAAAACATACAGGGCTATATTAGATGGTAGTGAGAATACCATGGTGAGAGGGAGCAATGTGTAGTAAAGTGACTGCTATGCCTTGCAGCAAAAGGTCAAGTAAGATTCTGCTAGGCTCCTTACAAGCATTAGTGTTTTCTGTAACAATTATACACAGTGTATAAATAGTTAAAAAGGTCTGAGGTAAAAAGTCAGACATTTTGCCTCTAGCCTACAGTAAGATGTGTTGTATGTGCGGCTTACCGATTGGCATGCTGCCAGGAAACAAACAGCACTGATATAATTGCTACGAAAATGGAAGTGCCCATGGCCTTGAGGAAGTTTACAATTATGTCATTTTGACAGTGGAAACCCACTGCTTTCCTGGCGGAGAGTACAATCAAAATGTGGTGGGAGCAAACGCCAGTTTTGAAAGAATTTTCAGCACTGATAGAACGTTCACTCCCTGATCTATGTCCACTCACTGGGCATTGCGCACAGACCAACAGACTGGCAGTTTGCTAAAGAGTAATATGACCAGATGGACAGTCCTGGCAGGAAGGAATAGAAGGCCAGACATAGCACTGTCAAATCAGTCTGAAATCAGTGGTACTGAGGTCAGATAGAGAACTGGGGAAAATAAGATGACAACCAAAAGCAGGGCTGTCCCAATGGAGAAAAAGGACTAGAGAGTGGAAATGACAGAAGGCAGAGGCTTAGCAGGTCTACGGGAAGAGACATGTAAAGGAAATGAAGATACATTTGTCAGGTAGAAGAAGCTGAGTTTGGGTATCATGCAAACGTCTAGGGAATGACACCTGAATTTTTCTTTTCTTTTCTGTATCTTCAGTAGTTTCTCTAATCAGAAGGAAGACTTTAAGTTTAAAACCTTGAGACAACCTGGGAGTGCTAAAGTGGGAGAAATTAGGGTAAGAACAATTAGATAATAGGATTGCTCAAGGAAGTAACCTTTAGAAATGGATAACTCCTTAAAAAATGTAGCACCAATTGTAAGCAGGAATTTAAAAATATCTAGTTTCACTACTGAACCTGCCAAGATCATGGTATTTCAGAAATAAGTTGGTAAATAAATACTACTATATTTGGTTCAACTTTAAAACACATCTTTTTTTATCTCTCTCATGTGTATATACTAATCCTGTTACTGTGTAATCAGGGATTATACCAGAAATGCTCAGTGGTAGTGGAAAATATGGGATAAGGAAAGCAAATGCATTAAACGTACAGAGTTATATAATGGAAATGGCTCTTCAAAAAATAAAGTATAACTCCCCTGACAGTTCCACAGGAGGTGGAACAGATCTTCATATTTGATTGTGGGGTTTTTTGTTCTCATAAACAGAAATGTGACAATCCACAACAATCACAAAATAAGAATATTCTTTTACATGCCAGATAGGAATATAGCAGTCCAGTAGATGGAATGTGGCAATTCATAAAGGAATAATTAAAAGGAATTAGTGGGTGACGGGCAGAAGAAATCCATTCACTCACACTGTACAAAGAAGTAAATGCTTTTTAAAATTAAGCACTGATACGGGCAAGGAGTGGGTTGGAATGATAACCAAGACCACTAAAATCAGAGCTCAGCAAAGCTCAAAGCTTAGATCTACAGAATCCAAAGACTTTAAACACAATCCCACTCCTACTCAATTTTTCTTAATCCAAAGATGGAAAAAATGTGGCCATCCAGATGTTGTTATACTGCAACTTCCATCTGCCCTCACCATTTAGTTAAGCTGGCAAGGCTAATAGAAGCAGCAGTCCAACAACAGCTGAAGTCCACACATGGTCTGCTCCTGCTCTAATCCAAACTCTACTACAGTTAATTCTGATTTGGCTCCCCTTTACAGAAGTGCTAGAAAAGTGTACAGTACTGTTATTTCCACTCTGCCAACAAACACTAAGTGGCACCATTTAGCTTCTATATCACCCTAGGGAGTAGAAAAGTAGTTGTTCCTCCACATTAATAAATTCAGAGACCAACATAGGCACTGGACGCAGAATGCCCCAACATTTCAGTCCCTGGTGACGTTCAATCCCTGGTGCCCCCAGTTAAAAGGATCGGGTGATGAAAAAGACTCTCCCTGGCAGCCTGGAGGACAGCTGCCAAGCAGCAAATCAACACTTACATAGGTAGACAAACAGCCTGACCTGATAAAGGGCAGTTTACTATGCTTTAGTTCCTTGCATGCTGCCACTAGTGCAAAACAGAACATCCTCTTTCCTGTAAACAAAGCTGGATAATTTTACTTCCTTGGACCACAAAATCCAGAACTGCCCAGCCAGGGTGGCCACATTCCATCCTGACTCAGAGATTCTAAGAGCTGGTAGTCCATAAAAGTTACATTTCCAAGCTCTGTCACAAGATTAGGCAGTGTAGCCCTACAGGTTTTCTTGGACTGCACTCCCTATTAGTCTTAGCCAGCAGAGCCAGTGGTGAGGCAAACTGGACATTGCATTGAGGTATCTGGAAGGCTGCATTTTGTTTACACTTGTCATATAAGTCTGCTTTGAAGGGATGGAAAGCCATGACCTTTCAGCCCGATTGTGGACTAAATTCCACTGGAGGAAGCAGCTCAACCCCAGCCCACATGGTATAAATAATAAGTCAGCAAACAATTAAAGCTGCAGAGTCTGCAGCCTTAGAGTTAGAATTCCCTAGTGCCCACCAGAAATTGTTCAGGACAGCTGGGGAGTTCAGGACCTGGATGAATGACCACAGAATCGTCATTTACACTTGCTGCAGAAATTGTCACAACCTCATCAATGTACTTTCCAGTTAGCTTAGGATTCCCCTTCATGAATTAAGGATTCTTCACTTCTCATTTCATTCTGTAGCCTATAGCTGGCATGGGCGTTTTGCTTTTAAAACTGCTAGATTTTAATTCAAAGGGTTTGCTGCATTCACCACTAACCACAATTTGTAATGGGAAGCAATTCAAGGGAAGAAGCAATTATGAAGTGCAAAGAAGCCCACAGAGTCTGCAGCAGCATTGACAATAAGCTAGCCATAAGGGCAGATGAGAGAAGAGGTAAGAGCCATCTGCTGTCTGCTGCACCACAGCTGAAGAATTAGAAGAAGTTCCATGAAAACGGCATAAACTTCATCACTGGCCAAAAAACCAGTGGTCGAACAAGCTACAGGCCTGCACAATTCCCTTTCACAGAAAACAGTGAAGTTAGGCATGATATGTTTAACAAGATCCTAAAATCAACTGAAGACTAGGCCAGATAACTAAAATTATGTAGATTGGTGAATAAAAGAAAAAAATTCTGCTTGACAACTAAGGCCAAACCCCCAAAAATCGAAGCTCACCCACTTATGTGCCACCTGCAGAACACAGGCTAAGGTTTTGAGTTCTTAAGCTTTCTACTTCAAAAGCTTAGCCTGTAAGGCTGAGAAAGAAAAACAGAACACATAAAGGTGTTTTCTTAATAGCTTAATATCAGAAGAAAAGAATATATCCAATACAATTTTTAAGCTCTTCACAGATCTGAAGAGAATAAATAGTTTTGCACACGTGGTTTTCCCCCGTCATTCCCACTGGCCAGAAAATGTCGGCGGGGGGGGGGGATACTGCTTACTATCAGAAGACACATTTTGCATGCAGAAGGTCCCATGTTTAATCCATCGCATTTCCAGCTACAGGGTTTTTGACAGCATGACATCTGCCTGAGACCTTGGAGACTTCTTGAGTATACAATATTAGACTGCATCAGAGGTTTTCACCCTGTCATTCCAGACTGTCCCCTAGAGGCTTTTTTTTCTCCCAGTCTCTACCTCAAATTCCAGTCACTCCTTAATTTTTTTTTTCTGGAGAGGTAGCCTCAAACACACACACACACATACACACACCCCGCTCCTAGAGGCCTCTAAGAGTAATGGGTTTAGTCTAGGAATCTCTCACAACATCCTATATCCTGCAAACATGACACCCAGCCCAGAACTCACAACCACAAATGACTTCAAGGTGCAATTCTGTGGGCAAAAATGAGAGCATAAATTGGCCTTTGCCAATGACTAAGCAACAAGGGATTTAGTTAATAATTGTCTCTATCACTTCAATGTTAAACACTGCGAAAGGCTAGACTAGAGACAGACATGTTTATTAAAACACACATACCTGCCCAATTTGCCTGGATCAACATTAGAGAACATCTGATCCACAGATCATTTATGGCCCACAAAGCCTCTTCCTCTGGCCTATTGAGGCCTCTCCCTGAAGCCTAACCCCTTGGTCCAGCTTGAGATCTGGACCAGCCAGTCCAAGGAACTTGAGACATATTACTATAAAGTGCTACTGAGGAGTCTACTTTTTGCATCAAAGTAAGAGCCCAATATAGAGGAGCAAAAGCTGGTCTGCCCCAACTCCCACACTCACTGCCTCCACTCCCACACTCATGTTCTCTTGTCACATTCAGCTCTTCCAAACTGTTTCCATCCAGCTAGATCAGTTCTGAGTTCAGAATCGAGCAGCAGGGAAACAGTTTAAAGCAGCTAAATAGCATATGCCAGGGAAGTTGAACAATTTCATTTTCCTGCCCCAGACATTCATTTCACTGTAAAAAGTAGACCATGTCCCCCCATTTTATAGTCATTTGGACCACAGAACTAGAGAAGTGTGATACACGCTGAACAACTTCAGTAAGTATTAAAAGAACTGTTTACTGAATTTATAAAGCAAGCAAACACCTCTTCTTTGTTGACTATTTTCTGCAAGTTGAATCACTGCTTCTTCAAATGTTCAAACAGAGGAGTCTTACAGAAAGTTGTTCCAGCTTATTTGCAGACCAAAAGATGCTAAGTTTGTGCAGCGAGCCAACTTCACTTTGGCATCTGTTTGTAAATATGCATGTCCATATTTGAACTTTGATCAATGTACATATAACTTCAGTCCTGGCTATTCAAAGGACCACATTCTCCATAAAAATCTCACCATACTTTGAACTCTTGAGGGAAAGCCCTCTTGTTAGTCCTTCCACCCTCAGATGCATGCCTGGCCGGGCATGAAGGAGCGCTTTTTTTGGTGGCGGCTCCCAAGCTGTAGGACTTCCTTCCGATATAGACTAACCTTGCTGTCCATCCACCAACAGGTAAAAGCCTTTTTAGTCAGAAGGGCTACCCACAATTGTCTCTTTTGTAAGGAAGGACCTTTTAACATGTGAGTGTCATACTTTTTTATTGATGTGCTTTTGAATTGCTTTTAACGCAATTGTATTTTAATATTACCACTTGCTTAACTGTCCTTTAGTATCATTTTTGTGCTTTCAATCTATAACTTTTTAGCTAATCTTGCCGGTAAGTAAGTGAGTCTCAGTTTTTGGGAAAAAGTAGGGAGATAAAAACAAATAAACACAGTGAAAATCTAGACTAGCTGGTAGCATCCAAAGCCTTTCAAGGATTTTTTGTTCTAGCTTTACTCTTGGAATGGTTTCATGTTCTCCACTGGGTACTTTGAACAGTCAGTCCTCTGATTCAAACTGTGTACCTCCCTCCTGCTCAACAAGAACTAGAGCACAGCATCTTAAGCTGCCTTATGTAAAGAATAAACAATATTCCAAGGACTTTATTTGTGCCTCCATTGGCTACAACTTTTTCTTTCTTTCATGGAAACTCACTAGGGACTGGCACTGGTCCTTGCACCACCACTTAGACCAATACTGAACTAGGGAATGCAGTACAACTTTCAAGGAAGTCCAGGACAAGGTACTACTCTGCTCTAGGGTTCTTCTTCTTCAGATGTACAGCTTATGTCTTTACTATCATAAGACATGGACTAAAAATATTGATGGGATGAATTCAAGCTATGCCTACTTACCATGTACTTTTATCTGTTGTTGTATCATCAATACCCAACCCCTCCCAGGCATCAGAAGGAAGCAGTAGTAGTCTGGGCAACAATCTAGTTGTTCTTTTCAGAAATATATTCATACACGGCTATTATTTCACTCATCATTTGATCAAATCTTTTTTAATCAGACAAATGTCCAGCTTTATGTTTCAGCCATCACAAATAAATGTAATTCAAACTGCACAGTCTAAAATCATGCCAAGTACATTATCCCCATCTAAGTCAATTAACTGTAATAGTTACTTATTTATATAACATTAATGTAAAGTTATTACAGTATTATAACAAGTTCTCTGGGCAGTCTAAGGCTTGTTAATGCAACACACAAATGCTCAAGGATCACCTATGCGCTAATCTGTCTCATCCAGCACAGAAAAGAGCAACTCCTGTATTTATTAAAAGATTTATAAATCATCCTTCAAGACAACAGCTTCTCACAATGCAATAATTATTACACTAAGGAAAAAAAGCTAAAAAATCAGTCCTCTGTAAAATCACCAATGATGAGGCAATACTGAAATCCTGGGAAATACACTGTCCAAGTGCAGAACCAAAGCTCATTCAAGAGGATGATAGGAACTGTAGTTCAAAAAGTAAGGCCTTTGAGCTCTAGCTCTGTCTGTAACATCCATCAACCTAGCATCTCTTTTCAATGTGAGTAGAAAGTGGGTCTGCCAAAGCTGACAGCAAAGTAGGAAAATGAATCATGTGGCCTGCCAGATACTGTTGGACTGCAGCTCCCAGCAAAACTCACCACTAGCTATGGTGGCTAGGACAGCTGGGACTTGCAATCCGACAACAAATGGAGGGCCACAGAATTCTCATCCCTCTATTAAAGTTTGGGGAGGCTCCTCCTATACATTCAGGCAGACCTTGCTATAGCCTGGCTGGTCCCAAACCAGTTGGGGTTTAAAGATCAAAACCCAGGCTTTAAGTCAGAGCTGGAAACAAAAAGCAGCCAGTTTAACAGGTCCAGAATACATTGCAACTGTATGGTTCCCACATGCATTCTTGCTACCACATATTGTGTCAATGGATGTTTCTAAATCGTCTTCAAGGGCAGCCCCATATAAAAAACATTACAGTCATCTAGCCTGGACACAACCAGCATTCATAGCTACAGAGACAAGAATACAAATCCAAAGAATGAGCCCACATTTGCAAAGACTCATCCACCCAGGGAGCCAAAGTGTTCAGGCACCTCCCCCAACTTGTTGCTCCTTCTCATCCAGGACAGGCATCTGCCTAGAAACCCGGATCTTTGTTTCCAAGCAGGCTCCTGCTGCTTTAGGTCCTGTTTGATGTCAGGATCCTCTTGTCTGTAGTATAATCAACATCTCCCAGCAACCATCAAACTAAGGGATTATGGGAGAAATAATCCACAAGCAGCAGGAACAGCAGTAGAAGCTGAAGTGGGGAACAAAAGCTCCCCTTCTCATGCAAATACAGGCTTGAACCAATGAGGCAGGAACTCCAGGGAGGTCCTGAATTTGACCTCACAGCTGGGTCACTCTCAGATAACAGCAGCCTAGGAAAGCTGCAGACTGTGCCGCTCACGCTAGTACCTGGGAAAACTATTACTGGAGACAAGACAGCACAACAAGCAGGCCAGTTCAGAGGAAGCAAGAGAGTTTGAGGATATCGTCCCCACCATCTCCCACTTCTTTTTGCAGAAGAAGGTGTCACAAAAAGTTTACTGAACAAATCTCAGATTACCATAAAATGAATTTTAAAATTCTGAAATTAAAAAAGGAAGTAGTCGGTTTCTAGCTTTCATACTTAGAAAAAAGATATGAGTTGTCTTCTATCATGAGGGCTACAAATATTTTTAAAGTCAATGGAAACTCCTAAAAGTTTTTAGTATTAAGAGTTAATAGTTTAATTCCATGTTAATGTTGATAATTTGCATGTTTTAACAATATTGTTTTAATTTTCAACCACACTAACTCCCACTTATGGGGGAAAGACACAGTATAAGTTAATAAGCAACAATTCCAATCACTAGGGGGACTTCATTCCTAAGAAAATGACATATTCTCGCCAGCAACTCATCCAAAATACCAAAACAAGAAATTAAAAAGCAACTAAGCATTGTTATTTATGACTTCTACTTCCAACCTCTTTTTAAGGTTCATTCAATATTCTAATGATGTGGTGTTCCAGTTAAGTCAGAATACTCTCTAGACGCAAGAAAGCCAGAACCACCTTCTACAGGTGATTATTCCCAATACTCTACAAAATTAAAAAAAAAATCCAACTATTGATTTGTGCAATAAATACTGGCTTATACAGCAATATATTTTCTGGGTTCAACATCATCATTATATTTGTATGCTTAGGTGGCACAGTAAGATGAAGTACTTTTAAAGATCATTCACACAGTACCCCCAACACTGCCAGCTCTATCTTTGGTTGGAAAACCAAGAGCAGCCACAGCAAGTCTGATTCCATTTTCCACCTTTATACACTTCTTCTCGGGAGATTCAGCAGAATGTTCAGATCAGACAAAAATGTCTGGGAGGGATTTTCTTTCCACTCAGGTTAAATATATAGGGTTCCTAGGAATTTGTTGCTATCTCCTGTAGATGATGGGGTGATTCGTTTCATTTTCGTGATTTTCTATCTTAATAACTTTGCTGTTCTGCACTTCCCCCACCAGTTGAAGTAATGACAGAACAATGTCCCAGCACCAAGACTATTCCCACACTGGAAGACTGTACAAAGGGGGATAGAAGCTGGGACTGAAATGCCATAAAGAGCCTACCAGAGCACAGACATTTAAGTGCCTAGGACTGAATCAGTCCGCAGGGGTGTACTGCACCCCTTTAGAAGCAGTTTCTCTCTCCTCAGCCAGCATGTGATAGCTGTACACATGCTGAGCTAATGAGTTATCACTGCAAACTCCCACCCCCATTCCCAGTGCTGGATGGATATGGAACGACAGGCCACCCAGGAGAGCAGCCCCATGCATACCAATCAGGGACAGCATTCAGGCAGGGTCATCCCAGCAGGGGTCCTTCTCACGCATTCCAGATAAGCCATAGGGAGCTACCATCCTCACCTCCTCACTGAGCTTCATTGGTAGGGATTTAAGCCATATGGTGACTTCTGCCAGCCCTGGAGTACTAACAGCTGCTGAAGGATGTCCCAGCACCAGGATTTTCCAGGAAATTAACATAAGCATGGAGATCTCTCAGACAATATGAAAAGGTGACTCAGAGGTACAGAGAAGACATGGAGATTTTGTAGCATGGCTAAAGGGTAAATATCTTCACATATTTACATCACAACCATGCAACATGAGATCTTGAGGTACACACAAACACACACCAGAGGATCACAATGACTAGTTCTCCAGAATCCCAGCATGTTCATATCAGATCCAGAAAGCTAAAGGCCAGCTATGCCTGTACTGCCAGTACTCACCCATCTGTGCTGACCCAGATAAAGTGGTAAATTAAGCAACCACTTCAGGTATCAAAACAGGTAGACCTTAGTTAATGAAGTAGGTACCGCATCTGCCAATGTATAAGATGCACCCCATTTATATACTGGCAAATTCTGTTTGCTGACATATAAGACATACCAGCACATAAGATGCACCCCATTTTCAACAGTATTTTTCAGGGGGGAAAGTGCGTCTCATATGCCAGCAAATACAGTATGTCCCTAGGCATTACTTATGATTTCCATTTCAGCAGCCAAACATTAATCTGTTCTTTTTCATAGGTTGGGGGTAGCTGATGAGGCAGGCTTATTTGTTTCCCCCTTTTTCCTCTCCTTTGCTGTTCATGCATGCTAGTGAGAGATTCTGAAGGCAGCTGCTGTTTACCTTGCCCATCGCAGGCAAACACGCTCAGCTACATTGGGATCAGGTGGAGCAGAACCTCATTCATTACCAGCGCAAGCTTGCTATTATGGACATGCTGCTACAACCTGACACCAAATGCCTGTGTTTCTCCAGTCCTCCTTTACCACCATGTCAATACCTATGCTGCTAAAATACTGCCTCAACAGAGGACAAGAGTGAAAGTGAGGCGGCATAAAAAAGACATTGTAAAAGGGAGCTTCTCTGTCAGAGGCTTGTTAACAAGGGTGTGCCAGTACTCCAGGAATACCTGCCTCAACTCTGTAAACATCTCAGAGAGAAGGAAACACATCTCACTTTTGGAAGAAGAAGGAATGCATCCCCAGCCTGGCAGCTCCTAATTCGCCAACATCATCAAAATTCCAAGAGACACGGTCTAATTGCCAACTGGTCTTTGTAATACCGACAGGACAGCTAGGGGAAAGAAGGAAGTCGCTATAAAAGCTGAGAAAACAGTATCTTTTTCATCCTCTAATCATTTGGAATGCTTATAAATACTGCTAACCAGACATAACACATGGGGGTGGAAGTTTAATTTTCTTAAGGCAGAAAACCCTGGACAACCCTGCTAACTACCGCACAGGTTTAAAGAGCAGTCAAAAGACAGACATACTTTTCTACTATCACATTAATAATCAGAGTAAGATCAGTTCTTTTTTTAGCCATATTATAGATGAGGGACTGACACTTCATACAGCAGGGTCTGTCACCTAGTGAATGCATCTGAACCCTTTGTTTTGTTGTTGTTAGCAGCTGTCAAGTCAACTTTGACTTATAGTGACCCTGTGGATGAGAGACCCTTGCTATTGTCAACTGCCCTGCTTGGGGCTTGCAGACTCAGTGCTGTGACTTCCTTGATTGAGTCTATTCATCTATAATGTGGTCTTCCTCTTTTCCTACTGCCTTCTACTTTGCCAAGCATTACTGTCTTTTCTAGTGACTCATGTCTTCTCATGATATGTCCAAAGAACTTACTACTCCATAACTCAGGCCTCTACATACTTAACTACATGTCCCTGGACAAGACCCTGGGTATTAATGTCCCCCCAAAAAATCAGATTTCTGCATACAACTTTGGATCAGCAATTTAACATTCAAGAAGGGACATAGCTGCAAGTTTTAAAATGCTTAGCAACCTCATAGGTTTCTGTGATGGACAGTATACAACCTTTTATAGACGTGCTCCAGGGACAATGTAAGCAGATAGATTGGAAGCCACCAGGCTTACACAGATCTGAAAACCAAGACTAGTAACCACTGTTTTCCACCTTAGAAATCCATGTATGTCATCTACCAGGAAAGCAACGAAAGAAAGCTTGCTACCACTGGGGTTACCAGCTCTGAGAACATCAGGGCTACCCACATTTCCAACTGCGATATTAGATCCAAGGCCCCACACCATCATATCCCAGATTAGGTCTCAACATCCAAATTTTCACATGATGCTTTGGAAACAAAAATGCTACTTGTATATGGATGATTTAGCAATGCTAGCAGAGAGAGAAAGAGAGAAAACCTTTTGCCTCCACTTCTCAGCATCAGTCTTAAGCCCTGCACACACACAACAATGCTACTGGGTGAACAAGATACTGCAGGGAAGGGAAAGGGGGTGGGATAGGGCTTAAACCCACCCTTCCCCCAACAGTTTCACTTCAAAGCACCAAGTGTGTGTGGGGGGGAGCATCTGCTGAAGCCATCAAGCCTGCCCAGCCGAAAGCAGGGAACAAAGAGCACAATCGAGAGCCAACCGACCCTCATCATTCTACCACAATCCCTCTGCTCCTCTCAGCACTGCTGACAGTGTGTGTACCCAAGAGAAAAAAAAAAACTGCTTTGCTCTTTGCATGCATGGATGCACCAGTCACCAATGATTTCTTATATCCCAACCCTGGCAGTTCAAGCACAGCAGAAGCTTCCTAGCTCTTTGATACTTTCACCCCTCTCTGTCCTCAGCTGACCAGCATAGATGGCCTAGGGAAGTAGCTGTAAATGGCGCTGCTTTCCAACTCTCCTCCAGCCCCTGCAAGACCAAACTGCCAGCAGCAGGAAGCTTTCAAAGTGCCTCAGGAATTTCAGGGGCTGTAGCTTCATCCTTAGAGAAGGAAGTGGTGATTCACAAACACATTCCAAAGGCTAGCAAGCAGGTCCACAGCTTAGAAAAGTTACTTTGGGGAATTCTGGGAGCTACCATCCAAAAAGAGTAGCATTTTTAAAACCTGGAAAAGCTGCCCATCGTTAGCACAGCCTCTGCCAAAAGATTCTAAGCGTTCTGGCAATATTGCAAAGAGAACAAAACTCCCACACCACAGGCAGGCTAAAGAGAAGCAATAAGATGAAATGCCTGCCCCCTGGTCTAATCTTCCTTCCTCATCTCTCTAAAAAGTTCTTGCTATTGCCCTAGAGGATCTTTTATGGCTAACAGTCCTGCACTCACTCACTCAGTCACTCTTCCAAACTGTTCCAACATAGTGCCTTCCCAACATTTTGAACTACATTTCCCATAATTCCTGATTACTGGTCCAAGGCTGGTCGAAGTGGCAGGTCAAAATACCTGGAGGACACCAGATAGGGAAAGGCTATATAATCTCATATTCAAACAAGAAAGATATCTAGTCCCTAGTACAGTGATCAGAACAAAACAGTGAAGGAGGATATAGTGAAACATGTCTACAATAAGGAGAGCAAGAATACAAAAAGGGCACATTTGCAATGTTTGGCCTTTGCATTACTGCAAACGTTTTCCTAGAGGATACACAGCAACACACTGAATGAGCCCTCTTCCCCACTGGCTCCATCGCATGCGCCTACACTGCAGGCCCAAAGGATGCTTCTTAAGCCCTCATAGTTCAGTGTTTTTTGCCGCTTCAACACACCAAGAAAAATTCTGCACAACTTTCTCAACCATCTCTCCACTGCTCCCCCTTTTCTCTTCTGTGCAAAGTGGCACAATGCACCTCATCCCCCCTTCCTTTCATACACTGTGCACACACACTCCACAAGTTCCTCCCTGGAAAGCTAAGACATCAACAACACCACAAGGCCCCCAGATTCTAACTGGCCTTCTGGACAAATGTTTGTTGATGCCTCTCTTGAGAGAAATATGTAGCAAACACAGCCCTTTCTGTGGTGATAGGGAAGATAACAGGGTGGGCAAACAAAAGCTCATGCCACAAAGCATGGGATAGATACCTTTTTGGCCAATGACTCCCAGAATCTCCCAGCCCAAAGGTGTAGCTGTGGCAGGGGAGAGAATGAGGCCACTGCCCCCAATAAGAATTCTGCCCTCCAAATGTATTTTTCAATCCCCAAATTTCTAGCATTGCAGTAACTTAAAATGTCAATTGTGCTTATTGAAACAGTTTAAGCACCCAAAGAAAAGAGATCAGCTAAGTTACCAAGGGAATGCAAACAAGCAAAGATAAAAATTCTAGAATTTTCACTATTTCTCACTTTGTGATGCTAGAAATTTGAGGACTGGAGGAAAATTTCATGGCAAAGACGAGAACTACTACTGGGTGCCAATATCTAATTTTGCCCCCCTCCAATAACTACACCCATCTCAACCAACATTAACTAATTAGCAACTACCACAGGGCAACAAAGCTTTCCAGATCCATCCTTTTAAGCGCGAACACCGTGCAAGGGACTCATCAGAGGCCCAGTGCCAGGCGGAAAGGGTTCTGGCACACTGCCTGGTGGCCTTCCATCAATCCATCCTCTTGGCACCTGGCCGGGACGGCATGCAGGAGACGCCACGGCCAAACTTTCTCCATGAATGGAGAAAACCCGGGGAAGTCCACTAAGCCAGGCCATTTCTGCACTAGATTGTTACAGTGCTATTATTCCACTTTCAACTTCCTGTGGAATCCTGGGCTTTGCAGTTTCGAGAGGGGCCTCGGAAGATTCCCTAGAATGTTGAAAGTGGAATAACAACACTGTAACAGTCTAGTGGGGAAATGGGGCCAGACTGGCGAGTTCACTGGCTGGGGAGAGGGTGCCCCACGACGAAAAGGATGTTGGGAGGGGTAGGCAGCTCTCTCTTATGCGGGGCAAACAGAACCAGGAGGAAAGAAACTCTTTCCTTCTGTCCTCTTCGGGAGAAAGTAACGGAAGGGGAAACATGCAAAGTGCTTCTAGCTCGTCCGCTGGGCAGGAGGGGAGGGGTGGCTCTGCTTTTCCTCGCCCGGGGCCGGCGGTGGTGAACGGAGGCTCGGACCAGGGCAACGTTGAGACGCGCCTCGGTGAGGGAAGGCACGGAAGGGGAATTGCGCCACTCCGGCTCCTTTCCACCCCTCGCACAATGAAGAGCGCAACGAGAGGATGCGGCCACTTCTGTAGTCCCGAGAGGGACCGACGGCAGGAAAATGCACCCCGTGGGGGGAGGGAGTAATTCTGAGCAGAGAAAAGACAAATTTTCACGGGTCATGAATGTGCTTACACAGCTCTTCAAGCCTCCAACAGCACCCCCGCACCGCCAAGAGACTCGCCGCGCCACACAAATCGACCGAGCAGCGAAACAGCTGCTTTTTTAAAAAAGTAAGGGAAGGTTGCATTCAGGAGGCCGAAGTGTGTGTGTGTTGGGGTGGCTCTTCATGGGCCTAAGGCACATCTACTGCCCTTTCCCGAACCCCAGAAAGCGGACAGAGACTTGCTCTCCCCCCCCCGCCCCGCGCTCCGCACCTCTCCTGATCGCCTCCATGGTGCCGCTCCGCCGCTCCGCCACTCAAGGCACCGTCCGGGCAACCGGCCTCACAGCGCCGCCGCCGCCGCCGCCGCCGCCGCGTCTGGAGAAGTTTGAATAGGCTCCTCCTCCTCCTCCTCCTCCGCCCTTCGGCTGGCCGAGACTCTGGTGTCTCAGTCCCGCCTTCCCCTCGCTCGCCCGGCCCCCCTTTCCTCCTCCTCCTCCTCCTCCTCCTCCCTGGAGAGGCCAGGCTAGACACAGACACGCCTACAGGCACGCGCACGCGCACACGCACGGGGAGACCGGCAGACGGGCCGGCCCTCCTCGAGAACGCTCGAAGCGCGCCCGCTGTTCACTTCCGCAAGGGCGCATCTAGTAACCGCTAACGGGACTCCGGATCTTTTCGCATCCACAGATCGGGAATGCAGATGGCAATGAAGACGCTGTCCCGAATACACCACGCTGCTACTACTCCATCTTAGTGTGAGTGGTGTGCTGGAATCTGAACCGCAGCCCTGCTCAGAAATTCCTCTTAGAGGTGTTACTTTTGGGGCTACAAGCACGGGGTGTAGCTAGGGGAAAGGGCAAGGGCATCGCCCCCCTCTCAGAATACTGTGCAATTCTGCCCCTCCAGTGAAATGTTCAGGCAGTCACCCAATTTTTTTAGGGCTACAGTAACTTAACACTTCACTTGAACTGAGCATTTAGAACTATAGTTCAGGCACCCAATGGAAAGGGGCAGGAAAAGCTACCAATGGATTGTACAAGCACAGCAAATATAAGAGTTCTAAGTGTTAAGATTTTTCAGTATCTCCCTTTCTTTAATGCTAGAAATTTGGGGACTGAAGGAAAATTTCATAGGGGTGGCAGAATTTTTATCTGGAGTGGGCAGTGTCCTTAGTTTGCCCTCCCCCACCGCTACACCACTGACTACAACTCTCAGAATACCCTTCCCAACATGGACACAGGCAATGCTGTTCAAATTGTTCAGCAATTTAGCTATAGATGTAAATCTGGAACCCAGGACTGGAAAAGGTTTTGGGGAAACTGCAACTCCCAAAATCTCCCACAGCAACATGGGCACTGGTCAAACTGACCAAGTTGTCCAAAGACTTATTGGTAGGTATAGATCTAGATAGCTGAGCTTGGAAATTTTTTTTTTGTACTACAAAACTGCTCCAGGCAGCACAGCCACGAGGCCTGAAGTGTGCCCAGCCCCACTGTACAAGGCAGAGTCTACCAGATTCCGTGTAATGGCAAGACATCTCTACCCCCTTGTCCACGCACCCATCCCACTTGCCATCCTAGAAGCCTTCCCTTCCCACTGAGCATTCAATATTTTCTTCACCCTAATGTTAACCCATCACCCTCTCTCCCTGTTTTGACATTTCTCATTGATATTGAAGGCCTTTCACAAGCCCCACAGTCCTATTGCACTTCCTTCCCAAAGCTAAGATGGCATCACTTATACTTTTTCCCCTTTGTCTTTTTAAAGAAAAAAGAAAATCCGGAGGGTATACAGCTGTAAAGGAGAATATGTCTCCTGCACCTTTAATAGCTGTGCAGAAAAGACTATTTCAGCAACTGCAGCCTTTCCGATCCCTGCAGAATAATCTGCTTATACCTCCAAATTCTTCTTCTGTACAACAAGTAAGAAGTACAGAAGACCTTTGATCTTCCTTTCATTTGAAGAGCAAAACAGAGATGTGTGTGTGCGTGCGTGTCTTCAAGTTGCCTGTTAACTTACAGCGACCCTATGGATTTCACAGGGTATTCTTAGGCAAGGAATACTCAGAGATGGTTTGGCCAGTTCCTTCCTCTGAAATGTAGCCTACAGCACCTGGTTTTACTTGGCTGTCTTGAAGCCAAGTATTAATCTGAGCTGACACTTCTTAGCTATCAAAATCAAGTGGGATCTGGTGCTTTTAGAGTATTTGAGCCCAAGAGATGGATATGTACCTTTTTGTTTTTTTAAAAAAAAGTCTCATATTACAGTTAGTAAAATTGGACCTTTCACTGGAAAAAATGCTGATGAAAACAATGATCATTCCCAATCACTCACACTTCAGCAGATTACACCAGTGCTTCTTAAGTTATCTGATAAAGAGGACCAGCAGAGGACTTTTTTCCCGAATGTGCCAGAGCCCACCAGTACTATATTTGCAGCCATTGGCTCCATCCCTTTCTTGGTTTTCTGGAAACTTGCTACAGACAAAAGCCAATGGCTCGTAGACTGGCACCAATTCCCAGAATACCGTTCTACATAGCTTTGCACTGCACAGTGTCTCTGCATTCTCAGCCCAGTGTCAAGAAACTACTCTGACACTCTGCCTCTTAACTTCAGGCCTTTAGTATGCTGTTTACACTAATCTTCCCTAATAGGATGCTCTTCAGATGACCTGAACTATAGAACTCCTGTCACACCCACCAAACATGGCAGAGATGAAGTGTGTCATACATCTTCTTCTTGTTGTGTGCCTTCAAGTCATTTCCAACTAAGGTGAACCAGTTTTCTTGACAAGATTTGCTCAGAGGGGGTTTTGCCTTAGCCTTCTTCTGAAGCTGGGAGAGTGTGAGTTGCACGAGGTCACCCAGTGGGTTTCCATGGCTGCGTGGAAATTCAAACCCTGGTCTTCAGAATCATAGTGCAATGCTCAAATCACTACACCATGCTCGATCTCCTCACACATCTAGAGGGTACCAAGTTGCAGAAGGCAACAAAAAAGTCCCAAGTAGATCCCAAATAAGAAGGTAACTAGAAAAAGGCTTCTACAGATTGTTGCATTATAGGGAGGGGCTATGATCTTGTTAAAGCATCTTGTAGCAGGTAGGCAAGAAAGCTAATTTCTCTTATGCCAAGATTTATCAACTAAAGGCCAAATTTTGCCCAATCATCAAATCTGAGAAAGTATCCCTTGATAAAAGTTTTGGATTCAGCCACCCATTCACTGACCTCTTCCTTTAATCTGTTCTTCTTGCCTACAGACACTCGCTTGGAACTGCGTACATGCATGTACTGCTTGCAAAGGGAGCTGAAGCTGGGGAGAAGGGTGCTAAGATAGTCAGTAACAAGTGAGCCTCCACAAGTCCTTCATGTTCCCTACAGTACAGTACATGGGTTCTGCTTTTCAATCAATCCCATTTTCTGACAGTGCTCCAATCCCTAATCTGTCAGATAAGTGTGACATAAACTTGTATTCTGTAGTATTCTTGCGTATGCACTACTCTGGCACATGCAATTTTAAAAATAAACAAGCTTTTCAACACCTTTTGTTATTTGCCATCATGCAAGATGTACAGGATATTCATAACCATGCAGGATTCCTAGACAGCCATCAACATAACACTCAGGAATTTGCAGAGCCTGGAAGTTTTACACTTGGAGATGACAATTCCCAGACACCCTCAGAAAACATAGGCGCACCACCCATGATGGCTAGCATGCCTGGGAGCTGCAGTCCCAAAAGCACTTAGAAGTTATTTGCAATTAAATGGCCATGGCTATATAAATAGACATGGGCTGGGAAGAGAAAGCAAATTTCAAGGACTGCAAAACCATTTCTCTCAGAAACTTGTGCTCAGGGTTGAAAATTACAGCTCAGGTCACCTCCTCTATGCAACATTTTCCACCTTCAACTGTGCCATTGTTCTTCAGCCCTAGGCTGCTACATTGGTCCTTTTTATCTGACAATGGGTTATCCTCTCAGGGGAGCTACCACAGGGATTCTGTGCTTTGTGTCCCTACCTTGCCTTGCTCTTTAGACCTGCTCTTCACAGCTGCATCTGGGTAAGGGTCTGGACATCTGCTCTGCTTCAGTCATTCCAAGCATCTGACTGCAAGTAGGGATGTCTCTCCTCTGCTACCTTCCCCCATCTGCCTGATCTCATTTTGTACAACTGCAACAGAGGAGCCCACAGCACTAAATATGGCAAACAAGCAAGAATTCAGGAAGATGGCTACATGCAAGACACTGGCTGCTATCACGCTGTCGCTTGCAGTTTGCCCAATGAAGATAAGATGGATGCAAGACAGGCAGTAAGCAGAGTACAGGTTCAGGTTGACCTCTCCAACATGGTGACCCTCCTCCATGACAGTCCCCATCCTCGGTTCTTACAGAATGCTTTCAAACACTCATCTAGTTCTATTACCTCCATCACAGAGAAAGAACCTGTGATTTCTCAAAAATTCCCCAGGCAATCTCTTTCTCCTCCAGCCACTACAAGGAGAAAGTATCTAGCCCCAGAGAATACTGGAAGTTAATTTTAAATGTCTTAGCACAGTGAATTAACATATGAAGATACATGATGGAGTGCTTTATTTTAGACAGATCTGAGTTAAAATCCATTTATAAAATAACGCTAAGTTATTGTTTTGAAGTATACAGTAAACAATCCTTTATAGTTGTTTAGCCTGTCTTGAAACTCTCAAAGTATTTCTCAACCAGCTCCTATAATCAGAGGGTTGTTCTTCGTGTGTATCCTGAACTGACTGTCATGTGGTAAATGGGTGAAATCTCTCTCTTCTGTCTAACATAGGCTTAAATGTTAGGAAGTTGTTTTTACGTTTCTACTGCTTGAGCTAAATGTGTCCAGTTCTTCCCACTGTTTCTCATATGATTTGTCTCCTAGATGTTGTTGAAGTTCACCTTTAAACTCTTTCCCTACTTTTTCCAGCTATTACCTGAGCAGCTAAAATGGGCTGAAACTGATAGATACATGGGTCCGAGTGGCAATCCCTGGTGTCCTGGCAAACAAAAGGTATGACATGGGCCTGCTTCACTAGATTCCTTATTTTCAGAACTAATCCTAGCCATTTAGGATGGTGCTAAAACATGCACTCAGAAGCAAAAGAAGCTTTTCTACAGACAGGGCCCCCACAGAAACGGAAATGTCTCCATATCAAGGGGACTAAACTAGAGCCTAAATCCACTTAAGGATTTTCAGCCCTTCACTCCTGCAGACTTTGGAAATCCCTGAAAATGAGTCCTTGAGGGTTTTGCATTCCTCCAGTGCAGGTTTTTGGAGTCTGCAGGGAATTTCAGCTTTGGATTTCCCTTCCTTTACATTGCATTCTGCTTTTATGCAAACAGAAGTCTAGCACTGAAGACAGCCCTCGATGACCTCAATAGCTTCCTCTTCCAATTCTATGACAATTTACCTTTTCTCTAAACACTCTTGGAAACTACTGTGACCCTCCAAAGCAGCACATGAATAAGCTGCTGAGATTTCTTCCCTTCTCAAGCCAAAGAGAACAAAGACATGTACTTACCAGGGTACCTCTTCCTCATCCACTCCAAACAAGCTAGAACCCAAACTCAGATATTGCACAGGGAATCACTGTCTGCAAAATAATAATGAACGAGTAAGACAAAGAATGTTTGTTGTTGTTCTTTTAATGGAGAAGTCTGGATAGGCCCAAGATGGGCACTTATTATTCTGCTTGTATCAGAAAACTTAAACAGCAGTTCTACTTTGGAAACATCTTGTTTCTTTTTCAGATGTCTCTAAGGAAGATGCCTCCCACCCTCTTTTGAGGCCCTGAAGCCCCACCAAAGTCAGGCTGTCTGAAGAAACACATCTCCTTATATGAGCCTGTCTAAGCTCTAAGACCTTCCAGGGAGACACTTCTCTCAGTCTCACCACCTTCCCAGTTTATTTGGTGGGCACGAACAAGAAGGCCTTCTCATTGGCTGCTCCCAGATTTCAGAACTCCTTCCTTAGGGAAACTAGGATGGCTCCCTCCTTGCTCTGTTTCCCTCACCAAGTAAAAACTTTCTTATTCCTATAATATTTCACTTTTGTCATGAAATACATTTATGGTATTAGTGTTAATGCTCCTTTATTAACCACCAAGCACACTGTGCCTCTTTTCCAAGATCACCTCAGAAACAATTATTTCATACCCAGATTATTATTTCTCACAACGCAGTCCACAACTTCAGTTTTCTTTGCCTGTCCTGAATCTACTGCAGCACTAGCCAGAGCTGTACTGAATCATTTCATCAAATGACCTCTAGATCTAGCATAAGGATAAACTTCTCTCTCATTCTCTCCACATCATTGATAACTAAATAAATCTTTAATGTGACTGAAATTTGTTCAAGACTGACAAATAAATGCTGCCTTTTGATCAGGCCCTTTTCTTCCTATGTAACCAACGCAGGGGAGGGAAACAGCATTAGAATTCTTGAGGGGAAGAGATTATCAAATGCTGGAGCTAACAGGTGAATGTTATAAGGAAACTTAGGGAAATACTGGGTGTGATCTGTGGTCAGGAATGCTAAAAGAGAAGGGAGCTCACTATGGATGGAAGTTTCTTAAAAGTGAGATACTGAAGGCACAATTTCAAACAATGAGGAGTTAAAATGGGAGGTGTCTAAAGAATCCTGGACAGATGTCTGAAGAACTTTCAATGAAGCTAAGATTTAAAAGAGATGCATACAAGAAATGGAAAAGGGGGGAATCACCAAAATGGAATTCAAAGAAATAGTTAGCATTTGTAGAGAGAAAGTTAGAAAAGCTAAAGTGCAGAACAAACACAGTTTTCTTAATTTCCTTGACTATCTTTATCTAATTTGGAGTCCAATATCATGTAACTTACAGAAAAGCACCAAGCTCAAGGACTGCATTAGGGCTGATAGATGCTTAATTTCATACAGTCTTTTTAAAAGTTTTGTCTGGTATGTCAGAATGTTCAAGCTTTCTTGATGTTCAATAATAAATGGTTTTCTGTCTTTCTGTTTGTGTTGTATCCCTGTTTAACAGGGGAACCCTGGAACTTCAGAAGAACCCCTAAGGCGGCCATGGCCAAAAACAGTTGAGAATGACTGGGCTAGACAATGCTACTGTTAGGTGGATTTGTAACTGGCTGAGCAACCAAACCTACCTATGGCTCCTTTTCAGCCTAGAGAAAAGTGATTGGTGAAATACCACAGGATTATTTAGGAGGAGTAGCTAATACCCCAGAGGACAGGATCAGAATTCAAAATGATCTTAACAAAATGAATGTAAGGTACTACACTTAGGCAGAAAAATGAAATGCACAGATAGGAGGTGGATAATACCTGGCTTAACCACAGTACATGTGAACAGCATCTAGAAGTCTTAGTAGATCACAAGCCGAACACGAGTCAACAGTGTGATGCACCAGCTAAAAAAGCCAATGCAATTCTAGGCTGCATCAATAGAAGTATAGTGTCTTAGGTTGAGAGAAATAATAGCACTATTCTATTCTGTTTTGGTCAGACCTCACCTGGAATACTGTGTCCAGTTCTGTGCACCACAATTCAAGAAGGATATTGACAAATTGGAATGTGTCCAGAGGACGACGACCAAAATGGTAAAAGACCTGGAAAGCATGCCCCATGAGGAACAGCTTAGGAAACTGGGTATGTTTAGCCTGGAGAAGAGAAGGTTAAAAGGTGGCATAATAGCCATGCTTTTAAATATTTAAAGGGATATCCTATGGAAGATAGGGCAAGCTTGTTTTCTACTACTGCAGAGGCTAGGACACAGAGTAATGATTTTGAATTACAGGAAAAGAGATTCCACTTAAACAATAGAAAGAACTATTGTACTAGATGGTCCTTGTGGTCTCTTCTAGCTCTATGATTCTATGAACCTTTCTTAAACCTTAAAAAGAATTAGACTTAGAATTAGGACAGTTGGCATTACTGTACAATGCATGCTGCGAAGTAATTCAAAATAACTGCCAGCACCTGATTTAGTACATGAGAGTACATTAGAATCCCACTTCATCTGTAAACATGTGCTGGAGGCATGGGAGACATGTATCATTTTACTCTCTGAAGTAGTTTGACTCAGTGAATGACAAGCTGGTTAAAGAGTGTTTGTCAGTATGAAGTATATCAGTATGTATCCCGGTCATAGTTCTAGTTTGGCATTGTGTGGGACAAAGCAAAGGTTAATTGAAATCTACTAGCAGCTCCAAATGATTTGCAGCAAGTCAATAAGAATTTCCAAATCCTAGTGGGTTAAACTATAACGACAATAACAAAAGATTTTCCTCATAAAATCAGACGACTGAAATCACAAGCTTGACAGGAAATAGGATTATATATATATATATACTGTGAGAAGATTTGTGTGTGATATTGAGAGCAAACCTCTGGGCTGTTTACATACCAAGAGTCACCTTTTTTCCTCCGCTTGATGTCTGCCTGGCTGGGCCTCCATTTTGCACCTGGTGAATATTAGGAGTCTAATGAAAAAGGGTGTAGTAACACATAAGCAGACAAAAAGTCTGCCCACCCGGGTGCAGAAAGCAGTCTTCATTCCATCTCCTTTTTGTAAAAGCCAGGAATTTGTGAGACGCTTTCTTCACTGGCACAGCACCACCTACTGGAATGAAAATAGAGGGAAAGCCACAGACAAACTACCTGCCCCAAATAATGCTAATCCACCTAATTGAAACCACTGTACTAGAATGATGAAAAGGCAGAGCACAGCAAGGCTAAATTTGTTAGAAATGCACATGGCAGGCACAAGATGCAACATACATTGCTAGGAAGAACAGAGTCTCACAGAAACCCAAAATACTCCCAGGATGGTCACAGACATGCCACCAGTGAGCAGTAGGGGGCACCATGCGCACTTGCTTAAACGTAGATTTACATTAAAAAGGTGAAATGTACAGCTCACAAAAACTTGTCCAGACAAGATGCAACAAGCACACAGATAGCTGCAGCCCCACTAAATTCCAGGACTGCTGCAAAACAACCACTAATGCTACTTTCAAAAGTATGTTTCTCACATGCTGCACAATTTTACTACAGTCATCCCTCCACATTTGCTAGGGTTAGGAATACAGGACCCCCGTGAAAGTGAAAAAAACATGAATAACTCTAGGCTCTCCCAAATCATATTTAACACACACAAAAAGGTATGATCACCATATTCAACCCACCATGGATTCCTTTGAGGCATCAGGGTTCCTTCACAAGGAGAAGTGGGTGGCTGGTGGGGCTTACTGCCCCCTCCACAGCTGCCCCACACCATTTTTAATAGGGACTTACAAGTCTTGTTCACAGTTTCTCAGTCACACGAGGCTTGCAGTCCCAATTAAATATGGCTTGAGGAGGCAGCAGAGGGGACAGCAAATAATCCGTGAATAATCAAATCCACAAAAGTGAAACCCACAAATGTGGAAGGATGTTGATTTTTTTTTAACCTCAGCACTTTGATGGAAACAAAGTACATGAGGAGAGGGGGACCAAGCTACGTAGGAATCACAGTCCTGAAATAATGTCTTGGTCACAGCTACCATCTCAAGGCAGAGGCAAGAATGGGAGGCCTCTGCAGCTGGAGCGTAAACCATTATTTCACAGGCACCTAAATACCCAAAAGGGACCACATCCTGTCTGATACTGGAACCTAAGCGGGGACAGTTCTGGTTAATACTTGGATGGGAGACTGATTATGAATACCAGGTGCTGTAGTCTATACTTTAGAGGAATTCCTTGTCTAAGCAAACGCTATGAAATTAATGGGATCACCATAAGTTGACAGATGACTGAAAGACACACACACAGACACACACACACACACTTGCATTCCTCTTGCATAGGTCTGTATCTGGAAATTCTGAGTTGGGGACTAGCCTGATTATAATGCTAGTGGCCAGAACAGTTAAATGAAAAGGTTGTTGTTGTTGTTTTTCATGTTGTTGTGTGCCTTCAAGTAATTTCCAACTTATGGTGACCCTAAGGCAACCCCATAAGAGGGTTTTCTTGGCAACATTTGTTCCGATGGAGTTTGCCTTTGCCTTCCTCTGAGGTTGACAGAGTATGACTTGCCCAAACCCCAGTGGGTTTTCATGGCCAAGCAGGGATTCAAACCCGAGTCATAGTGCAATGACCAATCCGTGACACTATTCTGGCTCCTAATTAATTTTAACTAATTAATTTATATCCAGGACACATAAAACAGAAAGTGGGAGTAGACTTGAAGGAAAGAGGTGTGAAACTTGGGGAAAGGAACGTAACAATTTAAGAGAGATAGATGACATCAAATTATTAGCACAAGACCTGCAATGTCTGCTGATAGAAGCTGAGGAATAAGTTGAGGAATAAGTGGGTTATGGTTGAAGAAAACAAAAATAAAGACCACAGATTTTCTACTTAATTTTAACATGGATTTTAAAACATCAAAATAGTTAAAGATTTTCTACATCTTGATTCAACCATTCATCAAAATGGAGACTGTAGTAAAAGAACAAAAGAAGAGAAAAGATTTGGAAGGTTAGCTATGGAAGAATTAGATATCATCTTTAAGTGTAAAGATATAGAATTAAACATGAAAGACAGAATCATCCATGCCACCGTATTTCCAATTTCCATGTATACTTGTGAAAACTGAGAGGAAGAAATCAACTCATTTGAAATGTGGTGCTGGAGAAAAGTTCTAAAGATACCATGGACTGCCCAAAAGTCAAATGACTGGATCCAAGAGCAAGTCAAGCCTAAACTGTCGCTACGAACTCAGGCTATCATACACTGGACACATCATGGGATGACATGATTCACTGGAAAATCTGATAAGGCTGGGGAAAGTAGAAAAGAAGAAGACTGCATTACAGGTGGATTAATTAAATTGAAGAATCCACAATCCTGTGTTTGAAAGACACCAGGTTGTGCAGTGTTAACACTACCATTGCACACGAGAGTTACACAGTACAATCAATGTGAAACTCCATAGGTAAAGACTTACCCTACCCAACCCTGATGTATAGGAAGAAAAGGAGAGAAAGAAGGATCTAGCAGTGCCTTTGAAACTAATATATTTCATCAAAAACTTTCATGGGTTCCAGCCCATTTCATCACACATAGGGAGAATGTCTCTCAGAATCACCACAGCTTGGCCATGCTGGGAGTTATTGTCCAAAAAGGTAACTTTTCTGAGAAAAGGATACATCCACAACCAGTTTAAAATCCTAGCAGTATAATTAGAGCAAAGCCAAGTCTGATCTGAGATGCTGGACATCAGTGGCTGTTACATTAATCGCACGGGAGGGAAATACCAGATAAAGAAAACAAGTATATAAATGTAATGTAATCCTGACATTACAGGGTGTGAAAGCAAAGACAAAGTCATCCAAGCAGAGCAGCAAAGAACAGATTCTTAGTGGGGCGGAAGCTAGCCAAAGCTGGAAAAACTACATTTTAAAAATTACAGCTCCCAGAATCCCCCAGCCAGCATAACCATGTTGACAGAGTAAGGAGTCAGGGAGCTATAGTTCAAAAATGCAACTTTCCCAAGGTCTGGCGGATAGAGACTGACATTCACTGGAAAATGATCAAGAGTCCTTGGGCTTTTATTTGTTCCAGAATACACCCACACTTAATTGCCAACAATATTCTGACAGCAATAGGGCCTTTTTCAGCAAGACCCTGATACTGCCACCCCCACATCTGCTGGGGAATGCTAGGCAGTCCCAGCACTGGCTCCCAGAGGAGACATCTCTGTGGCCTGCTCGCCCATCCGAGAAGACAGGCCTGCCCACCCCTCCTGTCACGAGGCTGCTCCAGGCCTTAGCCGTTTATTTGATCTTTGGATTTTTGCTTCTTTAAACAGAAGTGCAGCCCAAAACCCCTAGTGTGACTGTGGCAGCTGCTTGATTCGCCCAGCAGCTGTTCCTGGAAATTCACTGAAATATGGTGGATATTTGCAGTGAGAGGGGGGAGCAAGGAAGGACCTCTCTTAAAGGGCTATCCTACTGTTTAAGGGAGAAGTGTAGACACTTTTGAGTCTGAGCATCACAAAACCAGGTTTAAATCCCCATTTAGTCACTACAGTCCCTGTGTGGTCTCAGGCAAGTCTTGGTTTAACCCATCTTGCAGGCCTCTGTGTGCGTCCGTGTGCACACAGGTAGGCACCTTCAAGTCACCTGTCAACATAAGGTGACCCCATGAATTTCATAGAGGTTTTCTTTGGCATCAAATACTTAGAGGTGGTTTTGCCAATTCTTTCCTCTGAAATATAGCCTACAGCACCTGGTATTTGTTGAGAGTCTTCCATCCAAATACTAACCAGGGCTGACCTTGCTTAGCTTTCAAGATCAGACAGGATCTGGTGCCTTTAGGGTATTTAAATACCATCTAGCAGAGATTAATCAAATCAAGGCTGTCTAATACGGTCTTCCCCAATGGATAGTCTCCACAGGATCAAAGCTTGTACAGTCTGGTACAGCTTGCATCTGATGCCATGAAATACTTTGTAAGGTACACTGAAAAGACATAATGAGCTAAACTAGGTAGAAAACTGTAGAGGCTCTGCCACTAGTAACCTATGGAAAGACATACACCATCTTGGGTTGACAAAGCAACCCAACAAAATGGAAGGCAACCCAACAAAATGGAAGATTACTATCCTCACTGGAGGCAGAACTGACCAAGGGTTTGCTCTTCAAGAACAGCAGGAGAAAAACAAAGCCTCTGTCAGTTTCATACTCAGTTGGGCATGGATTCCCAAGCTGTTTTTCAAAAAACACCATCTAATAAACTTACATAAATCCACACCTCTGTAAAAGCAGCATAGAAACATAAGTTGCACCTATGTTTTACAGGTATACTAGGAAAATGGCTCAGAGAAAACTCAACAACTGCATCCTGAAACTGCAAAGTGAGAAGGTGCACACACATGCTCCAAACTATATTTGTTTAAAAAAAAAAAAAAGCCCATCCCACACACAACACAGCAAGATGCAGATAAACCTTTATGCCAGTATGTTAAGGATGATGGGAATTAATCCAACACATCTGATGGACATCAGGTTGGAGAAAGCTGCTTTACCTAGACAGGTCAAGGGGCAACTCTTAGTAATTTTCTTCCATACATATATTCCTGTCTGTCAGCAAGTTCTTGTAATATACTCCTGGATATCCTCCTCTCTCCCTCCCAAGTCCTATCTAAGCAGCTAGTGTCAGCCTCTCTCTTATTTAGCTTTCTCCTTTACCCTGAGAGAATCCAACAGTCAGGGAGGAGGGACAGATGGAGGAATACGCCACCTATAAAACATCACAGTCTAACCCAACGCCTCACATGACAGGATGGAAACCATCATGGGTAAGTCATGGGGCTACACACCATTCTGAAATGCTGTCAATGCTTAACCCTTCACCATCCAGTGCAGGCAAACTATCCAGTTGCACAGGTTTAGCTGGTAGAATGACTGTTACTTTCTGGGGCTAAAGAAACGGTTAGCAAGAGGTGCAACATACCTCTCAAATATTTCTACCATGACACCAAAGCAGAATGGTGTTATAGAAAAAAAAGTCAGAGAAAATTCCATTGGTTAAAGACTGTGACACAATTCAACATTCCATTAGGTTTAGAAGCAGCTTTAGCATTTAGTTCTAATTGGGGTAAGGGGTGGGGTAGATCTACTATCATTAATGTAATGTAATTGTTAAGAGTTGTGATATAATGCATATGACGTACAAGCAACATGACCTGCTGAGATTTTGGCCTACAACACCCAAATGCCCTTGATCACACAAGCAGTAGTCAGCGATTATGGGAACTCTGATCCAAATTGGTTGCCACCAGTGTACATAAAAAAGCTTGATAAACAATACCAGAAAAGCAGTAGGCACCTAATGGGTAATAAATAGACATAAAAGTACAACATATTTATAATGTATTAGAACACACAGATACAAGATGCTACTTGTCTATATACATTATCAGGAGTTATGTAATATCAGGAGTTATATATTATCTAACAGAGAATATAATAATGGGTACGTCATGAAATATTCAAAAGATCTTGATTTTATATGTTTCATTTGTTCGCTATCTACAAAGCCTTAAAATCAAGTTGTGATTTTAAAATAATCAGTCCCAAGCAAATAATTTTATTTGTTTCCATATTCTTCTCTAGTAAGATTCTCCTTCTACTTCCATGCTTTATAAAACTGTTAAATACAGTGGCAGCTAGCAGCTTCCATATCAAAGGGGTGGCAGATCTGTTCTAGATTTTAGTCCAAACTTTAAAGGAGTTACTCATAGTGCTGAAGTGCTCTCCAAATAGGTCCTTTAAAATCTGGATGCAAAGCCAGAGCACATTCACCATCCCATGGTCATAGAAGCCACCAAGCACCACTGATAATTCTGTTTCCAAGTAATGGGATTTTCATCTGTCCTTTCCCTATCAACAAAATTATACTACAGTATATAGTTGTGTGACTTTGCTAGTGTGTATACTCAAGTGCTGAACGGTTTACTATATCAAAGAAAATTATTATGTGGTTATTAAAAATGGAAGGGACTATCCAAATTGGAAAGGGATCCTCAAAACAAACTAAGGCCTAACTTAAACATGCAACCCCACCACTTGTTATAGGAAAGACAAGTGTGTAACTCCATACAGAAGGCCACTGGTATGAAGCAGCTTGCCATACTAGTACTGTAATCCTATCAACTCAAGCTCTGCCCCTCTCTCTCTTTTAAATAATGTAAGGTAAAGAGTTATGTTAACAAGAATAAAAACTGTTGCAACTCTTTAAGCAGCTGTAGCACTTGCACAGCCACAAAGTGAACGGGCCACCCAAGGGGATGGATGGCTAGGGATGACTCAGGCTTTAAGAGACGACATCTTTTGTTGGAGAGGCTCTGTAAACTTTAGAGCTGATGTTACAGCCCCTTCATTAAACAAATACCAACAAAGCAAATGAAACAAAGCTAACACTGTTTTTGCAGTTCAAAAATATGGGGGAGGACTGGAATTAAATACAGCACAGCCTCTGCAGGGACATGCTCAGAGCCCGTGAGAGGCCAGGGCGGGTTTTCAGTTTTCAGCCCACGTACCTACAATTTCACAGGAGGGTATATTTCCAGACCTGCTTCTCCACTGAGGGCTAGGCTTTCTGTCCCTTAAAAGCTGGGCTGTTCTTCATCCTTTCTTTCTCTCTATTTATTTATACATACACACACACACACACATATCTTTCCAAAGATATTAGCTACATTTATAGCTTTGCTTTCCTCCAATGAGCTCAACATGATGTTGATCTTGTTGTTTATTTTCACAGTAATCCTATGAGATAGAATGGGTCTAAGAAAAGAGTTGCTGCCCCAACACCAGGCAGTGAATTTCGCAGCATCTCCCAAGGCCAAGCCCAGAACTCTAACCTGTGCATCTCTCTGGCTATTATTTTCTGTCCTACTGCTATGCAGTGCCATGGATGAGAACAGAAAGACTGCTGTGTAAGGTCACTTCTACAAATGGATGGCAAAATGAACATGAAGTCCTACCCTTCAGCATTTTGATAGGAAAAATATTACATTGCTTCATACCATAGGTTGGGACTGGGATGGGGCAAAGTGGGCTCTGTGAGCCTTGCCATGGCATAGCTTGAAGCCTAACTGGTGCACTGTTAACTAATGTCACACAGCATTTGTTTACTGTAGTGCCAGTTCCCACAGAATAACTTATTATTACTGTCTTTTTTCAACCAAATGTTTGGATCTTTTTCTGCTCTTTGAATGTAATGTGCAGCAGCCGCAGGTATATCTCAAGCTTGCAGTATCTACTTTTCTTTTTTTACTAGAGTAACCTAGCCACAGTAGTCCAAGCACAGGTAACTTTCCAGTTAGATTACTGTAATGAGCTGTATGTGTGGGTCTGCCCTTGAAGATGACTTGAAAACTACAGCTAGTGCAAAATACCTCAGCAAGACTGCTGACCGGCACAGACAACACATAACACCAGTTCTAAAGGAGCTACATTGGCTGCCAGTTCACTACTGGTCTGAATTCAAGGGTCTGGTGATGACACTTAAAGCCTTAAACAGCTTCAGACCTCAATATCTGAACGAACGCTTCTCTCTATATATACCAGTGGTTTTCAACCTGTGGGTCCCCAGATGTTTTTGGACTTCAGCTCCCAGAAGCCTTGAGCACTGACCATAGTGGCTGGGGCTTCTGGGAGCTGAAGTCCAAAAACATCTGGGGACCCACAGGTTGAGAACCACTGATATATACCTTCCTGAGCATAGAGGTTTGGAAGATGGGCCTGCCCCCATGTCTGGTCAGTGGGACAATACAATAAGGAAGAACATGAGAGAGGGTTTCTTTGGCACACCAATTGTGCAACACCCTACCTTTGGAAGATTGACTGGCAACAATGTTGGTCTTTCTGGCACCACATCAAGACCTATCTTTTTATTAAAGCCTTTGGAGGCTTAATTTACTTTAAGTGTGCATTTCCATTTTTAAAAATTTACTAATTTACACAGTTTTTCAATGTACCATAAAGGTACATGGTTTTTAATTGTTGTAGCCTTTTAACCTGCTTTAATTTGTTCTCTTGTTTATTATGCTTTTATCCTGTTTAAGCAATTTTTTTTAAATTTTGTTTTGTTTTAATCTGGTCTTGTTTTAAATTGGTTGTGACTTTCTTTGTACAGTACCCTGCAAGCCATGATACACAGAAGGATACAAATATTTTATAAAATAAACAAATAAAAGAGAACTGTGAGGCCCACTAACTGTGGCTAAGCACAAAACACTGGCAAAGGGAGAGGAACAAATTTAGCTGAGACACTGAGATATCCATTCGCTATACAAAGTCACCCATTGTCATACACTGAGAAAGATACATTTTTCAATTGTTTTATATTGTGCCCAAGATTTAATTCTGTTTTAATCTTTGATCCTGTTTTGTGTTTTACTTGCCTTTTTATTCAATGTTACTGTAAGTTGTCTTGTGTCCCATTTTGTGGAAAAAGGCAGGATACGAATCCAGTAGATAAATAAATATACACACAAGTAGAATTCTATACCTGAATTTCTACAGAGTTGGGAACCTTAACAGTCTATTAGGTGTGAAAAAAAAGCCTTTGCATTGTTAAACATTTGGGAGTCTGAAGCCATCCCAAATCTACTGCAGAGCACCTGGCAATCTAGCTTCCACTGCCCATTCCCGGAGATAGATAGATATATATACATATATACAGACATACATATGCACAAACACACAAAATATCAACCTATTATATCACATGTCATCAAGATCAGTAAGTCCCAGGCCACCTGAGCCCCCCCCCACATGGCTGTGCTTTCTACTGCCAGAATATCAAGACACTACACTCTCACCTACAAACAAATTGAATAAAAAACATGCCACCTAGAACAGCTTACAAAAGTTCATTATTTGTACTACAACTGCACGAATCCCCAGACAACAGGGGATTCTAGACACTGTGGTCCAAACATTGTTTCTAAAGGGCAAAGAAGCCATGCTCAACAATTCTGGCTCACGTGCCTTCACCAGTTGAGCCTGTTCTGCAGAAAAGTCAGCCTGCAAGAGAAACACATCCTTCTCTCTGCTTCATCGATCCAGAGATTAACAAGACTAACTGGCAAAGGCATCTCAGCATATGACTGACACAGATGCCCTTTGTGACCAAGCCAGTGATCAGTGCTGGTGACCCCCTGAGGCAGGACTGGAGCAGAGGAAAGGCCTGCAAAGAGACATGCTGCCATCAGGAAGGCACGTTCCTCTGCTTCACTTTGTCTGCCTGGGATTTTCTTACATAAAACAAGAGGCAAGGAAGCAAGGCCTTTTGGCAGGCAAGACACTGCCAAATGGGGTGGGAGGCAGTGGAACATTTTTGCTCAAAACCTAATTCCAGCTTGTTGCAACTTTTGCCAGCCAGGCAGAGAAGTTTAAAATCTTTAGATCACAAAATCTCAGCTAGCAACCACTAAACATCCAATACCCACAAGGCTGCTTCCTAGGCCCACAGACATACAGGATAACACTTCTGCTTTCCTCAAAGGGAAAAACCACTCAAGTAGGAAGCACTTTGCCCTTCAGTACAAAGACTCAAATGGATAGGTAATACTGCCCATCACAACCCCAGCAGCGTAAGACTCAAGCACTAGCCTGAGATGCAAGAAAGGCGGGCACCAGATGGAAGCTCTGCCACATACTATTCACATAGGCCATTTCCGCACTAGCCTGTTATAGTGCTCTTATTCCATTTTCAACATCCTATGGAATCTTGGGGTTTGCAGTTTAGGGAGGGGCCAGCTGGTAGAATGTTGAAAGTGGAATAAGAGCACTATAGCAGGCTAGTGCGGAAATGGCCATAGACCAGTGGTTCTCAACCTGTGGGTCCCCAGATGTTTGTGGACTTCAGCTCCCAGAAGCCCCAGCCACTATGGTCAATGCTCAGGGCTTCTGGGAGCTGAAGTCTAGAAACATCTGGGGACCCACAGGTTGAGAACCACTGCCATAGACTTTGGTACATCAGTCAGTCTCTCCCTCCTTCCCTTGCTCCCGCCCCCCTCCCTCAGTCCCTTTCAAAGGAAGGAAGGAAGGAAGGAAGGAAGGAAGGAAGGAAGGAAGGAAGGAAGGAAGGAAGGAAGGGCACAGGTTGTGTGTGTGTGTGTGTGTGTATGCCTTCCTGTCAATTTATCTGCCATTAATTGCACTGTACTGCACTGCCCATTTTCCTGAGAGACAAGACGCTTTGGGATGGCTCTATACAACCATTTCTGGAGGTCTGTGGTATTTCTGTTAAAGCATGGTGTGAACTAGTTCTTGAGAATGATCTCCAAAGTATGACCTACATAATGCTAAACAGAGCCAATAACTGTGGGAACAAACCAAGGGAGCCTAATCCAACATAACAACAACCATAAAACTGTGGTTGCAATCCTAGGCACATTTCTCTGAACTGGAACAAGTCCCACTGAAAACATCAAGACCTATTTTTGAGTAAACATTGCATAGTGGTTGCAGTGTCTCATGTCTGTTTCCCCATTCTCTTGGGAAGGGATAACATCCTTTTTAAAAGTAATTAATTATAGTTACAGACACAAGGCCAACAATACAGTCATTTACCACCACAGCTATTTTTTTTTTAAGTAACACTTTGCTTTCCTGTTTAGTTAACTGAAATCATTTCCTTTTAGCTACTTGGGAAAAAAAAATCAGCACTAAGACCTGCTGGCCTGTGGTACCAAATACTCAACTGTCCCCATCTTCTCATCACTTTAATATCCACAAAAGAGAACCAGGCAGCAAACAGGAGGGAGGTACAGCCCAAGCCAGCAGATGGACCATGTGAAATTCCTTCTATATCCCTGATATAGATATATCCATATATCCCACATGCTGCCACCATATAAGTACAGTGGCCCCCTCCACATTTGCGAGGGTTCAGGGCACAGAACCCTTGTGAAAGTGGAAAGATCATGAATAACTCCCCCACCCCGCGATCTCTCTCCCATTCCTTTCCAGGGCTCTGGTATGGGAGTCTTTGTTCTCCATGCCTGGGCCAGAGGCAAGAGAGTGACAAGAGAAGCTCTGGAAGGGAGAAGGAAAGAGCATGTGTGCCCCCCATTGCTTTACCTATTGCCTTAGAACATTTGCCTTCTTTCTGTGCTGGCAAAATGCGAGGGAATGGAAGAGGGAGAATGGGGGGCCATGGGCACCATCACAAATGATCAAATTGGTGAGAGTCAAACTTGTGAATGTGGAGGGAGGATTGTAACTAGAATGGTACAGTTAGGCCACAAAAGGAATTCTCTCAGTATACTGCAGATGTAGTGGAATATGGTTACATCTTTGTCACTAGAAAAAGGAATCAACAGCAAGTCACTAGTTAGTTCGAGCTAATTAGTTCCAAACTCAGCTCCCAGGTACTTTTGAATTTGAAAGGCATGGTTACACCTCTTTGTGTTCAGTATGTAATATGGGAAATATAGTCAGTTCCTGCTTTTGCTCTGATCATTAAGGACTCTGTAGAACTGGAATTAATTTTCACAGCCACATCTTCTTCACATTGTCATCTGCACTGGTATACAATTTACTATCCATAGACTGCACCAGCCAATAAGACTTTCTGTTGCACTTTTTTAGTAACCGTACTCAGTTCAATTGGTCCAATTATTGGTGGTCATTTCTAAAAAAAAGAGAGAGAGAGAGTTCCTGGGCCTCAACCCCACCAAAGCCACATCCTCTAAAACTTCACTCTTAATCCTACACTTGTGGTGATGAATTATAATCATTCAACAGTCAGGGAAAATGTACTTTCCACATCCTCAGAGGCACTAAATTAATTCCAAACTTTACATCTTCCTAGGCTGAGCCCTGGCTAGAAACACTTTCTTGAACTAAGTCCCGGGGAGCCTTGCCAAACATTCCTGAGGTTAGAACATTTCTGTAATACCTAACCAGAATTTAAAAATCTTGCCATCAGAACTAGGATTGCTGTGTCAGGAGCATCCCAAACTGTGAGATTTCAGGGCCAAACTTGAAACCTAGGAATGGCCTCTGGGGATGCCACAGGGAGCCCTTCTGATATCAGTAAGGGCAGTACATCAAGCAGCAACCACCATTGCTCAGTCATTCAAATAAAAGATTCCAAACCTAACAAAGGAGAAAATATTTTAAATTTAAAAACTAAATTTGGCTTTCTCAAAAAAAAATTAACTATCTGGGCTCTGCACTGAATAGGGGAAAAAAATCTGCAGCTCCATTTAACATTTTTGTAAGCACTGCTTTTAAGACTACGTATTAGGACTTTTAGTCTAACCAAAGAAAGTTTTACAAGCTTCACTTTGAACAGAAAAAATAAACCAGTTCTGTTTTTAACCCTTTTGCTAGCACTGATTTTAACATATAAGGATTATCCTCTAGTCAAAAAAACTTTTCAAAAAAAAAATTATACCAACTCTGCTTTCAATGGGTTGTTCCCATTGACAAGTACTCCTCACCAGCCACTTTTTAGATAATTGCACATAGTTGTGAAATCCTCTCCTATCCCAGAAACAACAATTCTAATAATGTTAACAATACTCATTGAATATTTTGGATATGGGGAGGAGATGATGATGATGAAGAAGAAGAAGAAGAAGAAGAAGAAGAAGAAGAAGAAGAAGAAGAAGAAGAAGAAGAAGAAGAAGAAGAAGAGAAGGAAGAAGGTGAGCAGGAGGAGGAGGAGGCGGAGGAGGAGTATTCAATGGAGCATCCTATCTATGTATGCTTACCTAAAAAACAAGCCCTCTTGAGTTTAATTAGAATTATATCTATAATCTGCAGATAATCTAACATATCCCAATCAACATATCCTATATCCCAGTTTCAAACCTTTCTGGTTGAAGTGGGACAAAGAAGGGGAAACAGAGAAAGAAGGAGGGACAGGGAGACAAATATAACTAAGAGAAGGGGAGCCAGAAGGAAAAAGGAGGGTGAGAGTGGGAAAATAAAGGGGCAGGAAAGAATGGAGACAGCTGGAGTCAGAATTTTGGGGAGGAGTATGAAGGAGGGATTGGTGGGTTAGGGAAGGTGGAAGAAAAGGTGCAGCTAGGAAATGGGAGGGAATGGGGGAAAGAGAGAAGACAAGGGAAGAAGAAGATCTTCAGATAGAAGTTGTGGGTAAGTGAGAGGAGAGCGCATGGGGAAGAATAGGATGTTTAGCCCAGCGTTGCTGGAGAGGGAAGGAGAAATGAGGAACTCTCAAATGAGAAAAGCGGATGAGGGGGATGAGACAGAAGGTGCGGGGAGGCAGGAGTTGCATAGCAGAGAAGGAGAGAGATATAATTTGCACCAGTAGGGAGAAAGATGGTGAGAAATAGACCTGAAATCAAGAATTCAAGGGAAAAAAAGAATCAAGTCCCTAAGCAAAGCTGACATATATACTTCATATTCTTACTAAAAACAGAACAACCCACATGTGCCTCAGACCAAGAAAGGAAGCTGTACTATAACACCAGCTGTTTGGTATAGGGTGAGGAAAGCAGCAACGAAGAAAACTAACAATAAGATAGGAAAAGCCAAAAAGTAGCAACTCTTTACCGTATTCAGCAAATCCTGAAGCAGCAGATACTGAAGCAGCTCAGTGTTTCCTTCTCCCTGAGCCCTCCTCCCAGCTGCAGTTTGCTGAACTTTGAGAGGAGGAGGAGGAGGAGGAGGAGGAGGGAGGGGAGGCGGTGGCTAGGCAGTCCCCTATAGCAGCTGATCAGAGGCAGAGGCC
This sequence comes from Iguana delicatissima, assembly GCA_948472985.1. Classification (NCBI taxonomy): domain Eukaryota; kingdom Metazoa; phylum Chordata; class Lepidosauria; order Squamata; family Iguanidae; genus Iguana; species Iguana delicatissima. The sequence continues at coordinate 296,043 of CAOKZL010001051.1, forward strand.
AGCTGCACACAGAGGCAGACAGACAGACTGACAGACATTTCATTCATTCATTCATTCATTCATTCATTCATTCATTCCAGTGCGGTAACTCCAATGCAATAGAAGATTTCTTCCCAGACAAGAGAGGACAGGCCCTCCATTCTGAGAATCCACCTTGTAACCTATTGGGCCTTCCACCTAGAAAAGCTGCTTTTTATGCTACCATCCTCAGAATGCAAAAGGTAAACAGACAGAACAAACCTATTTGTTTCAGTTACATTTCTGCAGGTTTTGTTGTAGGCTTTGGTTGCAACACTATAGGGTGAGGCAGACAGTAGATCAGGATGTACTGGTAGATCTTGGGTTATTTGCAGAAGATCAACAAGAATTTCTGACACCCAATAGGCTAACAGTAGATACAATAAAATGACTCCCACTCCCACTCCCACTAGACTATACCGGTGACACAAAGTAACCAGGTGCAGATTTTTGTGTGAAAGGAACTGTGAGCTCCATTCAGTTTTAGTACACAAAACATATTCTTGGGCTTTGGATTCACTCATTCTACAGCCAGCCCTCCATATTCACTAGGGTTAGGGGCACAGGACCCCCACAAATATCAAAATGTGGGGGAAAAGGAGGCCAAGGGATGGTAGAGAGAATGGGCACCCAGGGCCCAAGCCAGGTCAGGGAAAGGACAAGGAAAGGGAGAGTTGCCATGGTGGCCCTATACTTCCTCTCCCTCATCTATCTCCTTCCTTTGGTGTGTATGTGTCGGGGGGGGAATTGGAAAAGAGGGGTTGTGGGGCTGAGAAACTGGTCCTTGAGCTGTCCTTAGCTGGCCAAGCAGCAGCTGGTGGAGGAGTAGGAGGACCAGAGCTGGGTTTTTAAGGGGCTGTGCAGTCTGATCAGAGATGCCAAGAGGAAAGGTTCCAGCCAAAAATGAAAAGGTGCGCAATTGGCGCCTGCTGGCCCCTGGAGCATCGCGCAAATGTGAGTGCATTGTGCAGATCGCTCCTCATAATCACGCAACACCCCAGGCGCCCTTCCGCATGGCAAATGTCATGCAGAAAGGGCCACAAACATGCAAACAAAATCCAACACTCTAGATCCCAATACCATCTGGATTATTAATTTCTGCATTTGACATCCTTTCTACATTCAAGCACATGATTTCTTTCTTTTTGTTTTCCTTTTTCTCTCCTTCTCTCTGTTCCAAAATGGCATAGGTGACAAAGCACACTGGAGGATACCTTGAATAACAGCTTCCTCTTCTGAAAATCCAACCATCTACAGAATACAAGCATACCCCAGTTAATAAAGACTCCAACAAAGAATCTTGCTTTTGCCAAATCATTTTATTTTTTCTTTATCTGATTAATTTATATCCCACCTTTTTGCCAGTACAAGACCCATGGCAGCATATAACACCATAAAAAACACAATGCATTCTGCACTAGCTCTAGCTTTCAAGTCATCTTCAATGGCAGACCAACACAGAACTCATTCTAATAGTCTAACTGGAAAGTTACCCATGCTTGGACTAGTGCAGTAGGGCCAAGAGAAAACCTTCGCCTACAGATCTTAATAGCAATAGCAATAGCATGCGTATTTCTATATCAGTAAAGTGCTCTCTAAGCAGTTTACAATGTGTTAGCTAATTGTCCCCAACAAGCTGGGTACTCATTTTACCGACGTGCAGAATGATGGAAGGCTGAGTCAACCTGGAGCCCTGTGGGACTGAACTCACAACCTTGTGGCTGCAGTACTAGCATTTAACTACTGCGCCACCAGGGCTCTTAATGCAGAGGCATATAAGGGAAATAGGGTTTTTCAAATAGTCTGGACCCAAGCTGTGTGGAGATTTAAAGGTCAAACCCAGTACTTTGAATTCTGTTTGGAAATGGATGGGCAGCCAGTAGAGTTATTTCAGAATGGGAGTTATGTGCTCCCTGTAACAAGCCCCAGTCAACAAGCCAACTGCAGCATTTTGGACCCACTGAAGTTTCTGAACAGTTTCCAAAGACAGCCCCGCATATGGTTTTTACACACACCAAGCCTTCTTTTCTTCCTTGTCCTCTGTCTAGCTGCAAGTTTTTTAGCATCATCAGGAGGATAGAGAAGTTGGGCTGCAGAAGGACAGATTTTGAGTGTCCAGTTGTAGCAACATATCTGTAGTAATAAGCAACACAATAAACCTCAAGTTGGGAAAGAATGAGATTCAAATCTAGCTGATCCTACTGTAGCCATGTGTGCCTGTCTACAACAGACAAGACAAACAGCAGCTACCTCCAGAATCCCTTACTGAGCATGCATGAAAAGCAAATGACAGAGAAAAGGGGAGAGCAGATAAGCTTACCTCACCAACAGCCCCAACATTTGATAAAAGCATAGATCTTTTAAAGTTTGGCACCAATATGGAAATCATAAGCAAAGTGGAAATTGTTAAAAGAAAAAAAAATCATCCCTGGATGCATTTGGAGCTATCCAGTGATCTCTAGGAGTTAAAAAGTATTTAAAAGTTGTTTTGAAAAATTCTGTTAACAAAGTAATGGTCAGGAAATTGTCTATTTCATCAACTGAGGTATATCTGCAATGCAGAGGCTGAAGAAATGAATGTACTGGTTTTCATGCCACCTTGGGGGATTAAGGAAAGGTGCTGTAAACATAGTACAGGCATACCTCCATATGCCAGCCTCGCAAACTGGGCATCTGCTTGATGTGAGAGACTACAACTCTCATTATCCCCAGCCAACATGCATAAAAAGAAGCAACAGGGTCCAAACAGGTTAGTCCACACCCAGGAATCCCTACCTCTTTTAAAAAAAAATAGCTGAGAATGATAGGAAGTATAATCCAAGCCATTTGGAGGCTGCTTGTTTAGGGGAGGCATCGCTTTATGACTTTTTCATCTTAGTTTGAGATTTTTATTCCTTTATTACCAGGGTTCTTTTTGCTGCATGTGGGCCCTGTTCATGCACAGAAACTTATTTATTTTTTTAACTCTGCCCAACTTTCTGAAAGTACAATGTCTGCTTTTCCAAATGACAGCCCCAAAGACCACTGTCTCCCACTGTGACAAACGCCTACAGTCACTATGCTGATTTCATAGACCCAAACAGCTGGAAGGAATTTAAAGGTCACTGCATCCATATTTTTTCCATTCCATTCACAACTTGTAGCTCTCACATCAACTGATATGATGATGATGATGATGATTTTTATTATTATTATTATGCTAACATCTGCTTATGTAAACAGAATCAAAATGGCCCAAGAAAGATTGCTCTAGATGCAGGTGCATCTGCCTTTAAAATCTGTAAAAGGAGAGAAAAATCAGATTCCAACAAGTCATGTTCACAGTATCTACAGAAAGGGAGTGAGTTCTCACAATCCTCTATTAGAAATGCCAAATTCTGGGAAAAGAAAACTGGGATTCTGTTCCTAATGTAAAAAAATGTATACGTGGTTGCATTATTTGCCAGGCAAGGAGCTCAAATTCTATTATTATTTTCTTGAAGTGAGGAAGCCAGAGTAGAATATAGATTAACTGAAATGGAAAAGTGGAGGTATTAGATCACAGGTGTGAACCTCTATTGCGGAGGTGGAGAAACTGAGGCCCTACGGCCCCATCTGAGCTTTTCCGTTACCCTAAATCAGTGGTTCTCAACCTGTGGGTCCCCAGATGTTTTTGGACTTCAGCTCGCAGAAGCCCCAGCCACTATGGTCAATGTTCAGGGCTTCTGGGAGCTGAAGTCTGAAAACATCTGGGGACCCACAGGTTGAGAACCACTGCCCTAAATGGTTACATTCACTTCCCCAGGATAGCACAATTTTGTGGTTGCTCATCTTTTGCGCAGGATTTTTCCAATTCTAAGACTAAAATGAGTCTCCTAATGCTTAGTTCCTGGCAGTGAATGTTTTAAGCTAAAATCTGCTGGTACTCCTGGTCTTACCTCTTTTCCTTTATCCCCACCTACTACTCCCCACACACAAATTCTTCTGATACTGAGTTTGGCCTTTGGGCTGAAAGTTTTGTCTCAGGCTAGAGTTGCCAAATCTCAAGGCCTGGCACTGAGTCTTAGGGCCTGGACTATCTTCTCCACTTCTTAGGAAGCAGCAGAGGAATCTCACAGCAAGAGCATATCAGACAAAAAGTGTGCACATATACAAGTTCTTCCTTTGTTAGAGGTGGTGTTTTTCATCTGAATGGCACACTCTTTGCAGCTTTGGTTGATCTGATCTTATGCTTAATGATATCACTGGGGCTGTCCCTTATGACATCCCAGGAGGTCATCTATAGGTCTCAGGCTCTGGTCCTGAAATGTCAGGATCTGGGTTAGTCCTATGCTGGCAACCAATTTCCCTCCCTTTGGAAGAGTAGGCCACCCTCAGTTCTCTAGGATCTACTCCCCTGCAAAAAAACTTGAGATCCATCAACCTGAGTTAGGTGCAGAAGACATAAAATTAAAAATTCAGAACTACAGAATTCTCAGGCCAGAAATTTCTTCCAAGTTCCAAAACCAAACAGAGCTCACAGGCCCAAACTCTCATTATTTCAGCAGGCTCTTTATTTCATGCAGGGCAAGAAGAGAGCCTGACAGTAACAATCTTTGATGATCTACTACAAATTACCCAGAGATCTACCAGTAGATCCTAACCTACAATATTTGCCAGGGTATAAGATGCACCTGTGTATAAGACGCACCCCATGTATACACTGGCAAATACTGTTTGCTGGTATATAAGACACACCAGCATATAAGATGCACCCCATTTTCAAACAGTATTTTTTGGGGGGAAAGTGAGTCTTACACACCAGCAAATACAGTGTGTTCTGTCCACCACTCATGCCTGTAAAGACTTCAAACCTTTAGAAAAGCAGGGGTTAGGAACATGTGAACCCTCCAGATGTTTGAGACTACAGGTCCCACTATCCCTTGCAACTAACCATTGAGCTGATGGGAACTGTAAGATGAAAAACATCTAGAGATGTTGTCCATCTATGCTTCAGCAAATCCACATAGTTAAAGCTTCTTCATGAAGAACTGTCAACAAAAAGCAACTTTTATCTTTGGAATAAAAGTAAAGAATGTCAGGATTCTGAATAAGAGACAGTATTCTTTTTTTCTTCACATTTGCTTGTATACATCTCTTGACCCAATGGACATAAACCAACCTTGCAAACTAACTGACTCCCATTGTTCCTCTTTATCTCCTTGTTCCTACCACAATCACAAAGATCCCTCTCCCAAACAACTCCATAGTGTTTCCATATTGTTCACTTGGCTTGTTTGGAGAGAAGCCTGATATCTTGTGCCCTCCCAACTGCTCTGCGGCATCCCACAGTGAATTCTCCTGCTCTCTCAGAAACTAAAGGATAATAACTTTTCTTCTACTGTATATATGAAACAAGAACTTAATATAGTCACAGGTTCTGCTGTACTGAAGAACAGGCATAGATTCTAAAATGGGAGGAGGCAGGGAATCTTGATTCCCCACCATCACAAAAAATTAAGCTAAGGGAAACTGAGCCCTTCCTGAAATGATATGGCAAAATTGGAGCACTAAGACTTCTATGGAGTTGGACCTCTTCAGCAACTATCAATCATTAGTGTACTATATGATCAAGTATCAGGAAATATTAAGATAGCAGTTGTCATTGTGCCCTTCCAGGAAAAATACACTTATTTGGGAGTAAGCTACACTGAACACATAGAAGGCACCTCTAAGTAACACATCGTAATTGTAAGAGTCTCCATATCTGAGGACTGTGGAGGGGGAATTGTCCTCATACACTTACCTGCAAATATGCAAAATTAGTAACAACATGCCTGCCAATACTGAGGTACTCTCCACCTTAAAAACAGTTTTGGGATATCTTAGGATAGGGATTTTGTGACATCAGACATTGGGTATCCTCAAGATTTTACATTAGACCACCTCATATCAGGTCTTCTCATAAGACCTCGGCTACTGTTTATTTCTGATGATTCTAACACTAAATAATATGATTAACTAATAATATTACTGTATGTTTACATCAAATCAATACAGTCTAGAAAAGCCTAATTCCTAACAGAGGCATTTCTCTTCCTGTTTATGTAGCCCAAGTAGAGTAGAGTACTGACTTCTGCTAGCGAACTTGAAACTAAAAATATCCCTTTCACACTATCTATTATTTATATTTTTAATTATTTCATTAAAAAAAAAACTTGCATCCTGCTTTGGGCTCATTCTTGTAAAAGAAAAGTTGCCCAAACTAAAACCAGATTTTAAACAACCATCACACCATGATAATAGCTACAGACAAAACACTATACATGCAATCACAATATACAGAAACAAGAGCAAAAATAATAACAACTGTGCTTTCATTTCCAAGCACCGCAGCAGGATATGCACAATAATAATATACAACACAGTAACCGAATCAGAAGCAGCAACTGAGAAACAGTTGCATGGAAAATAAACCAAATATCTTCTGGAGTAGCTAGAGAATGATGACGCCAAAAAGAATGCCCTAAAAGGATGAGATATAAGTTTGCAGAGAGGGCATTCCACTACCTAACAGGGCAGCTCTTTAGGGAGGGTTCTGGAGCCATTACTGAAAAAGCCTTGCTCCTAGTAGATGACTGCCACTCCTCATTTGGAAGCAGCACCTGAAGATAGGCCTCAGATAGAAAATTAATCACGCAGGATAAGAAGATACAGAAGAAGGTGGTCCTCCATAGCTGTTGCAGGACTTACATTTCAAAACTAGCACTTCAACTGAGTTCATGAAGCAAACAGTTAGTCAGTATAAACTGAACAAAATCAGAGTGATAAGCTCTGGCTCCCCAGCTGCTACCCATAATTTGGCAGTGGTATTTGCATGATTAGATTAATTTTCCATGTGGTTTTCTAAGGTAACGCCACGTTAGAGTGTGTTGTTAAAAAGCCAGAAGAACTAAGAGCAAGCCATGTGATCCAATCCCATACCCTCTGCTGCAGAGTTAGTAAACTCTGAAGAGACAAGGTGAGTTTCTCATCCGAAAGACCATTCAGCAAGACAAATTTGCTTTTGGACTGAAAATCTGATAAACTTCACACCATCCCAAAATAAAGTGAAACCCAGCAATCCGATCAAAAGGAGGTAATCCAAAGTCCCACACACTATGGACTTGAAGAGCCATTGGCAATTTTGCAGGTTAGGTTTGGGACTCCATTCTAGCATCACAAAGGTTCATTCACATCTACAATATTCTTTTTCCTTATTTCTACCTGCAAATCACCTGAGGGACAAAGCAGCTTTGGAACACAGTTCACACAGAAAGCTCCTCCATGGGCCAAAGTTATAATTGGGGGGGGGGAGTTTTGTGTGATTATACTTTCATGTTTACTCTAAAGTCCGTAGCTCATTTGCACTTTAATGAATGTGTATTCCTATCAAATAATTTCCAACCTTTATGAACAGCATATAAGACTATAGAAATGCTATGTAACAAAAATGAAATTACCTATCTATTTGAACTTTTGAGGACTTGTAAATAAGAGGCTGTTAAGTAAGAACAGGAATGTGTAGGTTAACTGCTTCAACTTATTGTTGCTATTATTTTTGTTGGTATGCTGGTGGTAGCGGTGCTAGTGAACATGATGATTAACTTTACATCCTGCCTACTGCACAAAATTGAGATTCAAGGCAGGTTACAAATTATTGTTGTTCTTGTATTATTCAAACCCAATAAAATGGCAACCTCAAGCGGTCCACCAAGAGAAAGCAACAACAACAGAATAGACAAAATATTTATTGTTCTGGCTTGCAGGCTTGTTTAATTAGGATTGTTCTCTATCAGGAAAAACTATGATAGATATAGAGAGCTATTATAAAAGAGTTATGGAAAAGGGTGTTACTCAAAATGGTGGTCCCTGGACCAATGCTGGTCCCTGAACCAGTCACTGCCAAGTTTCCAAGAAGGAAAAAACAATTGTACCCAAGGGGCAAACATTTAGTGCCAGTCCATGGCACACCGGAAAAAAAATAATTGCCAGTCCCTCCACATCAGGCAGCCTGAAAAGCACTGATATCAAATACCAGTAATTGCTTCTTCAAGAGGATCAAGATGTGCTTTGCCTGATCTGGTGAAAGCCACACTGTTTGGACTACAACTTCCAGAATCACCCATGTGGGTATTCAGTGGTCATGCTGGCTGAGGAACTCTGAGAACTGTAGACCAAAAAGTAACTTTTCCCAGCTTTTCCCAGCAACAGAAAATCAATTCTTGTCTCAATACGATTTGCTCAATAGACAGCTTGACTCAGCTGGGTACTGCTGAGGTTAGCATGCTATTTACAGTACCACTAAAACATAAGATAAATCCTCATCCATTTCCAATTTTCAGCAAAATGCCTCAACTCTAAATTTTCTCCAAAGTTCCTCTGCAGCCAGCCAGCCAGCCAGCCATCATGGGCGAACTGTGGAGAAGTGCACTATATGTACCCAAGAAGGGAAAGCAAAAAAAGAGTTCTTTTCAGTGCCAACAGGGAGGTGTGGTGCCCGCCACTAGATTCCCCTGACGATCAAGGAAACATCCTACGGAAACACATCCTGCCAAGTCTCGCCTCTGCTTAAGCGAAGGAGCTTCTCCGTTTTCGCAAGATCCAGTTCTCTGCAGTCAGGAAGAGAATTTTTCTCCTCCCCACTTAAAAAAATAAAAAAGAGAGGCTTAAAGGAAGAGCACATAATCAGACCACAAAATAAGCAAATGTTCATCTATGTCAAAGTCTTACCTGATCAAGGAGCAGGAAAGCAGCTGAGCCTGTTCTGCCCAGCAGAAAAAGAGAGCAGGGCCATGTCTGATTCCATCTGGAGTTTTGCACAGACCACGTGCATGTTTGGGCTTGCACTAAAATAGCTACCAGACTGAGTGGAGAACAAACTTCATTTAAAGGGGAAAGTAGCATTTTCCATAGATTCACACAAGGGTGGAGACACACATTGCAGGGTATCTTTTGGCTTCAGATCCTAGACCACCTGGGGTGGGCTATTTCTGACCACAGGTAAGGCAACAACAACAAAAAAAAACCATCAAGAATCATGTAGCATGTTAAAAGTCTTCACAGATTTTATCTGGAGTAATTTTCCATAGAACCATAGAGTTGAAGAGATCACAAGGGCCATCAAGTCCAACTCCCTGCCATGAAGGAATACACCACCAAAGCATTCCTGACAGATTGCTGTTCAGCCTCTCTTTAAAAACCTTCAGGGAAGGAGATTCCACCGCACTCTGAGGCAGAGCACTGCTCTTACCATCAGGAAGTTCTTCCTAATGTTTAGATGGAATCTCTTCTCCTGAAGTTTGAAGCCATTGCTCCATGGAGCAGCAGAAAACGTTTGCTCCATCCTCTATATTTCATGGATTATAGCTTAGGAAAAAAAATTGGACTACAACTCCCAGAGTTGTATTACAACTTCTACTTTTCAGAATTCCCCACTGGCCACTACCAGTGCTGGCTATGGAGATTATTACATTTGTGATCCAGAGAAGCTTTATGGCAAATAAAAATAGCTAGCTTTTAAAATGCCACAAGGCTCTTGGTTGTTTTTGCCACAAGAGACCAACGGGGCTAAAGCACTGGAAACAACTACAACTCAGATGATCCATAACTGAGAAAGACGGAGATAATAAGCTTTTTCCTCCACAAAAGGAAGGCAGTTCAAAGAACTATTGTCTGGAAGCTTATGTGTGACTGTTTTCATTTCACATTTGACCAGTTTGTTTCCTAAAGTGCTTTCCTCCTAGAAGGATGCAACAAAGCCCTCTGAGTAATCAGTGTAGCCTCCAGACTCCACATGCAGCATGGATGCCAAACAAGGATGGGGCGCTCAGCTGCTAACATGATAAAGTCTTAGTTATGGTGCTTAGACAAGCTGTTAAAATACTGTAAAATACTGGATGGGGATTTTATTCCCATTAGACACCCAAAGTGATATATTTGCAAGGCCCCATTGCTAGTCTGTTCCTTCATATTGTCCATTTGCTCTCAGCAGGCAGGGCCATGACATCATCCTCTCTCTGCAGATGAAGATTCACAGATTAATTTACTAAGAAACAACCAGAGATCTGTCAGAATAGAGAGTATGACTGCAAATCAAGGCCAGAGGGCTGCATGTACAATGAAAACATCCCAGATTCTCTAACCAGAAAAATGAAATTATTAACACTAATAAGACTGCTCTGTGTGTGTGTGTTAAGTGCATAGCTTTCCGTGGTTTATTCTGCTTGCCCAAGGACTCAGATGTCAGATGTTATTCCTTGTTGTTGCATTACAAAGTGAAGCTTTCTAGAAACTGAAACTCTCCACAGGAAAGATCAGCTGTTTGGAAACAATTTTGGGGGAAAATACTTTGTTAAAAAATAGGTAGTTCGCCTCAGGATTTCAAAATATCCCTTTTCTAGTCAGCAAGTGACTCTACACACTCTTTGCTGCATGAATGGTATAGGGCTATGTCCAAAATAAGGTCCTGCAGTCCTAATACTTATAGACACAACAGAGTTAGAAATCTTCCACCAAGTCCCATCGATTTAAAGACTCTCATCACAGTTTCTCTGGAGACTGTTCATTCCCTTTCCTTCTTTCACTGTCTGGATAGTAAATTTGCTTCTCATTTTAGCAAAGTACATTTCTTCTGTCACAGCTTTGTTTCACACCACACAATTCAGAAACCAGGTCTGATTTGCTATACCTGTTCCAGCTGCCCCAGCTGTTGACCCCTCGTTTTCATACCTCTGTATTCTATCCAAGACTGTACACATGCTTGTACTTAGTGACCAGCTCAAAGCTGAGAAAAACTACATTTTTGGACAGAGGCTTCCAAAATCTACCAGCCAACATGGCTACCATGTTGGCCAGAGATTCTGTGAGTTGCACCCAAAAAGTAACTTTCTTTAGCTCTGCCTCAACTCAGCTTGGCATATACACATAACGACTGCTGCTTCTCCTCACTCATGATGTTGAATGTGCTTGCTTGCAGACATAAGACTGAATACTGATCAACAACCAGCTGTGCACCTATCATGTCAATATGTGATCCGAAAATCCTGACTGTTTTGTATGTTGTTCAACAAAAACACATGTGATGAGAAGAACAGTGGCACTTAGAGTGAGGTGGAGAGAAGTCAGGCTTGTGGCTTCCTGTCCATGGAATTTTCAAATGTAGCAGAGAAAATTGCTAACCTCAAGCGGGGGAGGCTGTCCTTTGCTCTAAGGTCATGAAATACTGACCAAGCTGCAAGGATTAGGTGCCAACCCAAATTCTTCTTTTCCTAACCAGGACCCAAAAAAACAACTACTACTCAAGGACTTAGAAGGAACAATGCCAAGCATGCTAGTCCAGGCAATGGCAGAGGGTGGACAAATACAGACTTTCTGTAAACACAAAGGGCCATCCCTCCTAGAGTCCCCTGGGGCAGAGAACCAGAAGAAAGAAAACATGAAGTGCCCCAGTACAGTACAGAAAAGAGCCATCATGTTTGTGCTGCACATCATATTGAGCAAGATTTGAGATTCAGAATGAAGAGGCCCTCACACACTGGGGCCCCTTATCCCCTTCCCATGCATAAGGAAATAATTAGTTCCAGCAGGCAACTTTCCCCCACACAAAGTAACCTAAGAGGCAGGCTCCAGAGACACAGCTGATACGCGGCTAAGCATGGCAGGACACAGCGACTAACCATCAAACTGCTTTAATGCACGGAAATTCCATAGGAAGCAACAGAAACTGATTAACCAAGATCCCCTTAACAAGAAGCAGAGCAGGGGCTGTCCCTGGGGCCAGAAAACTGAGTCATGTCTTAGCCTTACCATACAGAGAGCACTTCTGCTCTTCCGCACATAGATCAGCCACTCTGCAGCTCTTGCTGGACATACAGGGGCAAAATATGCTAAAGAAGACACAGGATGGGACAACTGATCAGCTGTATTTTCCACTCCTGTAATTCCTCTTGTGTGATCAAGCCTCACTGTCTGCTCAGTTTCTCTCTATATTGAGCCATCTATGTAGTCTCTCTCCATCAGGAGGTATGGCAAGGCCTGACTGCCATCTATTTGCAAGGAAACCACAATAAACCTAATACACTCATTGCATGGTTTCCAGCCACTCAGCAGACATGCAAGGCCTAGCCAAGCAGAGGGGCTACCAGCATCAGGAAGAAAAGCGATGTGGTTCCTGCATCAGACCCATGAAACCAAAACAGTGCTAGCCCTCTACAGACAAGCATCCAGCACAGGGTGACAAACTGAACAGCTAAGCAACTAGAATGGTGGTATAAATAAACTCCCAGGGCATCACAGGTCTGCAGTAAGCCTCTTACACAAGTGCAGTCCTACTATCCTAGTGAGTCCTTGTTGGTTTTAAAAGAGTGGCTGGAAACTTTCAGCCATGCAACGTCAAAGAACAAATACTCCCCCATACCTTACCATTGACCAAGAAAACCAAGAATCCTCAGCCTTTGTTTAATGAAGGGGTGGTAACTGCAGAGGGGGTGGGGAGCATATTTCTCTCCTGCATCAACCCAATGGGCCACATTAGTACACCTGACACAACTGGAAGTTGCATCACTTCTAGTTTCATCTTGTACTGATTTTTGACTGATGGGGGACTTATGTTTTGGATATGGAAGTGTTTTGCAGTGGTTTTGGCCCAACTGTGGGGGGTTTGTGGATGAAAATATCCCCAAAGAAACCTTTGGCATATTTTGGGAGGATATGAGGAATTTAGGGCACACAAACTGTGGCTCCACGTGCTGTATGAAATCCATGGGCCCCGCTTTCTTTAACGGTACCTGGAGTCAATCACCCAACCTTGCTGTGCGTATATTTGTTCTTATTATATGCCTTCAAGTCAGCTCTGATTACAGCAACCCCTTCTGGGAGAGCAGGGTTCAAATCTCCACTCAGACATGGAAATCCACAGGGTGTCCTTGGGCAAGTCACTCTCTCTAAGCATGCAAGAAAGGCAATAGCTACCTCCTCTGAATAAATCTTGCGCAGAATACCCAATAATATTATGAGTCACCTTAGCACTGCCCTTAAGTCATAAATGACTTGAAGGCACACAACAGCAACAATTCCAGGGCTACAATAAATGGACCAAAATAACCTTTAAACTCCCAGTTGTGGTCCCTGGAATCTTCTGAAGTGCCTGACCCACTATTTTAGAGCTGATTTTTTTTTCTGGTGTGGGAGGGTCAAGTCCAGGGAGGCCTGGGACACCACCACATATAGAACATTAGCTGAACTATTCCTAGCCCTGATTCCCATCAGAAGTTGTTTCAGATGTGATACTGGTGACCGCAAGGGATGCTGTGAAAATGGAGACTCTGTAGCCAAAGAAAAACAAAACCCTATTACCCCCTCTCCCATCATTCCTACCTCACACCCCAAAAAGTGAAAATATATCTATTCAGGTTTACTCCCTCACCCAGCAGCAACAGCAACAACAACAACAACAACAAAAACCTGCAACTGAGCTTTAAGGTGAGTCAGACCACACTGGTCCATCTGTGCTGACCGGCAGCATTCCTCTAAGGTTTCAGACAGAGTTTGGAAAGTTACTTTTAAAATGAATTAAAAGCTGAAGCCACCCATATACAAACAGTGGTTTTTAACTGCTTATTTACATTTTAAATGTATGCTTTAAACTGTTTTTAGTATTGTTAATAGCTTGATTCTATTTCAATGTTGACCTTTTTTCATTTTCTATTTGTTGAATTTGTTTTCAAGTCACCTTGAACCTTAGTTTTGAAGAAAACACAGAGTATAAAGAAAGAGAATTTTTGAAAAACTGTGATAGGATGATGCTTTGGATCTCAGGATCATCCTCCCATAGCTCAGTTGTGGACATCTTCAGCATATCATTATACTCTTCTTTCAAAAACACTGATCTCCTAAACTCTGATTTCAAGTAAGGGAAGGTGTCTTTCCAAGCCCTACCTGGAGAGATCTTAAATTGAACCTTGGACCTTTTCCATGCAAAGTATGTATGTGGCTCTGCTATTGAGCAATGATGCCTCCCTTCATTCATTCTCCCTCTAAAAGTGAAACCAAGGTAGGCTTTCTTGTATTATTTTCTGCATAATGTGCTAATAGATATTATGGAAGAAGTTATTGCTTAAGGATGCATACACTACCTTTTATGACTGTGCAGTCTTCAAAACTTTGGTCCCTGGCCATTTTGTGCAGAAGTACTTCATTAGCCAGCATAGTATAATGGTAGGAGTGTAGGGCTAAGACTCAGGGAGACTAGTGTTCCAATCCTCCCCCAGGCATTCAAACCCACTGGGTGACCTTGGCCAAGTTTTATTCTCTCATTCTCAGAGGAAGACAATGGCAAACTTCCTCTGAATCAATCTTACCAAGAAAACCCTAAAGCCATTTCCGCACTAGAGCATTATAGCGCTATGATTCCACTTTCAACAACCTATGGAATCCTCTAGTGTGGAAATTGCCTAAGATGGGTTCTCCACACATTGAAGTCAACCTGAAGACACATAAAAAGAATAACCTCATTTGTGACTACAAACCTTCCAACTTTTGCTATGGCAATTGTACACCATTTGTCTAGTTGCGTGTACAACTGAAAAAGAAATAGGCCATAGATTTTTTAATAAATCTCTCCTAAGTATGTCTTTCAGCAGAAGCCAAACCTGACTTCATCTCAGTGTCAAGGTCTTCCCACCCTTGTTTTGGTGTCTTCCAGAACACTACATTACATTTTCTAGGGTGAATAAACATGTGCAACTGCCTAAATTCAATGTTTTTAAAGAAAACATAGTTTACAAGTCAAGTTGTCAAGTTTCAGGAGGATGAAGCATATATGAAAATGACAGTGAAAAAGGGAAAACAGAAAGAAAGGCTGCAGTCATATACAATCTCAGTAGGAAGTGTGATTCGAAGAGTCTCATTTCTGAGTGCTTAAACTGAAAAGTGGGCTGTAAATGAAATGCAACAACATGTCTGTCTCAGTGTACCTCAAATTTCAGTCTAATGCATGGTTATGTAAAAACAGAACCTGGGAAAGTTATTATTTAGGATTATAACTTTACCAAGTTCTGTTCAAAAATAAATCCTGCTGTATTCACCAGAGCTACAACCATCTGCACACTTGCTTGGGAGTACATCCCTCTGACTTTTATGAAAATAAGGATTGCAAAACACACAAAGACTGCTGTTTATCCCAACCAGAGGAGACTCATTCAATCAGTTGTCGAATGGTGAGTCAACATGTAGTTAAATGTAATGGATTCAAGGGTCTGCTCTAGTCAGGACTAAAAGAGCATTCAGGCTAAGGATTCCAACTTCATCTAAAGTAAATCTTAAAATTCTAGCTCACTGTGCCTACAGAAGTACATAACATCTCTTTCAGTCTGTTTGGTCGTCTTCTAATCCCAGAGAGATGGCCTGTCCCAGTTTATGATTCTCTCCCTGAGAAATTCTCTCCCTGAGAAATATGATTCCAGGAACCTAGAATGAGTGGGGATAATACAGGCTTGCAGATGCTATTGGGTAGTAGAGCCAATTATGAGAAATGCTGGCAAGTACAGTCCACCAACATCTGGAGGCCTGTATGATTCCCACCCTGCTTTACAGCCTTCATCCAATATTAGAAGACAACTACAAGCACATGAGAAAAAGAAAGATCTCACTAAGCTGTAAGTTTTGCATCTTTTGCATTTTTGCCATATCAAGTGATACAGTAAAAGATTAAATATCAAGTAAATGTCAAGAAATATCAAGATTAAATACAAGAAGAAAACCAACTTACACTTACTCGGTGTAATCTTTTTCAAAGAATGCTAGAAGAAAAGTCCCAGAACTTATGTTAGGATCAGAGCTGGCTTGTCAAATGTGCAAAACAATGATGCAGAGCCACTGTGTGACTCTTAGAGTCACAAACCAAAAAAGTAACATTTCCAGCCTCTGCAGTAGAGTATCTATTGAGCATATGCCAAGTGCCTTCCCCTTGGATGGAATAACTTGCTGTTGTTCTTTTTTGTGTGCCTTGAAGTCATTTCCAACTTATGGTGACTCTAAAACTGCTATAAGTTTGGATCCATGGAAAGGCTTTTCAGGTCAGGAGATGTGACATCCCAAGTATGTCTGTACCTGGTACCTCCAACTTTAGCAACAGAGCACTGAATGCCAAAGAGCAGAAAAGCAACTGAAGACATCAACTAATAATAATTTCTTAGCCACAGTGGAGATCTCTTTACATACTTTCCCAGTTATGTGCCGTTTGCATCCCTATGGTTTTCTTCCATTTGGCTATGGTGTACGTGCACACATAGGCTTGACTGTGGCAACTACATGAGCAGAACTAACCATATGGATTATTTTCTTCTGACCATCACCCTAATATAATAGGAACACCAATCAGGTAGAAAAGACTCATATGATTAACACAAGAACCACCATCCTACCTTATCCAGCATTATTTTTACACAGTGGCCCACCAGAGAGGCCTGCCAATGGGGTTGTGATTGGCCTTGCTCACATGATTTCAATATTCATGCATGCACCACTGTCAGAGAAGACAATATAACAGAAAAGCAATTCTCACAAGGCTGGATGAATGTGGGAGAGGGACCTGCATCGGATGCTGTCTGGTAGATCTGAAGAACAAAAGGACATCTACCATAAATACAGCCACTTCCTATGACACTTCAGCCCTAGTTGAGCTTAAAACATTTGAAAGGAGCACAGCACAAGCCTTGCGTGCACTAATAAATCACAACACTCTTACTACTGAGGACAATAACACACAGCAAAGATAGGCCCAAAGCAGTCCATATCTACAAATGTTCTGGACACAGATTAACATTCATTTCTCTGCATTTATCTCCAGTGCTCTCAAGTGCCTTGAAACAAGAACTGCAAGTCCATGACTGGAAGGTCATGAGGTTTGATGGGCATTTTTCTCTTAGCCCCTCTGTGGCTTCTGCAAGAAAAGAACCTTTTGTAACTTGCTAGCTAATTAACTCCTCCTCTGGAAAGTCAGAGCAGCTATCCCAAGCCTTTTCCCTTTTTTCCCACCCATAATGATACCATTGTCACATTAAACTGTCCATTTCAGCAACTAGAAAGGAACAGAAATTGAAGAAAAAACCCTAGGACTGGGTGGTGAATAGCAAACAAGTTCCAGAGGTGTGGATTAGTGATAAGGATGGAGGCATGATTTATGCTGCATGATGCTATACAGAAATGTATACCCTGCCACATCAAATTTTTATTTAGTGAAATAACAGACCTCTACTCCACACTGTGCTAAAGTGACTTCCAAATCAACAATAGGGTAGCATTGTTAGTCTGTTGCTGCAAAAACATCAAAGAGTCTTCTGGCACCATAAAACTCAAGCTTTCGTTAACTGCAGCCCATTTCATCAGATACGTAAACTTCAGCTTCAGTTGGTAGATATTTATACACTTTCAAGGGTACAAGGTTGAGGGAGGAATGGGTGTTTAGTAAGGTGATAAGGGCCATTTCCGCACTAGCCTGTTATAGCACGATGATTCCACTTTCAAAATCGTCTGGAATCCTGGGGTTTGCAGCTTCAGGAGGGGCCGGCTGGCCCCTCTCAAAACTGCAAACCCCAGAATTCCGGAGGATGTTGAAAGTGGAATCATCGCGCTATAACAGGTTAGTGTGGAAATGGCCAAGGACACCTCTCATGGATAAGCAAATTGACACATGTATGGTGAGAAAAACTCTTTGTCTCAGAGACAAATTGTTTAACCAATCTAGATGGACCCTATGAGCAGAAGACCGAGATCAACAGGACCAGTGGGAACAGAAATGTAAAAATGACTGCCTGAGTAAATGACTTAAACAGCAGCCATAAAACAAACTAAAGTTTGTTGATAAAGCAGACCATCCTTGCATAGATGAGCTGATTATCATATACAGTGAGGAAAAAGGCCTTTGTCCTGAATAAAGTCCCACGAGACAGAGTTCAATACACCATTGTCAAGAAGTGTGTAGGTGAGCACTATCCACACTGTCCTTGTTTTAATGCATATGATTAGATTTGTTTTATTATTTTTAAATTCTCCAAAATAATCATGAACACAAACCATACATTTCATCACTCCCATAAGAAATAAATATATAAAGGGAGCAAAGAAAAAAAAATCAAAGAAAGAAAATAATCAGGAAGAAGGGACAAGTGCAGGGGAGAAGACGTAAGAGATGCCCTCTATGCACAACTGCATAACCAAATCTCATACACTTTGGTATAACCATAAAGTGCCTGCTATCTATCAGAAAAAATAGACTTACTCTTAAACAAAACTTGTTTGTATTATTTGTGAGCAGTGAGTTATCTGAAGTTAATCAAAGAACATCACCATCTAAGCACCTTAGTTCAGCCTACATCCCATATCTTGTGTTCAAAAACCCCATGACAGCAAACTCTATAAGCTCTGCCCTGCCAAAGTTTCTTCCTCTCACACCTTACCTGCCTCACGTTTTGAAAATGAAGTAGGTTCCCCAGATTTCAACTTTCTCCTGAAACAGAAAAAAAGTGAGGTTTAAAAACTCAAATGATAAAATAGGAGGGTTGGCACAAGCATTATGTAACAAATCTGGGTTGCAACCAGGCAATAGGACAGGTTTCCATAGGAAGCTGACAAACCCCAAAATTCAAATTGCTCTGCATTCCTTATTCAGATGCAAAATGAAGTCTAGGGAGCATCACAGATTATGTACTCAATATGGTCTAAGAACTAAATATAGAAACCCACACCTTGTTGATATCAGTCAGGGCTTTTATGCTTCCATCTCCACATGCGCAACTTTGAGCAATGAAAACACTCCTTACTTCTTCACTTTCCTGTTCAAGTTCGGCAATGCTCTGCCGCAGTTCTTCCACTTTACACTTATTTGCACTATGCATTCAGCTGCTTCACAATGAAGAGTTCCCCACCCAAAAACCCAGCTTGGGTGTCCAAGTTGCAAACACAAGCAATTACTTTCACGGCAGCTGAACAGTTTGTTTTCTCTCCCCTGAAATTTATCGCAGGAAAATCAGGACAGGGAGGGACTCCTTTCGGCAACATTACATGTCAAATTGTGCCAAAGAAAATGGAACAACAACACCAACAACCCTGCTTTGCATCCCGTATACTGTACACCTTGGCAAGCAGAGAGAGAGGAGGGGGAAAGGTACATACCAAAAAACGCAACTCCAGTCAACAGCTGCCAGACTTCTGAACCAAAGGACAAACCCTTGGAGAGACTTCTCTATGCAGGAAAAAGGCAGAAGAAGCTGGCCTCCACATCTTATAAAAGTCAAACCACTTGCGATTTGAAGTTGACTCCTCCTGCTTGCTCTCCTCACTATCATTACAACTGTCCCCGCTAAAAAGAGAAAGGTGGGGGGAGAGAATTGGCCCACGTCATAGCCAAACATTCTTCCTCAGCTAATCAGAGAACAGAAGGGGAGGGACCCCTGTCGCTTCACATTTCTTTCATGCTAACAACTGGGTTTGTGTGTGCATGTTCTCACATGTGCGGCACACATCACGTTCCCATTTGTTTCCCATCATCCTTACCAGCTTCAAGACATAACCCAGAGTCACTTAGAGACAAGGCACATGAGCCACCAAACTTAGGATCCAATCTAGAAGGCAGCAATTTGTAAAGCTTTGCTTCTTTCCTGTGTTTGGCACAGGAGTGCATAGAAACTCCTGGATGTGTGCCAAAGGAAAGCCCTGGAGACTTTCTTTCCCCTTCTCTCCAGCTGGCATAAAGAGCAAATCGTGCAGGAGCCCCCAGTCTTCCCTTCTCTCCCCCACCCCAATTCTCCAGCCTTAGAAAGTCCAAGCATCACATTACAGACCCTTTCATGCTCCAAACGCAAAGCAGAGCTGGATTCATTACGTAGCGCTCAATGAACTACTCCCTGAGCAGCTGCTGTCAGCGTGGAATCTTCCACTAGCTACCACACAACTGAAAGCGCCAGTTCAGAAGAACAGCCATAAAAGCCTCCAAAAAGCCTCTATGTATTTGTCAACAAATGCTGACCTAATTAAAAACTGCCATCTTACTCATTTCTTTCTCACAGGTTTTTGAAGCAGAAAAGACCAGGTCTGGAGAAGAAAAGAAGTATACATTCATCCCACCACTTCCAAATGTCTTCCCCCTGCCCAAATTCTTTGAATCTTGTTGTTAATTCTACATTTAAGAAGATTCTTCTAAAGGAAGTGTAAGAAGAAGCTGGATTAAAATTTTCATCTTCTCTACCAATGAGAACCATGTACTTTTTCATCTCAGTTTTAAGAGTGATTTGCTGTTGTGTGCCTTCAAGTAATTTCTGACTCAGGGTAACCCTAAGGAGATCCTATTTTTGGGGGGGGGAGTTCTTGGCAATGTTTATTCTGAAGGGTTTTGCCATTGCCTTCCTGAGGCTGAGAGAACATGACCTATCCAAGGTCACCCAGTGGGTTTCCATGGCTGAGCCAAGGATTCAAACCTGGGTCTCCCAGAGTCCTAGTCTAATGTTCAAACTGCTATACCGAGAGGCATACCTGTAAAACTACAAATACATGCAAACCAAAGTACACTTACTAGGAGGGAGGGAGGGAGGGGAAGAGGGGGAGGGGAGGGGAGGGAAAGGAAAGGAAAGAAAAGAAAAGGAACTGAACTCAGAGAGATGATGCATAGGTTGCACATCCTGTTAAAGTGTAGAAATTATCATAATTTTAAGGACCTAAGTTCTGGCTCCATCCCACTGATGGGAAAAGCGAGGTTCAAATCTATAATAGGCTCCATAGAATAAGAAATGAAATGTGAATTCAAACCAAATTTAGTCCTAAAATAGGGCATGCCTAAGGTATACAGCCAACAGCAGCACTGAAAAATAAATCATCCAAACCTCAAGGACTATACTTCCCAAACCAGTTGAGCAGGAGTATTTAGGCTTAAACCAGCTATTGTACACAAAGGACTACTTTGCATCCTGATCTGAAAGCTAATATGCACCAGGAAGGGACCATTTGCCCAATACAAGGAGGGTTAGCCTTGCGGGCTTACATCATTTGCCATGTCAGATACCAACTTTTCTAGGGAGTCAGCAGGGTGTAGTGGTTTGAGGGTTTGACTACGACGCTGGAGACTAGAGTTTGATTCCCGCTTAACCATGGAAACCCACTAAATGATCCTGGCTGCATCACGTACTCTCAGCCCCAGAAAACCCTGTGATAAGTTCGCCTTAGGGTTGCCATAAGTCGGAAATGACATGAAAGCACACAACAACAAAATAGCAATGGGATGGAGCAAAATGAGGTGCTTCTCCCTCAAATAAGAATTCTGCACCACTAATGTAATTTTCCTTCAGTCTCCAAATTGCAAGAGTGAGACCTTCAGTATTGTTTATACCTAGAACTGTTATATTTCACACCGCTTGGTAATGTTTTCCCTATGCTTTGGATGCCTAACATTTCTAAATGTTCAATTGAAGTCTTAAGTTACTGCAAAGCTAGAAATTTGGAGACTGAAGGAAAATTTAATGGGGGGCAGCAATTTTATTTGGGCTGGTCAATGCTGTCCTTTTGTTCCCCACCCTTCAACCTGTAGCTACACCACCAATCCTCTCTGTTCCTGTTAAATCAAAGCTGGAATGGCAAGGCCACATGTGATTCTGAGATTTTTTGGGGGGGTGAGGGGGAGAGAGAAAGATAGTCTATGAATACTTCAATCCAGATTTTTCCCCCAATATATGGATCACAAGAGAGTCAGGCTGCTCCCATATGGTTGTGAAATGGAAAGAGAATATTCTGAAAGGAAAAAAGAAAGGCGCCAGGACAAGCTTGGCACTGCACGTACTGAAAGGAAATGTCAGAGAAAGAGAAAGGTTGCCCTGGGATCAAAAGCCACCAACACCTTGCCAATTAGTTACTGCCTATTTCCAGACCCTGAACATATGCTTTCAAGCAGTTTCTCCATATCCCAGATGCTTAATTTAATTAATCCTATCCAAAGCTGGACAGTGAAGAAAGCTGAAAGGAAGAAAATCAACTCCTTTGAAATGTGGTGCAGGAGAAGAGTTTTATGGATGCCCTGAATTGTTATGGGTCCTAGAACAAATCAATCTTGAACTCTCCCCAAAAGCCAGCATGGTTAAACTAAAGCTGTCATACTTTGGCCATATCATGAGAACACCTGACTCATTAGAAAAAACAATGATGCCTGGTAAGATGCAAGACAGTATGAAAAGAAGACAACCACATTACAGATGGATAGACTGAACCAAGGAAGATATGTCCCTGAATCTGCAAGACCTGAGCAGAGCAGTTGAGGACTGGGTGATTTGGTGACTCTCATCCATAGGACCACCATAAGTCAAGTCAACTTGATGGCAGATAGCAACACAGGGATCTAGGTATGAATCAACTTGATGGCAGTTAACAAAAACCCAGAGCTCAGGACAGTCATTTGGGGGTTACAACTCCCACAATCCTCTGGCTAGCACAACTAGTGGCTGGGGCGTTCTGGGAGCTGCAGTCCAAACAAAGACTTTTGCAATTCTCATTACAAAGATCTCAGATCCAGGCCATCTCCATCAGAACTGTACATTCACTATACCCGTGAGTCCTGGCAGCTTTTCTCCCCAACAACCAACTTTAAGTCCTCTTCCTATAGTCTTCTAGTTTTTTAGCCCAGCATTCTCCAGCCTTCATGACTTTCAAGCTGTGTTGGACTACAATCCCCATAATCTCTTCTGGCAGACTGGCTGTGATTATGGGAGTTGTAGTCTGACGCATGTGAACCATGCTCTATCAGCTCTGTCCCTACAGGCAGCTCCACACCTTTAAAAGCCACTCTCGCACACCTAGAGCCAGCTCAACAAGACCTACATCTCATTTCTGCCCAGTCTTTTGCTCCTCTGTGCCTGTCCAGCTTCCCCAAAAGACCTTCTGACAACACCCAGTAAATCAACTTAAAGAGCTATACATGAATATGAATTCTAGTGTATATGATTCCTAGTGGCGAGTCCCAGCTACAGTAAGTCCACTGAAACAATTATTGAATGGTGAGTCAACACATAGGTAAATCACAGTAATTAATGAGTCTACTGTAGTTGGGACTGAGGCCATTGCAGCACTAGACTGATATAGTGCTATTATTCCACTTTCAATGTCCTATGGAATCCTCAAAGGCCCCTCCCTAAACTGCCAACCCCAGGACTGCACAGGATGTTGAAAGTGGGATAATAGCACTATAACAATCTAGTGGGGAAATGGCCTGACCCCATATGTCCTAAAAAATGCCAGCCCCACCAACACATCTTTTTCTCTTACAAAGTATATCCTAAATAACCTATAAAAAACCAGACCTCCAAAAACATAGGCTCCTTATTGATTTATTGACACACTGTAACCCTAAGAAATTCATGGGGTCGCCATAAGTCCACATGCGACTTGAAGGCACATGCATACACACACACACACACACACACACACACACACAGACTCTTATGTAGCTGCTCCGAAAGTTCTGACAAAACAAATTCTGCACTGAAATACAATACAAAATACAGCTGAAACATAGCTCAAAACACATTTTCAAGTTGAGCCCCCCCCGCCCCGCGAAATAGTGCAACATATTTATTTTATTTGTATTCAGACTTAAAAAGATGACCAAAGCACATCCCAAGCCTCGGAGGACCTCTCTTGGTTCTTCGCCCGCCTCCCACCCAACCCAGTATTTGGCCCCGCAGCCTCTGGGATAACTCGCGAGCCCCCCGACCGCCCCCTGGTCGAAGCCTTTCCCCGCCGGAGCACCCTCTCGGCCGCCGGCCACCAGCTCTTCGCTCACCCTCGCGTCGCTCAGCTCCCTGGACGGCAGCCCCAGCCTGGCTTCTCCCGGCCCGGCCGCAGCGCCCGGCTCCGGCCGGCTGCCACTCCCCTAAAGCACCCCTCCGCGCTGGGCCAGTGGAGCGAAGGGACCGCGGGAAGGGGCCCCGCGGGGGGGAATCCCGACGGCGGCCGCCGGACGATGAGCGGGGGACGGAGGGGCCTTTGGGGGTCGGGAGCTGCGAACTTCGTCTTCACCCAGCAAACTGTGAGGGTTTAAGGAAGCGGGGGCGGTATTTCTTCCTGACTTGGATGTTACCACGCTGCTGCTCACCAAGTTCTACCGCAGTTCTCCTGGTCGTAATCATCGTAATTATCGACTGAAAAGGGCGTCGTTGTTTTCCATACCGATGTCATGCCTTCTGAGAATACAACACAGCCAGAGAAAGGGGAAAGAGAATCCTCTTACCATACCTAAAAGCAGCCTCCCTCAATGTGGGGCTCTGCAGAGAATTCGCCATCAGTGCCCATCAGCCCCACTAGGCATGGCCTGATGTTCAGGATGATGAGGAACATAGTCCAACAAATTCTGGCACACCACACATTTCCCAGTTCCTAGCTTGCATATATGGCATGCACTGTCACAGACAGGCTAGCATCATGTAAGGGTTTGCATGTTGCGCTAGGAATCTGGAAGACCTGGGTTCACATCCCCACTCTATCACGGAAAGGCCACTGAGTGAACCTGGGCAAGTCATACTCTCTCAGCCTCAGAAGTAGACCCTGGCAACTACACTAAATACACTGAATCAATGGAACATACACTAGTGTCAACCAACTGAGTTCCCATTGATTCAGTGTGATCTCTTCTAGCTGGAACTAACTGGATTTATACCTGGATATTAAGCAAAAGAGGAGAGAAAATAAAGAGAAAAAGTTACACATAGGCCATTTCCGCACTAGACTGTAATAGTGTTAGTATTCCACTTTCAACATCCTGTGGAATCCTGGAGTTTGCAGTTTAGAGAGGGGCCTGGCCACAGGGGCTCTCAAGATGTGTGGCCAGGCCCCTCCCTAAACTGCAAACCCCAGGATTCCATAGGATATTGAAAGTGGAATAATAGCACTATAACAGTGTAGTGCGGAAATGGCCGCAATGTTTAAGCCTCAAAATCTAGGATTTGTAACAGTAATAAGAGGAGAATTGTTGTCCTAAATATCTTTTCCAGCCATGAGCTCTCCATATGTATTGGGCTATAAGTCCATCGTCACATCTTCTGGACAACCACTGGTGAATTTTGCAGGACAGTGTAGAGGAGACAGAACTTGAGAGCCCCTACAGCCACACACACCTCCCAGGAGAGCTCCCATAAGTGTACAGCTGTGTTTATCCCTGTCAAAAAACCTGTTGAGGCAGTTTTCACCTTCATTAGGAGCAGTCTTTTGTAACACTAATGAACCCTAATTGCCCATTTAAGAACAAGGTACCACAAAATACTTTGCATTACAACTAGGATAGCTCACTATCCATCCATCCTCTTCACTCCAGTGCAACTGCAATAAGAAGACTGCCATGGATAAGGTGGAAGGTCATCTCTTCTAGTAGTCTGAGGACTGTATACAGGGCTTAATTTTGGGGAGACCATCCATTGGGGAAGGCCATATTTGGAGACTTGATTTGGTTGATCTCTACTAGGTGGTATGTAAATACCCTAAAGCAAAGCTTTCCAAACTTTTCATGTTGGTGACATACTTTTTAGACACGCATCATTTCGCGACACGCAATTCAGTATGCAATTCAGTGAGTGGAGATAGCCTCTCCACCTGAGCCTGGCCTGCCGCTGCCACTGCCCTCACAGGGGTCTTCCTTGGCTTGGGGTGGTGGTGGCAGAGGCAGTCCCTTCACCTGGGCCTGGCCTGCTGTGGCGGCGGTAGAGGCAGCCCCTCCACCTGTTACATTCCTGCAGCAGACACACTAATGTATCACAACATACAGCTTGGAAAGCTCAGCCCTAAAGGCACCTGATGAAAATGAAGTAAACAACAAAGAATTGAAATAGTTAAAGATTTTCCATGCCTTGACTCAGTCATTCATTAGAAGGAGGTTGCAGTCAAAAAATCAGAATAGGAGATGGAAGGGCAGCTATAAAAGAACTAGACAAGATCCTGAAGTGTAAAGATGCATCATTGCATACTAAAATTAGGATTGCCCATGCTGTCATCACCATACATATTTTAAATTTTTATGCATGATTGTAAAAGTTGGAAAATGAAGAAAGCTGTTAGGAAGAAAATCAGCTAATTTGAAATGTGGTGCTGGAGAACTAGGAGACTGTGGACCTCTAAAAAAACAAATAGGTCCTAGAGCAAATCAGGCTTGCTCTCTCCCTAGAAACCAAGATAAGTAAACCAAGATTGTTGTATTTTGGACATATCAGGAGAAGATATGAGTCACTAGGAAAGAAGATAATGCTTTATAAGGTAGAAGGCAGTCGGAAAAGAGAAAGACCGCATTGCAGATAGATAGATTTAATCAAGAAAGCCATGGTCTTGAGTCTGCAGGACCTGAGCTGTGCTGTTGATGATAAGATGATTTAGAGATCTCTCATTCATAGGGTCACCATAAGTCAAAGGCTAGTTGATGGCAATTAACAACGATAAGATGGTTGTTGATCTCTTTTCTCAGGTTCTATCAAGGGCTCCTGGAACCATGCTGTTCCTCCTGTTTTAATGTCTGTTCCTCCCATGTCAACAGAAGATGGTATGCAGGAAGAAGAATCATGCAGTCTTCTAGAAGTTGTTGAACTGCACTCCCAGCATTCTTCACTTCTGGCAATGCTGGGAAGGGCTGCTGGGAGTTGCAGTCCAACAATACCTAGAGGTTCACATGATTCCCATCCTCAGTGCAATAGGAGTGAGCAGTCATTGTTTCAGCAGTTATTAGTGCAGCCTAAAATAGCAGGATCTAATCTATTTATGTCTCCCTAATACCTTCTGGGCTCCATTTTAAGGCTATTTCAAGCTGAAAATTTTGGGGGTTAAACACTATTTTCCAGCTCTATAGGGTTTTTTTAACCTCCCATCGCAAGAAAAAGTTTTGGAAAACTCAAAAATTGGTTTATTGTTTTACAATAAATTCTAGCCATTATTAACCCTACTGTGGAGTTTGGATTTTCCTCCCTAAATTCTCCACCCTCCAGCCCACTTAATTTGGCTCCTGAATGCTTCGCACATAGTTTATAAAAAGAAGTTTATTCCTTGTTCTGCCCTATGTGGTTGTTGTTGTGTGCCTTCAAATCATTTCTGACTTATGGTGACCCTAAGGTCATGACATTTTCTAGGGCTGAATGCGTGTGATGCGCCCAGGGGTCACCCGGTGGCTTTCCATGGCTAAGTGGGGAATTGAATCCTGGTCTCCAGGGTCATAGTCCAACGTTCAAACCACTGAACGTTCATCATGCAATTCTGCAGTATAAAGACACTAAATTTAGCAAAGCATTGTATGACTAACATCTGCTATGTTCTTTTCTGCTCTGCTTTCTGTGGTGGATGCAGGGTGTGGCACCCTAGACAAAAGAAAAAGGAAAAAAGGATCTGAACAACTTGACAACTTGTGTTCTAGTAAGTTATACATGAATAAAATAATTCAGGGCATAGCTTCGGAAAACAAATTACTACAGCTCTAGATTCTCCCAGCCAGCATGGCCATACTAGATGGAGAATTATCAGAAAAGTAACTTAGAATCATAGAATCATAGAAATGTAGAGTGGGAAGAGACCACAGGGGCCATCCAGTCCAACCCCCTGCCATGCAGGTACACCCTCAAAGCACTCCCGACAGATGGCCATCCAGCCTCTGCTTAAAAACCTCCAAAGAAGGAGACTCCACTACACTCCGAGGCAGCGTATTCCACTGCCAGACAGCCATGACCGTCAGGAAGTTCTTCCTGAGGTTCAGGTGGAATCTCCTTTCCTGCAGCTTGAATCCATTGCTCCTTGTGCTGGTCTCTGGAGAAGCAGAAAACAAGCCCTCTCCCTCCTCTACATGGCATCCCTTCAAATATTTAAACATGGCTATCATGTCCCCTCTTAACCTTCTCACTTGTTCAAGCTTGTTCAAGCTCAGGTACTGACATTGCTGTTACATTCTAGTAACTACTGTTGTGGTGATGGTTGTTAATTTTATTTATAACTTGCTTTCCCTCAAGATTGGGACTGAAAGCAACTTACAAATTAAAATGGTTACAACATAAATAGATACAAAAATCAACATCAAATAGAATTGGACTAATAAGAATATTAAAACAATTTAAAGCATACACTGGAAGCGATTTAGAAAGTAGTTAGAAACAGGACAATTTAAAATAGTACAACACCATGTTAAAAGTCCTTTCCTTATAAAAACTCTGGGGATGTGAGGAACTCGTCCCCAAGGAAAGGGAAGCAATGACAGAGCCATTCTAGTCTCCCTATGAAGGGAGTTCCATAACCTAGGGGCAGCCACTGAGAAGGCCCTATCTCATGTACCTATGGAGGTGATGGGTCTGAAAGAAGGACCTCCCCTGTGGATCTCACTGTCTGAGTAGTCCCATGTGGGGAGATACCAAGAAAACAAGAATGAAATTGCTTAAGTGCCATCATAGGCCCTTTTTGCACAACATTTGCCATGCAAAAGAGCGCCTGGAGCGTCGCGCGATTGTGAGGTGCGATCTGCATGATGCACTCACAATTGTGCGACGCTCCAGGTTAGGGCAGGTGCCACTCGTGCACTTTTTCATTTTCGGCTTTCAGCCGAAAATGGTGAGTGATCACACATTGCTCCAGGGCCCCGCGCACACTTGCCATGCGTGCGGAGTCTCCGGAGCCGCGGCGGTTGCGCTTCCTGCCCCAGCGCAACCTGAGAAACTCCCAGGCTGCACCGCGGAAGGAAGAAGCAGAGTTCTCATGCTGCCTGCTCGGGAGCAGGCAGCTTGTGCGGAGCTGAAGTAGTGGGGACGCAAGAGCCTCTCACTGGAGGCTGCTCACGCGATCCCCGCACCCCAGTGCCAAAAAAAGGTATGCTGCGGAAAGGGCCATAGTGAGAGCCAGTGTAGGGTAGTGGTTTGAGAGTTGGACTACAGTGTTGGAGACGAGGGTTCAGTTCCCACTTGGCCTTGGAATCCCACTGGGTGACCTTGGGCATAGCACACACTCTTAGCCACAAAAAATCCTGTGATAGGGTCGCCTTAGGGTTGCCATAAGTCAGAAGGGACTTGAAGGCACACAACAATAACAACAACAACCATCATATCACAAAATATCACTATCAACATTTCTCTGTACCTTTGCTTGAAATGTATGATATTGAAACAATAATAATGTTTCCAGCCTGGATGTTTCCCACCAACATTTTAAAGGAGGAGGGGCACTAAAAGTGAGGATCCTGCAGAGCTATCACTGGTGTTTTTTGGTGAGCTACTAGATGCTATATTTTGAGAAAGAACGAGCCCCCTGCATTGTATGCTATTGCTTTAGGAAAAGAAGGAACATCTGGCAAAATGTGCCCTGGAACAAGGAAGTAAACACAACTCTGCAAACAGGAGAGGCATGCCTGAGCTAATTTTAAGCTCCACGACTGAGATGTGCTAGCCTAGGATTGTGTTTAATTAATTAAGCATTTTTTCCGATGGAATTGTCATGTAGAAACCACAATAGAGCATGCATTATTTGACTGGAGTGATGCAGACTTCTCAAGGCGAATGACTTTTTGCTACCTTGCCTTCAAAACAGTGGTTAATTTCCTTTGCTTTAAAGGATCAGGGACCAGAAGCCTGTTTTTCCACTCCATGACATTCCCTTTAACCCCTCCGCCACCAATCTCTGCTGAATATGGTGCCTTTTTTCGCATTTGCCTGAAGTTGGTTTGACATCCTTCCAAAAAAAGAAGGAAGCCACAGAGATCTATCCCAAAATTACAAAACTGCAGCATTTCAGAAATGGTGCAGTTCTGTAATCCACAGCAAGGGTAGAGGAGACCTGATTTAATTGGACTACAACTTCCATCAGCCATATCAGAAAGACTAATGAAGAAGAATGGTGGGAGCTGCAATACAACAGCATTTGGAAGGCCACAGGATCCTGATCCCTCACACAAAACAATTGCCTGTATATCAAGGCAGGCGTTCCTTCTTGGTCCCTACTCCACAATGGGGAGGGGGAGGGAAAGTATGTTTGCCTAATAAGCACGTGGTTCAGAAGATCTCAGAGGCTGCCCTGGAGTAAGGGGTGTGTGCTTGTTTTGTACAACACATGATCAATCTTCTTCCTGTTTTGCTGAGGCTGCTGGGACGTTTTGTTTTGTGTGTGCATGAAGGCTTTTTTTAGCATCAGGCTACCACTTACTAATCTTTAAAACACACACAGCAGGCATCCACCCACTTAAAGACGTTTATCCACTCAAATGCATTGTTCTCCCACATCCAGTCCTCACAATACACACATACAAAGTAGTTTCAATAATCATGTTATCTATGTGTTCTTTTGCTGGCTGGATTTTTATCACAATTACTTAACCAACTATGTGCTAAGACTCATTCTGTTTTTCCTTTTTTAGTTACTTATTTTCTTTTTTATTTTATAGTTTAATACATTACATAGCATTTTTAAGCCATTTGATATTGAATGGCTTGCATACCATTAAAGGAAATGCCAATATTAAGTTGCAATATAGATTTCCCATTACAAGTATACCTTTGTTAATGAAGTAGATGCATTGCTTGGCATTACTACTTTATCAGATAAGTTGGTACCAGAGACAGAAATAACATGGAAAGGATAAATATAGATGCCTACACCACCAAAAAAAAAAAAAGCAGTTCAGCATGCTTCAGCAATTTTTTTTAAATCTAACGATAGGCACATGTTAAATGAAACAGATCTTATAGAACTTATAGATCTGTATCTTCCAACAAGCTGAGGTCAACTGGAAAATCAGGCTTATCACCTTTCCTCTTTTGTCTGTTACTCTTCACACATGCTCAACAAGGGATTCTAGAGACAGTTGCAGTTCACTTTTGCTGTTGCAGACAGGCATACATAGCCACAGAACAGAAATCACAGCTCAGCCAAGGAAACCCACTGGGTGACCTTGTACAAGTTTCACCATCTCAGCCAAATCTTGGAAAGATTTGTTCAGAGGGAGTTTGCCATTGCCCTCCTCTGGCAATAGCAAACTCCCTCTGAACAAATCTTTCCAATAGGATCTCCTAATAGATTTGCCTTAGGCCATTTCTGCACTAACCTGTTATAGCACAATGATTCCACTTTCAACATCCTCTGGAATCCTGGGGTTTGCAGTTTTGGGAGGGGCCGGCTGGCCCCTCCCGAAACTGCAAACCCCAGGATTCCAGAGGATGTTGAAAGTGGAATCATCGCGCTATAACAGGCTAGTGGTGAAATGGTCTTAGAGTCGCCATAAGTCAGAAACTAAAACGACAAAAAATAAATTTATACTATGTATAATAATGGAAGTGTGATAGAGCTATGTGACTCAGTATTCCATTACTTGGGTGGGAGAAAAGAGTTTGGTGAGGGGAGGTATTGAGAAGTCAAGGGTAAGCACATGGGGACTAAAGGTTATACACCACCTCCCATACACTAATTCTCACCTTAAAAATACACACATAAACATAGTCTTTAGCACTGCTCAACATATATAGGTTGGAGGATCCCATTTGTATCTCCTAACCAATTCTGAACTTAGATCCCATGTACAGAACACAATCCTCTCTGTGATTTGCCTAGATTATTATTCCTAAGCACCAGAATTCAAGAAGGATATGGACAAGCTGGAATGTGTCTAGAGGAGAGCAACCAAAATGGTCAATGGCCTGGAAATCGTGAAGTCCTATGAGGAGCAGCTTAGGGAGCGGAGAATGTTTAGCCTGGAGGAGAGAAGGTTAAGAGGGGACATGATAGCCATGTTTAAATATTTGAAAGGATGTCTGGTCCTACACTTAGGTAGAAAAAATGGAATACAGAAATATAGGATGGGGGACACGTGGCTGGATAGCAGTACATGTGAAAGGGATCTAGGAGTCTTCATAGACCACAAGCTGAACATAAGTCAGCAGTGTGATGCGGCAGCCAAGAAAGCCAATGCAGTTCTCTGCTGCATCAACAGGAGTATGGTATCTAGATCGAGGGAGGTACTGGTACCACTCTACTCTGCTTTGGTTAGACCTCATCTTGAATACTGTGTCCAATTCTGGGCACCCCAATTCAAGAAGGACATGGTCAAGCCGGAGCAAGTCCAGAGGAGGGCGACCAAAATCGTGAGGGGCCTGGAAGCCTTGCCCTATGAGGATAGACTTAGAGAGCTGGGTATGTTTAGTCTACAGAAGAGAAGGTTAAGAGGGGACATGATAGCCATGTTTAAATATTTGAAGGGATGCCATGTAGAGGAAGGAGAGGGCTTGTTTTCTGCTGCTCCAGAGACCAGGACAAGGAGCAATGGATTCAAGCTGCAGGAAAGGGGATTCCACCTGAACCTCAGGAAGAGCGTCCTGACAGTCAGGGCTGTCCAGCAGTGGAATGAGCTGCCTTGGAGTGTAGTGGAGTCTCCTTCTTTGGAGGTTTTTAAGCAGAGGCTGGATGGTCATCTGTCGGGAGTGATTTGAGGGTGTTCCTGCACAGCAGGGGGTTGGACTGGATGGCCCATGTGGTCTCTTCCAACTCTACATTTCTATGATTCTATGATTCTAGATTGGAGTGAGCAACACATGACCCAAAAGCCACATGTGGCCAATCTGCCTCTCTGTGTGGTCAGCACCATTGGCAAAATTGTCTCTATCAGCCTGCCAACTGTCTCAGTCTGACAGAGGCAGTTGCAATTAATGCACACTTTTCCGGCTGATTTTGAAATGTCACATTTTCTCTCTCCTCCTTTCACTTACCCCCTTCATCCTGTTTCAGTTTCTGCAAGCTTAGTTCAAAGTGAAAAAGTAGTTTGCATGCAATTAACTCAGAAGGGGGAGAGGAGAGAGAGGATGGAAACTTGCCCTTCACAGTAGGCTCAGGCAAAAGCAAACTGCTGCAGCCTCTTCCACCTTGTGTATTCTTCCTCGATAACTTTTGCTACCTTGATCGCACTCTTATATTGCTTGGCTACTTAAGATCTGGGTGCACCACAGTTTTCTTCCATGAAATATTAAGAGGGTATACTCTAAGGTCTTGGAACTCTCTACGAAAGTCCCCATGGTGATTTCCTGTGAAAGATTTCCTGTGATAAAGGAGGTCCCTCCAGCGCCCTCCAGCACCATGAGGAGCTGTTGCTGTTGCTGCTGCTGCTGAATTTCAGCCACACTGGTGGCAACAGCACATGTGAATGCCATCACTCCTGCAGTGGTTTCTGGGGATCCAAAGCACTCCCCAGCCCTTGTCTAGACAATGCTTTGAAAAGGTTATTTTGTAATGGGGGAAAAATAAGCATATCTCTTGTATGTTCAGTCAAGGGGTAGGCAAAGTGCAGCCCATGGGCCGCATGTAGCCCCTAAGACCATTTTTGCAGTCCCCAGGGCCCCTAAGGAGACAAAAAACATTGCTTCTAGGGGTTATGTAGGGCATTTCTACCATTTTTGGAGCATCTCTGGACCTCCACCCTGGATCAAAACAAATGTTTTCTTTTAATGTTTAATACCCTCTAGAGACACAAGAAGGCCCTAAAACATGGTAAGAATGCCCCCATGTCTCCTACAGGATGTTTGGAGGTGCCAAATGTTTTTTGGGAGGGAGCAGATGCAATGGAGGATGTAGCCTGGGGGCTAATGCAGTCCCCAATAGCTTTCCACAGTTGCCCATCTCTGGCTTAGCCTTTGGAATTGTTTCATCAAGGCTTTGCAGAGAGTTTTTGAAAAGAGAAAAGCAACCGTGTCTTATCTTGCTCAGATGCCCCCATACTGCAAACTGTTCATTATGTCTTGGTGGACCACAAGCTGAACATGAGACAGCAGTGTGATACAGCAGCCAAGAAAGCCAATGCAATTCCTGCATTAATAGGAGTATGGTGTCTAGATCGAGGGAGGTAATAGTACCACTCTATTCTGCTTTAGTTAGACCTCATCTGGAATACTGTGTCCAGTTCTGGGCACCTCATTTCAAGAAGGATATTGACAAGCTGGAATGTGTCAGAGGAGGGCAACCAAAATGGTGAAGGTCTGGAAGCCATGCCGCATTAGGAGTGGCTTAGGGTATGTTTAGTCTACAGAAGAGAAGGTTAAGAGGGGACACGCTAGCCATGTTTAAATATTTGAAGGGATGTCATGTTGAGGAGGGAGCGGCCTTGTTTTCTGCTGCTCCAGAGACTAGCACAAGGAGCAATAGATTCCAGCCACAGGAAAAGAGATTCCACCTAAACCTCAGGAAGAACTTCCTGAAGGTCATAGCTGTCTGGCAGTGGAATATGCTGCCACAGAGTGTGGTGGAGTCTCCTTCTTTGGAAGTTTTTAAACAGAGGCTGGATGGCCATCTGTCGAGAGTGCTTTGATGGATGTTCCTTCATGGCAGGAGTTAGACTGGATGGCCTTTGTGGGCTCTTCCAACTCTATGATTCTATGTGAATTTGTACTGTTTGGAGGTTGTGCACTCCCTCACTCAGTTCCTCCACTAAAGCCTCAAGAGAATCTCAGCGTTGTATAAAATGCTGTCTGCTTTCCGTGCTTGAACATCTACCCTGTACTGTCCAAGCTTATCGATTAGATATATTTCTGCAATGTGATATTGTATGGTGTAAATGCACACATTCAATCTCACAGCAGTACCCAATCCATTTATGAATATATTTCTGACTTCTGTGCTCAGTAGTCTATACAGGAGACATATGCACACATCTCATAAGAAATCTCAAAGAGGGGAAGAGATCTCGCAGATGGGAGGGAAGAACAAATGAACAAACAAATGAAGAACAAATGAACAAACAGAGGACACCAGAAAAGCTATCTTCCAGCTGAAAATATTCTGCTTATATTACAGTGATGAGAATGGGATAATGTGCAATTGCAACAGAAAGATAATTTACAAAAGTACTCCAAAGCATAGGTGCACAAGAGCTATACACTGATGAAGTATGATCACATGTGGTGATCATCAGGGGAGGAAGCAAAATGAGATCTTTGCCTGCATATAAGAATTCAGATCCCCCCAAATTTTAAATTTTCCTTCACTTCCCAAATTTCTAGCACTGTAGTAATCTAAAACTTTATTCAAGCATTTAGAAATAGAATGTAGGCATTGAAAGAAAAGGAGCAGGCAAAGTTACCAATGGGGTGTGAACACAGCCATTACTGCATAAGATTTCTAGGTGTGAACTGTTCTGAATGTCTCACTCTTCAATGGTAGAAATTTGTGGACTGAGGGAAAATTGCATTGGAAGCAGAATTCATACCTGAGAAGGCAATACCCTCATCCCTCCCCCATAGCTATATCTGGTTACCATGTAGAGGAGATTTGCAATTCTGCCCTAGCTAGTCTACAGAGAGAGATGGCCATGCTCAAAAGTGAAATAAATACTCCATGGATATGTCACCAGTGCAATTAGCTTCACTCGATCACAGTTAATACTGGAAGTATGCTGAAAGCACAAAATACCACTAATAATAACTACAATTAGACATGACAAAGTAACAGCGCTGTATTTAGTTACACCAGTGTTACTTTGTTGTATACAGAGGGTCTTGGAGAGCTGCCAATGAAAAAATGCCATTTTTATGCTGGAGATTATGATCATTGTGTGATAATGAAAACCACACTGATTTGAAATCGGAGAGCACACTATAAAGAGTTGTCCTTTGAAAGAACACGTGCATACATTCCAGCATTTCACCAGCAAGTTATCTAGGAGCTACATTGGGGGCGGGTGGAGTTGAAATTATTTTTTGGAAAGGAATTCTTACACGGATTTTCCCCACATCAATCTTGTGGTATTGCAGAAAACATCATTTGCAGTGCATCCTTAAATGTTTTGGAATCATTATTTTTAATTCACCAAGGGTTTAAATTTCTCCAAATCACAATGAAACAGATGTTTGACTTATTTAAAAGATTTTAAACACATTTTATTTTCCTATTCTGTAAAAAGCTGTTTTCACTTTGCAGCAATGAAAGGGCGCATTCAGCTGTTCAGGGAAGTTCCACCAGGAAAGAGGAGAGATAGCTGAGAGTCCCACTGCAGTCAATCTGTTTTGGTTTATTAGGATTTAAGAAGAAAGGAGGACAATAAAAGCTACCCAATAAAATATTCTCAAGTATATCAAACCCAGGCTTACAGAACTGCCAAGGGCAGAAAGATCCACAGGCAACCATTTTCTATGGCTTGCTAACATTGTTCAAAGACTTTGAGACAGTTTTGAAATGTTACCAAGAGTAATTCTGGGAGCTGTAGTCCCCAAAAAGTAACATTCCTAAGTTCTGGAATTTGGACAGAGGAACGGATGCTACAACAATAGCTGACTCTCAGGTGTCCAGACAGAGCTCCCAGCTGAGACAGTGGTCAAGTGACGTCAGTTGTACCAAGTAAAAAACAGACACCAGAAAAACATTTGGTACAGCTCCCAAACCAGTCATGTTGAAAGTGTAGTGTAAGCTTTTCAGCTGGTCTAGCAACCAAAACAAAGAGTCCATGAGTCAGCGAGTTTTTTCTTTGAGGTTTTTGCTCTGGGAGTATTTAAGGATACAGAAAGTGCTGTGTATGGCTTATATAAAATCAAACAAGCACATGAAAAATTAATAAAAGAGGGAGAGTAAAAAACCTCTGTCTGAGATTACAAGCTGGCTTGAGGAAATCTTATTCTTTTTTTGCAGTTAGCCAGAGGAACTCAGTACTACAAGATGTTAACATTGGCATGATTTTAACCAACAATACAATATATTTGTGCATGAAACAGGTACATCATGTTTCATTAACCTGTTTTTTGTTTTTTTGCACGTGGTATCACATGCAGGTTTGAAAGATATTGGCCAGAAAGTTGCTGATGAAGGGGAAGCCTCAGGTTAGATAGAGCAGGGGCTATGAATGAAAGAGAATAAAACTGGCATGACGTCAGCACCATCTGATAGTCCTTGAGACATATTCATAACATAACCACATTCGACACAGCCACTGCAAGAGAGTGGATAACTAAGGGCGTTTCCGCACTACACTGTTATAAAGCTATTATTCCACTTTCAATGTCCTGTGAAATTCTGGGGTTTGTAGTTCATAGAGGCGAAAGAGCCCTCTAGCTGAGAATTCTAAATGCCCCTCCCTAAACTGCAAACCACAGAATTCCATAGGATGTTATAAGCAGAATAATAGCAGTATAACAGTGAAGTGCAGAAAGGCCTTAAGTGAAGGAGGAATGGCTCTTTCTGAGTAACAAAATATTGTCCCTTTCAGGGCGAGGGTAATACTGTGCTAGGCAACTTGCAGGAATATTCTTATTTGTGAGTATCAATTAGAATAAATGAGGACCATTCTTTAACACTCCAGTATTTGGAGATGGTTGGCGTCTTCAAGCAGACATTATTTATAAATTTCCTTTCTTGGAAAAGTAATATTTTTGCCTTACATCTCCAAGAATGCTTTCACCAACATGGGGACTGGCCCGCCAGTGAAGGGATTCTGAGAATCATAAATCAAAAATCTTACTTGGTCTGATGATGAAGGCTACTATTTGGGTTTGGGTTTTTTTAATTTGAACATTTCA
The DNA here is from genome assembly GCA_948472985.1 of Iguana delicatissima. Taxonomy (NCBI): domain Eukaryota; kingdom Metazoa; phylum Chordata; class Lepidosauria; order Squamata; family Iguanidae; genus Iguana; species Iguana delicatissima. Next base: position 333,572 of record CAOKZL010001051.1, read on the forward strand.
AACAGCTAAGTGCTGCATCAGATTCCATTTTTTGTGCAAAACAGAGTAAAGATTTACAAACAATTCAGTATGAGTCTCAGGGATGGCTCTACTACATAAGCAACACAGGAATCAACCTAAGGTCTTTTCAAAGTTGACTCCTGGTTTTGTTCTTCAAGCCAGCTTCCCTCATTGTGAGGCAATCCTTGTTTCACAGAAGGATGGGCACAGTCTTACCGCCTTGGTCCTAAGCTAGTCATGCAACTATCAGACAATTAATTATCTAAGCTAGTCATGCAACTATCAGACAATTAATTATTTTTGAATCCATTCTAGTTATCTGGTGATAACTAGAATAGTACTTGTACTAGTACTGGTACCATTCCTTCTGCTACTTGTCCTTCTTTCATCCTCATTGGTTTTAAAGACTTCTCAAATACTGAACCATGTCTGCATTTTCTTGACATGTCTGGCTCGAGATTGACAAGCAGATGTATCTAGGAATTGGCTATGAAAGGCTTTTCACCTGACCACTACCTGTCTAATTACACATCATTCTGAAATTATTAGACAACAAATCCATGTCAATATTAATTCTATGTGCTTCTTTATATTTACTGCCATCTCATTTTAAGCCTACCATCGTGATCCATCTAAGCCCCTATGGGTTTGAAAATATTTTGTTGTTCCCCACTGTTAACGCTATTTTTCTGCTAACCCAGGTCCAGTATTATTGTTGAGAGAGGGCATGATTTTGCTAGCAAGCTCTGGCAGACTGGGTCATACTATTTGTCCATCCAGTTATATGTTGACTACTCTTATTGGCAGCAGTTCCACCAGGCTGGGTTGGGTATCCTGGGAGTCCAACAGAGATTTTTTTCCCAAGCCAGGGTTTCAGGTGGGGGGGTCTTTCCTATCACTCGCTACTTGAGCCTTTCGAGTAGAAATACCAGGGACTGAACTGGGGGATTTACCATATATAAAGCATGTGTTCTGCCACTGAACCATTGTTGCGGACAGAAGATACTGTTTTTTCAATTCACATATTAATAGAAACTTTACCAAATGTACAGTTCCTAAACCAAATATGCAAACAAGAACACAATTGTCCTTTGGTTCTTCGAAGGAAAAACGCATATGTATTGGGGATATATGTACAAAACATGAATATCAGTGAAAGTAACACCAAACGCCACCTTGGAAGAATTTAGATTCTGAGAGGTATGAGACAAAGGTCATTTCCGCATTAGACTGTTATAGTGCTCTTATTCCACTTTCAACATCCTATGGAATCCTGGGATCTGCAGTTTAGGGAGGGGTGGCTGCAAACCCCAGGATTCTGTGCTAGGCAACTTGCAAACTGCAAACCCCAGGATTCCATAGGATGTTGAAAGTGGAATAATAGCACTATAACAGTCCAGTGAGGAAATGGCCAAAGAAGTACAAGTACAGAGATAAATTAATTCCCATGATACATTTCCTAACTATTTCCCACACAGGTCTCACAACAACAACACTGTGTGTATGTGTGGATTGCACTTCCACAGCAACATCTTGGTACGGAAATTCAGGTTTTAGGAAACAAAAAAGTCTGCCTAGAGGGAAGGTACCTGGATCTACCACAACAAAAGGATAGCAATTGCTTGTTTATTGCAGAACAATTTATATTTGGAAGAGTTTTCATGTAGGAGCTTGCCCAGTGGATGGCTCTCTGATGATAAAAGGGCTGCCGTGGCTGCCAACTTCTGTACATGTGCTGGAGATTAAGTCCTATTGAACTCAGCCCTCTTTCCTTCTGGGTAAAGACAGGTGGGCTGAAACTGGAAGCGCTTCAAATAGTTGACATCTCTGCTTAAATCTGATCCATTACTCCACTTTTTGAAAATAATTATAAACCAATTACCGATGTACCCATTTTTAAAATTAGCCTGGTTTTTAGCAATTAGGCAACTGATCAATTATATTGAAATAGGTATGCATACTGCCAAACTTCAAGGTGTCTCTGGGATTCCTGAAGGAAAGTGATAATTTAGTTTAAGTGTGAAACAAATTTACAGTTCAATAAACAAAAGGCATGTCTTTCTAGACGGAAAGTCTGTAATGCATCTTTTATAATCAAACTGGGAATATAAAATGTTCCCCCTTGTAGAATCGCACGCAAGGCAAAATGGCTTATAGAATTAACAGACTCAAAACCCATTTGCTGTGGAAAATCCTCCCACGGCTGTGGAAGCCCAGGCTTAATGGTCTCAATGAGACTGGCAGCTTAAAAGCTTTATTTATTAATATTGTGTATTACCAGTTCAAATTGCCTAGAAGGGAAGCCCTCTTTAAGTTTCCATTAAGGGTGAGACAGAGGAGGAGAGGTAGGCAGGCATAACTGTATGTCTTGAACAATGGTGGGCTGTGGACACTCAGAATGTCAGTTTTCAGCTCACTGATTAACTGAGATTCCAGTAATATAATATGTAGTTAAATATAATATGCAGTTAGTTGCAATCAGAGCTTGGAAAAATTTTTGGGGAGGTATGTTCACCTCCTCAAACACCCCAACCAAGCCATGCTAACTGAGAGATTCTGGTAGTTGTTTGCCAGGGAAAAAAAAGTTTTAAAAGCTCTGGTTGTAATTAACCTCACTGATTCTATCTTCCAGTACTAGTTCCTTTTAAACTTATAACAGTGGTTCTTAACCTGGGGCCCAGGGACCCCTCACAGGGGGTCCACAAAGCCCTGCTGCAGGACACCAACAGCAATGGGAGCACGGCAGTGGGAGCTATGTGTGCCTTTCATCAGGGATGCCACAGCAGGAAGAGTGGGCACTGAGGGACACTGCAGCAAGGTGTGTGCATGTGCTCAAACTGCTCCCTCATTTGTAAATGAAGGAGCAGTTTTGATGCCCACATCCCCTGCTGCCATGTCCCTGATGAAAGGGACATGGTGACAGGCATACACGCACATCCAGACTACTCCCTTGTTTGCAACAAGGGAGCAGTTTCAGCACCTGCACTCTGCCTGCTGCTGCCTGCTTGATGAAAGAGACACAGCAGCAAGGGTGTGCACATACCCAAGCTATGACTCTGGAGGCCAGGGTCTGAATCCCCACTCAGCCATGGAAACCCACTGGGTGATCTCAGGCATTCTCTCGCCCTCAGAGAAAAGCTAAGGCTACAAATCTTGCCAAGAAACTTCTATGATATGTTCGTCTTAGGGTCACTATACGTCAAGTTTTCAAAATGAAGATACACAATAGCTTGAAAGAACCTCCTCCTGTCAGTGGCATTTTGTTGTTGTGTGCCTTCAAATCACTTCAAATCTGATTTATTCAGAGGAGGTTTGCCTTTGGCTTCCTCTGAGGCTGAGAGACTACGACTTGCCCAACTTCACCCAGGCCCTTTCCGCACGTTACCTGTTTGCGCTGCTGGGTTGGGGACCTCACGCAAGAAGCCTTGGAAGGAACGCTCCCACTTCCCTGCTGCTTCCCTGCTGCTTGGGCTCCGCAGCTCCTTCCTCCTCGCTTGAGCACCCTGCCTCTTCCTTTCACAGTGCAGCCTGGGACCTTTCCCAGCCTGCACTACCCAGGAAGCGTGACCGGCCTGGCTCCCGACACACCGCATGCCAGGTAAGTGTATGTGGGATGCCAGAGCGACACATGAGCGTGCAGCATTTTCGGCTTTAAGCCAAAAATGAAAAGGTGCGTATGAGGTCTGTGTCCGGCCCCTGAGCGTTGCATAAATGTGACTGCATCATGCAGACCACTCCTCACATTTATGCGACACTCAAGGGGCCCTCTCACTTCCAAAACACCATGAGAAAAGGGCCCCAGTGTCTGAATGAGGATTTGAATCCTAGGCCCTTTCCACTCCACCCTCCCAGTCCATCATAGGTATGGGAGAAGGACAGGACCACAACAATGCTTATGCACAATGTCACTGCTGTCCCATCTTTCTTCTGTCCCCAGGTGGTGCGACAAATCATTGCGCACTGCAAATCAGTGAAGGGTTTTCCCCATCAATGACTGGCAATCATGCCACTTACTTTTGCTGCAGAGGCCATGGAAGCACAATGGCTGCACTTCCTGCCCTAGTACAGCCTGGGACAGTACCTGGCTACGCTGCAGCAGGAAGAGGCAGGGCCATCGCACTTCCTTCTGCAGTGAGTGAGCTGGTACGGAGGGGAGCATTGGCATCTACACTCCCGTCCTGGCAAAGCTGCTGCCAGCACAATGCTGGGATGACCCCAGACCCAGGTAAACTGAGGAAAGGGCCCTAGTCTCCAAAAGCTTTTAATAAATAAATAAATAAATGTTTGAATATTTAAATAAACTTTGAATACTTAAATCTAAATTTAAATATTTAAACCTTGAGTTAAGTCTTGAGGGTCCACAAGAAAAAAAGGGTCCCCAGAGGGTCCCCAGGTTAAAAAAAGGTTAAGAACCTCTGATTTAGTTCCATCTGAAAGCTTATGAAGTTTAATTTCTCCAATGAGGGCCAGTGATTATTAGAATCTTGGAACCATAGAGTTGGAAGAGACTGCAAGGGCTATCTCATCCAATTCCCTGCCATATGGAATGCACAACTAAAGCACTCCTGAAAGATGCCTATCAAACCTCTGTTTGAAGGCAACCAAAGAGAGCCCATCACCCTGTGAAGCAGGCTAATCCACTGTCAAACTGCTCTTATAGTCAAGAAGTTCTTCCTAATGTTTAGGTGGAATCTCTTTTCCTGCAATTTGAATTAAATGTGCTTAGCTCCCCTTGAGCAACTGAGTAAAGGTGTAGGAATGGAGCTACTAGTACAAAGAGCTCCTGGCAAAGAGTCTCACTTACCTGCTATCAGCATGCAGGTAAATTATAAGTTTAGTCCTATGAGGTAAATAGCATCTTCAGGGTGTGTGCCTTCATGTCATTTTAATTGGTAAAACAATGCAGGAGGGAATGGTTAAAGCATCCCATATCCATGTCACAGTCCTAATTTGAATAGCTCAAGGACATACTCCTACCACACATTTAGCTTGGTCTTTTAGCTCACTCTCCACAGCAGGAGACCAGGCCCCAGAAAACCCTGTAATAGGTTCACCTTCAGATGGCCATTAGTCAGAAACTGTTTGAACAACAACAACAACAGTAACAACAACAACAGTAACAAGCCTGAGGCCATTTCCGCACTAGACTGTTATAGTGCTATTATTCCACTTTCAACTTCCTGTGGAATTCTAGGGTTTGTACTTTACTGAGGCCAAAGAACTCTCTGGCTGAGAATTCTAAATGTCCCTTCCCTAAACTGCAAACCCCAGGATTCCACAGGATGTCAAGACTCGAATAATAACACTTGAACAGGGTAGTGCAGAAACGGCCTAAGTGTGAGCAACACATTTGCACACAAAGATAAGGCTGCTAGGTCACAGAGCAGCAGTAAAATATGAAATGAGGTAAAGGTTAGGATTTATGCCACCCAGGAATTAAAGGTCATTGAGTCTCCTTGGGCAAGTAAGTTTTCTCAGCTTAACCTACTTCTCAGGATTACTGTGTGTTCATCAAGCAGAATGACCCCATACATTGGAGGAAGCTTGCAACAAATCAATCTAAAATTAAGAGATGGGGTGCATATTAAAATTCATGAGGACTTCCAAGCTTGCCATCTACTCCTTTATCATTGTTTCTTTCTGCCGGCCTGCCCACACAGTCAGGTAAAATAATAGCCTTATCTGCCACTTAATGATGTATTTCAGTGATGGTTTCACCCAAAAGTAATTACATGCCTTACCTGTCACTCTTGGGATGGATTGTGCATATTGGTTTCTCACTAGCACATGCTATGGAGACTATCACCATTTCCGCACTAGACTGTTATAGCGCTATTATTCCACTTGCAACATCCCATGGATCTGGGCTTTGCAGTTTCGGGAGGGGCCAATTGGCCCCTCCCGAAACTGCAAAGCCCAGGATTCCATAGGATGTTGCAAGTAGAATAATAGCGCTATAACAGTCTAGTGCGGAAATGGCCTATAAAAGGATTAGGCCATGAGCATGACATTTGGACAGATCGAAAGTATCCGGGGAGTTTGCATGACAAGATAAAGAAGAAGCTTCTGACAACTTAGAACAGTGGTTCTCAACCTGTGGGTCCCCAGATGTTTGTGGACTTCAGCTCCCAGAAGCCCTGAGCATTGACCATAGTGGCTGGGGCTTCTGGGAGCTGAAGTCCATGAACATCTGGGGACCCACAGGTTGAGAACCACTGACTTAGAAGTTGACAGTTCTGTAAAAGGGAAGCCCAGATTCACTCACTCGTCAGTGAGCCACAAATTACACTGGCCAACTCCCTCAACCAAACCTTTCCAAATCATGACCCTACAGGCAGTACCTCTGAGCTACAGATTATGAAATTGTGACCACCTTCAGTTTTCCTTTTACTACAGTGGTATTTCCTACTTTATCTCTGTCAAAGAAATCCAGTAAATATATTTATTACAACTGTACCAAAAGCCCAAAGACTCCAAAATCACGAAAGTAATAAAGATCTCTGTGTTAACTTGCAAAAAGAAGTATTCGCATTATCAAAAACATTGTGGGATTGACTTATTTTTTTAACACCTGGAATTGGCTGTCAAAGACCCAAACCTTGTTTGAGAGGAGTAAGTAGTCTTGTCTGCTGCAGTGTAATTTATCAGATCTGCTGAAATTAATTAATTTAGACACTAATATGGATAATTATCTAATTTAGAACATTTAGAATGGACATTCTTTCCTTGTTTTAACATGACTGAAAATCAGTTCTCACACAGAATACATATTGTTAATGATAAATACCTGACTATACAAGGTATGTCTTCTGTGTAAGACATTATAGTGCTGGAAATCATTACTCATCCCCAGTTCCTTACTTCGACAGCCATTTGAAATAGAGCTCAGCTAGTAAATAGAATAATAATAACCCAAAGTGTAGGTGTCCCTGAACTCCAAAGTAAGCTTTTGACTACCCTATATCATACATCTTTATGGCTGAAGGAATGTCCGTCCCTATAAGATAAGTTACCATAAAGAATACTTTACCTGTTTTAGAGCAATAAAGAAGAAGATGCCTTTAAATATGTGCAGTTGGCACATTTACACATCATAATAAGCCAAGGTTTATGTTTTTCATGGTTTGTTATTTATGCTATGACTGGTACAGCAGATGAGCAAACGATCCATGAATTGTCTTCATCATTTCCAGTTGGTTCCTCTTTCACTCCTTCTTCATTCTGTTTCAGAGCGGACAGTTGAGGCAATAAGCAGGGACAAGCCACGGGTGCTGGTTCAAGAATTACAGCAAGCTGCCTAAGGATTGTTTCCAAATTTGATAAGCCAGCGACAAGCACTGAGTTCAGATTGTTTGTGGCTGATTTTAAGAAGAAAAACAAACATATTTTTAGCAGATACACCTTCACTCTTAAGGAGAAGCCAGTTTCAGAAACCCATGCCAGGTGGTCAATCTGATGAGCATCTCTTTCTTTCTCCTTCTTTATGAATTCACCCCTATATCCCGGAGACAAAGGTGAACCAGTGCCCCATCCCTAGATTCAGTGCTGCACTGCACAGTCAAATAATGTACTACTGTATCTTTTTTTAACTTCCCTAAGGAAGTTACAGTAGGCTTCCTGCCTTTAGCACTCCCAAAGCCCTGAAACTCCTGTTGAAGGATCTAGATCCACAAGGAGTTTTGAAAGGCACAATTAAGAGGACAGTGGCAGAGAGAAGGCCCAGCAGCCACTGCATATGCCCTCTAGGCCTAATCTTGGACTGCACACTTTTTCATTCCCCTTCTCTATCAGTCCCCAGTGATCATGTGAATTGTGTTTATGCAAATGTGCAGTACAAAGAACACTTCATCTTGTTGGCTCATAAATATCCTCCCCATTCCACTCCTACCACCACTTTGCAGTGCTGTTTAAGAACCAGCATTTGAAACAGGTCAAATTCTCCACTGGGGACTACCTTAAAACCACTTTCATGAACCCCTCAATCAGAATGTTATGGTATTAGGGAGGGGAGATGAATCCCCCATGTATGGAGTCGGTTTAAGTAGAGCCAGACAGTTCTTTCAAGACATCTGGCACAATGTCTTGTCTCCACTTTCTTTGTGTCCGGCCTAGCACTCAGTACAGAAGAGTCAGAATGTTTAATATTTCAGCCTAGATGTTTAATATTTAAACGATGTACTGCTTTTTTGGGAATGCTGAGGCAGCACCAGAGCAGAAAGGGGACATGTTGCCAGGCTCCTTCCAATGTCTTCGTCATATCCCTCAGTACATTCAAAATGCAAAACTCTACTTAGCACAAGCCATAAGGCAATAAAACAAAAAAGGTGTTGGGCTCCAGACTCCAGGTGGGATGGCCACTGCAGTCTAAGCTTCTAGTTACATAAAAACTGCAGGGATCAGAATATACATTGAGTTTTTTGGTGGTTGGCTTCTGTTTTATACTTTATCTTATCACAAGCAAGCTCGTCTTTTGAGGAAAGTCAGGATGGTGTACATGAGGTTCCTCTATTTTGTTCTCCCAACAACCCTTTGAAGAATGTGAGCTGATAGGCAAAAATGGCCCTCCTACAAGGCAGAGTGAAGGGAATGCTTTATACACAGACTGGCATGATATTTGTGCCCATTGGCTACAAGTGTCTTTCTTTTCTATAAACTCACCAGGGACCAGCAGTCAATGGTTCAGAACTGGCACTTGGTCCAGAGACCACCACTTTTTGAGTAGCACTGCTTTAGGCAGCAGATTTTGGGAGACAAGGGCAGAAGCCTCCTGGCTGCTCCATCTAACCTCCCCACCTGTTCTCCTTCCATGGAAGGCAGAGCCTGTCCTGGGCCCTAAATTAGCCTGCTGCTTCCAGAACAGTGAAGGATGCTATCATGTTATTCTCACTGAAGTAAAAGTCCACTGCCAGCCCAGCCCACTACACTACAGGGACTGGGGAAAGAGTACCATCTTTGCCCGAGGCAGCAAAATGTTTTGGGACTTTCCCTGCTGAGGGAGAAATTACTAGATCGCAGCTTCCAAGTGAAATTTCCGTGTGAGTAGTAGTTGTTCTACAGCTTTCAAAACATATTCTACTTTTAAAAAATTGAAGTAATTATACAATCCACTTGAGATGTAAAAACCACACAAATATTTTATGTGTTTTGTTTAAAATAGATTCTAAAGCAAAACACAGTACATTTAATTAAACATTCAGTTTACTCAACATTCTCTAAAAACAAACTATTTTCCAGAAGCTCCAAATCTGCCCAAAGCGTGGTAAGGTTACTTTTTTATAGTACAACTCACATGAGCAGTGATCATGCTGGCTGGGGGATTCAACTGGGCAGGTTGGGGATTATGGGAGTTATAATCCAACCCATCCATAAAGCTGAGAAAGGTTGAACCATACCATCTGGCCCTCTGGGTCTACTAGAGAGCACTGACAGAGACCAACAACAGGACTAGCGTCTAATATCTCCCCAGTAAAGCTGTACTCACAGCCATTATACATATTGATATCCACATAAGAGGAATCAGAGTAATTTCTATTGTATTTTCCAACTTCATTCTTTAGAGGGATTGGACAAAATCATTCTGCACCTAAAAACAAGCTAGATGACAATTGATAATTTATGTTCTGTTCCTCTAAATAAATCAAAGAATGCCACAGAATATGCAGCAAAAGCCATAGGTCTAAGAAGAAATGGAAGCTTTGGTTCCCCTCTGATGAGACCACGTCCAGTGGTGGAGCTTGGAGTGTGTATGTGGGGGCTGGGAGGGGAGGTTATGGTGTGAGGGGCATGGCTACTGTGCAGGGGCGTAGCTGTGGTGTGTGGGGGCATGGCCAGGGGGCACAGGGCGTGGCCAGGGTGTACAGGGGCATGGCTATGGGCTGGGACGCCCCAGAAACATTGCTGCCCAGGGCGAATTGCACCCTCTACCCCACGTTCCTACACTGCTGACCACGTCATCAGTAAAGGATATCAGTAGTGAAAAGTCTTTTAGCTGAAAGACTTTTTGATGTAAGATAGAGCAAAAAAATCTACACAACCACTGTTGTTATCTGCTGTAAGGTCCATGAAATACCTCCATGAGTCCTGGTCATCAACAGCCCTGCTCTAGTTTGGCAAACTTGGGGCAATGGCTTCCTTGATCATATCAATTCATCTGTAATGTGGTCTTCCTGTGTTCCTACTGCCTTCTACTTTATCAAGCATAATCTTAGGGCACCATCTCTTAATCTTCCCTTAGAAGCGCTTCTCCCATTGAAAACTAATGGTGCGATAATCACATTGTATAGTTCTAGGAAACCCCTGTGTATTTCTATGAACATGTCTGACACAGTGATGTGTAAAACTCTCTTATACAGTTTTAGACTAAGGAAGCTCCTATTTGGAAACTGAAAGTAGCTCAACAAGCTGTGTTGGTAGAACTTCTGGTTTATTTTAATGTTCTCTCTTATTTAGGTATTAGTTTTCATTTAAATCCACCATCTTGACTCAGGGTAGCATAATTGAAAGTAATTCCCTTATTTGTACATACAAAACCTTAAACCTAAACTTACATTAAGCAAAACCAATGATCCATCCAGAACTTGGAAAAAGTTGTTTTTGGACTTCCAGAAGTGCCCCACCAGCATGGAGGATTATGGGCGTCATTGTCCATCCAAAGGTCATTTCCAGGCCCTACAGACCAACTTAGCTTTGTCTACTCTGACTTGGCAAGCACTCACCAAAGATGCCATAGAAGGGACTGAGTTCTTTGGCATACAAAGTGTGCATTCTGCCTGTGAACTAGGGCCCTTTCCACATCAACTTAAGGTGTGCACTGTTCAAGAGATAAAGGCCAAGAAATATCTTAAATGTTACAGTGATCATAATTAGTCTTCAGAGGTTTTTGTGATTGATCAAGAAGTTGATTGGGAACCAGCTTGTTCTGAGCAAAAAAGAACTGATCACTTCAACAATATTCTGGGCCCTTTCCACAGCTTACCTTTTTTTCAGCACTAGGGTGCAGGGATCACGCAAGCAGCCTCCAGTGAGAGACTCTCACATCCCCGCTGCTTCAGCTCCGCATGAGCTGCCTGCTCCCAAGTAGGCAGTGCGAGAGCCCCGCCTCTTCCTTCCACAGCGCAGCCTGGGAGTTTCCCAGGCTGCACTGGGGCAGGAAGTGCGACCGCCACGGCTCCGGAGGCTCCGCACGCACGGCAAGTGTGCGCAGGGCCTTGGAACAATGCGCAATTGCACACCATTTTCAGCTAAAAGCCGAAAATGAAAAAGTGCACAAGTGATGCCTACCCTACTCTGGAGCGTCACGCGATTGTGAGTGCGTCATGCAGATCGCTCCTCACAATCGCGCAACGCTCCAGGTGCCCTTTCGCATGGCAAAGGCCATGCGAAAGGGCCTGGGGTGAGTCACCCAGATGAAGAGATAATACTATGGCCATTTTGTCCCTTGCTCAAACACATCAGCATCTGTAGAAAAGATTAGCGACATCAAAGTTTCCATTGGAATTAGCAAGAAAAAGACAGAAAAATAGAAAGTCAAAATAATGTCATAATTTTCAAGGTCTCTAGTTTCTTCTCTCTCTCTCCCTCTCTCTCTCTCTGTGAACTGACTGACATTCATTTTGCTGTGTTTCTAGCTCTAGTTAATTCTCTCATTTTAGTTACTGCTTCCAGAAGATTGCTTTTGCTTGCTACAATACATATTTCCAAGAGACATAACACGGAAAATCACTCAGGCTTAGAAATGCTTACATATTCAAAATACTAATTGAAATTCAAAACAATAAGTGTTAACTTAATAAGAGTGCCATATTCAGAATCTGAACTGGACAGATCTCTGTAAAATTTGGTACCTGTTAAAGCAAATTGGTGAGTTGTGCTAATTTATATCACAATATCTAATATTGCTTCGCGGCATTTCCTGATTTTTTGTCACTTCCCTGACCAAGCATTCGCATGACTTCTTTTAGGAAAAAGAAGCTTCAACAAAAAGTGGAACATTTCAGTTTATATGTGAGAGTCTTGCTGGGGGTGGTAAATGTGGCTGTGACCAGCTTCCTAACACTCATCCCCAGATCTGTTTCCAGATGTGCTGCCATCTTCAAAAAGTCTTCCTCTGTTTCTCCTCTCCATGCCTAATTTTTAAAAATGTTTTAAAACCATTTTCTCTAGCAGCAGAGTGCTAAAGTGTTAAGCTGTAATGATACTGCAACTGTATTGCTATGGGCATTTCCACTCAGTTCATACAGGGTGTACATGAGCGTATGTGGGCTGATCTTGTTCCATCTCCAAGAAAACAAACATAGGAACAGGACAATCACAGTTTACCATTTTAGCATTATAACTTTAGAGAATGTTAAAAAGCACCATAGCACAAAAACAGTAGGCTCCTGTACCTGGAAAGATCAACCCTCATAACACAAACACTAGTCAGCATGAGGTAAAAGCTTCCCACAGTGCACTTCCTCTTTTCCAAGTCTTGCAGCTTCAACTTGTGTTTTCGGGTGCTGGGAACTGAGCTTTCCAACCACAGGTACCTACTGCTAAGGCTCTAGAAAGATTTTTAAAAATATATTAAAAGGAAGCATTCTAAGAGAAAAGGAGAGAAGGGAAATAGGGCACAGGGTGCAAACAATCTGAAAATAGAGGAGTGAAGAAGTGGAGAGGCCTACTTCATTTGTCCCAATTTGCATGAGACACAAATGTATCCTTAAAAAAAACAAATTGGCTTGGAGCCCTTGGTTCAGTAACATAACGCGTTCATCCAGCAACCTTATGACTTTGAGCAACACCTCTATCTCTTTTTGCCTACTAGTCACATGACAATCTCTCTAGAGCCCAAAGTGTGGGTACATTTCTCAGAGGGGACCAGCAAACAGGTTAGGCAACGGGCTTGAGGTCTGCTCAGCAGCCTGTTCCTGATGCATATCTGAAGAGCCTTCTAACATATTTCCTAAGAGCAAAAGACAAGACTCGCCCCAGAGTGCATGTGCATTTCTCAGAGGGGAAGAGCTAATGTGTTAGGCAATGCGCTTGAGGAAGAAGAATCCTTCCTTCTAAATCTTTGAATCTTCAGTAATGGGAAGTAAGACAGGATCCTATTCCCCACTTCCAAAGCTGCAGATGACAAAATTGCAAATGTGGAGAGCCGACTCTGCTTAAATTGTTAAAACTGAATTTATTTCTCTCTATCCAATAATTCTGGAATTTTGGGTCCTTTCTACAACTCACCTTTTCTCAGCGCTGGGGTGCGGTGCTCGCTCGAGCAGCCTCCAGAGAGAGATTCTTGCGTCGGGGGTCCTTCGGCTCCACACGAGAGTCCTGCCCCTTCCTTTCGCAGTGCAGCCTGGGACCTTCCCGGTCCGGCTCCAGAGGTTCCACACGCAAGGTAAGTGCATGTGGGGCCCTAGAGTGATGCACAACCATGCACCATTTCTGGCTTAAAGCCAAAAATGAAAAAATGTGTGAGCGGTCCCTGCCAGGCCCTGGAGTATCGTGGAAATGTGAGTGTATCGTGTGGACTGCTCCTCACATGTGCGCGATGCTCGAGGGGCCCTTTCACATCTAAAATGCCGTGCAAAAAGGGCCTTGGTTGGGTTATAAAGTTGGCTTCCAGACTTGAGACTTGACTTGAGACTTGGAGTAAAAGACTTAAATACATCACTGGAGCTCACTGACTAAGAATTCTTAAAATTCCTTCAAACTCCAAATCCCACGATGTCATAGGATGTTGCCACGGCAGTTGAAGTGGAATCATAGTTCTATAACTGTGCAGTGTGAAAGGGCTACAGGTGTTCACCATCAAAGTCCAACAGGCTAACCACATAAATAGTTCAGAGCTTGCCCTACCATTTGACAGACTGAGATGACAATCACAGGGAACAGAACTTAAGGAAGGAGGTGTGGTGCTGAGGTGCTGGAGGTTCATGCAACTTCATGCAATGAGTGCCTCATAAGGCCTGTTTTAAGGCTTTCAGTTAGCCTACTATGCTCAAATGTAGCAAAGACAGGCAGCAGTGAAATAAACTGCCAGAGAGCCAGCATGATGTTGTTGTTTGAACATTGAGCTACAACCCCAGAGATCAGGGTTTGAGTCCCTGCTTGCCATGGAAACCCACTAGGTGACCTTGGGCCCATCACACACTCCTGTCCCCAGAAAACCCTGTGATAGGTTCTCCTTAGGATCACCCAAGTCAGAAGAAACTTGAAGGCACACAAGAACAGCTAGTCAGATCTGCATATGGAACAAAAGGGATATCATTTTGTCCTTTGTCTCAGGTAGGCAACCAAACATCTTGCAACAGAACAGCCTTGCAATAGGTTCAATACGCTCACAATTCTTAAGCCAACCCAAACTAAAGTATTTGATTTTACTGTGACTCCCATTTTGGGGGAAAGGCAGGATATAAAGTGAATAAGTAAGCAAACAAGGCAAATTAAATGGTGGCAGCCAAGAACCACTCCCTTCCAACGCAAATGGCAGCAAGATTTAGTATACATTAAAAATATATCTAAAAAAAAAGCTTGCACATGCACATGCACACCCAAAGAAACAGGCACAAATGGGATTCCTGAAAGGGTATCTCATTCATGCTCATCTGTAACCCACCCACCCCAGGCACTTGTGAGAAAATGAATGGAAACTGGACTGAAAAGGGCCATTCAGTTTGGATTTTCCATTCATTCTGAAATGAATGCATAGCCCTGCTGATAAACAGCTGAGATTAACATGACCAATATTTTAGATGTACATGCTGGTGTAAAATAAAGCTTCATGAGCATAGGAAAGTCTACCTAACCTAAAACAGAAATCTGACATGATCTGTTTATAAAACACTCACAAAATGGCAAGTCCACTTCTTTTGTTTGTCAACAACAGCAGCATTTTAGCATACAGGCTTCCCCTACTTATCTAACAGTTTAGGGGCTGGAGCACTGTCAGAAAACAGAACTGGTTGAAAAATGGAACCCGTATACCATACTATAAGGAGCATGAATGACTTATGGAGACTCACTTGGGACTGACCATGCATGCGCTGCTTGCAAAATCTCACAGCCAGCTTGGCATCTTTCCCCCTCTCTCGGCTTGCTTTGCAAGCAATGTGCACATGCATGAACAGTTCCAAGTGAGTCTCCATAGGCGAGAAGAACTGATGAAAGAGCAGAACCCCCATCAAGTTAATGGAACTCATTCTTAATTTGGAAGCATCAAAAGAGTGGGTCATCAGATAACACAGTGTCAGAAGATGGGAGCTTCCTGTAGTAGTTGTTGTGTGTCTTCAAGTCATTTCTGACTTATGGCAACCCTAAGGCAAATTTTTGACAGAATTTGTTCAGAAGGGGTTTGCCCTTGCCTTCCCCTGAGGCTGAGAGTGTGTGATTTGCCCAAGATCACCCAGTGGGTTTCCCAGTGTCCTACTCCAACACTCAAACCACTATAGCATATTGACTGTCTTTAGTAAAGTTATGTCTCTAAAATGTCAAGTATGGTTCTGCTTGTAAACTTTATTCTGTCTTCCTAAATGAGCTCCAACTAGCCAACCCCAATCATGCAGGCCACCAGGCCATTTCCACATTACACTCTTATAGTGCTATTATTCCACTTTCAGCATCCTATAGAATCCTGGAGTTTGCAGTTTAGGAGGGGCCTCTAAGGCATCTAAGGCCTCTCCCTAAACTACAAAACCCAGGATTCCATAGGATGTTGAAAGCGGAATAATAGCACTATAAGAGTGTAGTGCGGAAATGGCCCCAGAATAGGCTACTATGCTGCACTGCGCATCGGACTGTCTTTGAAGGCTACTTAGAAATCTCACTTATGTAGACATGGATGGATACAGATGAGACAATTAACTGTGCATTCACACTGCCCCATTCATGGAGCTTTACAGAAAATATGTCATCTCCAGTTTGCCGCCCTCCCACATTTTCCCTTTCTTTCTTATATTTTTTTTCTTAGTGGAAAAAGAAAAATGACACAAAGCTGCCCAGTGCCTTTTAGCTGTGAGGAACAGGAGCCCTCTGTCTTGAAGCACCCCTTCATTCACCAGTGTTAAGGAGCTCCAATGGGATCTTTGTTTCCAGGCGTAATTAATTGTTTCAGGCATAAGTAAAAGTGTTGGTTTAAAAGATCTTTAGCGACTGAGTCCAAAATGTCCATTTCCATGTGAGCCAGTGAGAGTACTAAGATCCATCTCAGAGGCCCTGGTCTGGGTACTCCTGCCTTCAGATAAAGCAGCAGATGACAACTAAAAAAGGGGATCTTTTTAGTTGTGACACCTTCTTCCATAATACATTCCCCCAAAATAACCAGTTGGTGCCTTCTCCGTTATGTTTCAGTACAAGCTAATACTCTGGTATTCATTTGAGATTTAAATGGACATGCTGTTGATTTTATATTTGGAGAACACTCACAAAAACTGTATTAGCTATTGGTTTATCTGGTTTTTATTTTACTTTTATTGGCTGGTGCTGCATTTATTTTTCTTGTTTCTGTTCTCATTCCATGTGTCATTTCTTCTGTTTTTGTACTGCTTTTGTTTCATACTACTGGTTATGTTCAGAACTACATGGAAACATTATGGCTGGTGTCCTGTTTAGTTGTTACAATATTGTAAAATGAATTTACAATTCCATAACTTTTTATATATATATAATTTTTATTTCTATTAAATTCCCCATACAATTCCATAATTTTTGAGATTCACATTTACAGTCGTTAACAAACAAATGTGATCTCCCAAACCTACCATTTCAGCTAGATAGTGCTTCAATCAAAGGGTTTCCAATGTGCTGCAAATCAAGTGGCTGGGGGAACGACATCTGCAGTACTCTCCCAGTCATGGGATGCACTGAAATAAGCAGTTGCAGTGGGACCCAAAAAGGTCTCTCCAGCTGCCTATTCTTGATGTACCCCATGACCAGAACAGCACTGCAGATACCATTTCCCAAGACTCCAATCTGCAGACCTTGGAAGCCCTTTGGCTGGGGTGCTGTCTGGCTGAAATGGTAGGGTTTTAGGAAATGGCATCATCAGCTTTATTATCGTAGTTAGGTCCAATGAGGCAGGAACTCAGCTATTCAGACTGAAGTGGTGGTATACATCATTAAAATAAATACAGGGAGGAAAAACACCTGTTTGCTGGATGAATGTGCTGCAGACATGGTTGACAGCTGATTACAAGAGCCCAGGCTGAAACCACATTAAAAATAATAATTTTAGATGGAGTACTTCTCTTTTCTCCCTCATTCTGACCGATTTTGGGATCTATCTTTACAGATGGTTAGAAAAGGAGGAAGAGAATGAGGTTGAATGGGACTGGCAAAGAATGTGAGGAAAGACATTATACTTGTTGGAATCTCTAGGTATGTGATTGTAGGAGCTGCTCCATCCATCTCACCAGGCAGGCAGGGAGCCTTTCTGAAGCTAAAAGGAAAGAGAGAAGATAGAGATAAAGAAATGAGGGCATAGCTGGTTGTTCTATGCTGGCCTTTCCCAACATCATGCCTTCCAGTAGTTTTGGACTATATCTTACAAGTCAGAATCTTGTTGGGGCACAGTGCTGGTGCAAAAAATAGTTGCGCAAGAGATTTCACTTTCTCATAGATTGTGTAACCCCAGTCTCTTGCCCAGCTAATTGCTCTACAAAAGCACACACACAAATCTCTCACATTCACTCACCTTATGACCTGGTGGGAGGGAAGCCTTGGTCTTCAGAGTCCTAGTCCAATATTCAAACCACTACATCACCAAAGTGCAAAATGTGCAATTCTCTTTGAAACTAAGAACAGTGCAGTTGTGTTTAAATTACTTCTTTTCTAAACTAAATATAAGGAAGAAGGGACAATCTTCTCCTCTTTAACAGTTCAACATATTTTTACCAAGAAAACCACCTATTTAAATCCATCTCTTATAACATTTAAATCCATGTACAGCATTCTCAGCTTATCAGAGCCACATATATTTTGTGTGTGTATTCTCAGAAGAGAAGTAAAAGTAAACAGAACAGAAGTAAAATGGGGAGCATCCTCAAGAGGTGGGACAAGAGCAGGATGTTTGGGAGGAAATTATCTGGAAACAATGATGGGAGGAAATTATCTGGAAACACAGCTGCTGCTATTCTCTCAAAGAAGATCTCACCTGCCTTATTCAGGGGAATCTATCTGAGCCACAGTTTGGAAATCAATATTTTGCACTTTGTCTTTCATGTAGAGCAGATCTGAACCAAGATGCAGTACAGTATTGCACAGAAAGAGGAATACAAATATGACCTTTATCAGTAGAACATACCAGGGAAATGAAGTACAGACAAAACAAAGCAATAGGAGAGAGAACAAAATTCAGTCCATCCCAGTCTAGTGATCTTCTTATGTACTGGACTACAGCTCCCACCAAGTCCAATCAGCACATTCAATGGTAGGAGGTAATGATGTCTGCAGACAAAAACCTTTGGAAGGTTTTTTTTGGGACAGGCTGTTACTTCACAAATTTTGCCATGCTTTGTATAATGTCATCTAAAGATCCCTGCACCAATGATCTTACTATCTAATCTTTGGTTTATTGATAGATGAAAATGAAGGAAAACCAAGAGCAGAATGTGCAGAGGTTCTCCTCTTCCTGTATACGCTTCATGGTTGCTAGCAATGACAAGTGACCAAGGCATTGACTGAAGTAAAAAATAGGCTTAAGGGACGGATTAAAAGTAGACTGTGGCAAGAAAAAGCAAACAGCATGCAGGTATATTGTATGGCATAAGAATAAGCAAAATCACATTCACTATGATAAGAGCTATTATGTGTGCTGTGCAGCTGGAGCCCAATGCTGCAGTCTCCTTTACATCACTAACACCTATAAACTGTTTTTTAAATCAAACAAGGAACATTAAAGTACCTAGCCATGATGTTAAATATCTAATGCACTGAACACCTGATCTGATCTGTAATTCCTGCTTGCAGTCTCAAGTGAGAAATTGTAATACACTCTGTTACTATAGCCTGGAATGGTTGCTTCTTTAAACTACAGCTCCCAGAATTCTCCAACCAGCATGACGACTGACTGGCTGAACAATTCAGGAGTTGTGGTCACCCAGTGGATTTCTACGGCCATGCAGGCAGATGAGGTTTCAGTTCCCCACTCAGCCGTGGAAACCCACTGGGTGACCTTGGATGCATCACATACTCTCAGCTCTCAAAAAATCCCATGGCAGGTTTGCCTTAGAGTTGCCATAAGCTGGAAATGTCTTGAAGGCACACAACAGCAGCAGCAACAGAAACAGTCCCCCAAAAGTGACTTTTCACAAGCTCTGTCTCTAACTCTGTCCAAGGGTCAGGAAAACAGGTGGAAAGATAAACAGCATGAATGTGAAAAGATAACTGAGACTTAATGTGATGGCACAGCACAAATGGGATAGACTGGGTACTACTCCAGGTCTGGATGGTAACTGCCTGGACTTGCTGGGAGAGCAAGGCTAAACTGAAGCATCAGCTGCCTCTTTGTCATTGGCCTTTTTCACACTTGGCGGTTTGACTTTGTTGGCTTAATTCCTTGCCCAGAACAGTAAGCAGTCTCTCTCTTTCGTGCAGCCTGCACCACCCAATCACACAGTGACTTCCCAAACTGCCAAGCACTTTCCCACCCACCTCCACTCTGACTTGCCCATAGGTTTGGCAGGAAAGAGGCTCTTTTTTCTGTGGCTGGTCTCAAGCAAAGGAAAACTCACCAGCTTCCCTTTAAATCAAGCCTTCTCTTTTAAACCTTTCAGCTCATGCTTAACGAAAGGACAAAAGGGGGCAGGGAGAAAGACTGTGACGTAGGGATGAGAAGGGGAGAGGGGGAAAGGAAAAGCCAGCAGGCACAGCTGCTGGGAATACGATCTTGTTCTTAAGCCTATCCCCCTCCCTCTTCCTTGCCTGCCCAGAGATGAACTGCTTCAAACTCAGCTGCCAGTTTTCTGTGAGAAAGGTCCTCGTGTTTTTAGCCTGGACAACTGAGCCGAGAGGCAGCTGCTGACTTCCTCATCTCCTTGCAAACTTTTCTTAGGATGAAAGTGAGGACAAGGAGGTGATAAAGGGATTTTTGATTTACTAAATAAAAGATATAGACCTTTGTCTTTTCATAAAACTTCCTCCATCCAATTCAGCCTCAAAGGAGTCTCAATGCATGCTGATAATGGTGTAGAATAAAAAAAAATTGTATAAGTATTATCAGTAAAATGCATATTATTGTTCCAATCTGCATTCTAGATTAGTATATTTTCATACAACCCACTCTATCCAATTTAGCCTTGAAGGAGTCAGTTTCTTAATATTCTTTTTTTAACAGCCTTATCGGCATGCATAGTGTATTACAGAGCACTAGAAGAGAGGTCCCTGTCTTGAGGAACTTGCAGTCTAAAATTCAACACGGGAGAGACAACAGAGGAACAGGGAGGACAGATAGGAATAAACAGGAAAGGAATATATAAGCATCTGAGGCGTATGTTCTTAAGCTCTGTAACTGGGTTAGATGCAGGAAAGGCATGGGAACAGGAGCTGAACCAAAGGCCCAGAGATTGAGCACACTGCTTCTTAACTATAATTCCAAAACTCTGTCCACCAATATAGGTTCTGGCCGTGCTGACTGGGAAATTCTGGGAGTTGTACTACAAGAAGAGTAATTTTTCCTAGCTCTGCAAATGTGGGTTCTGAGGAGAGATTTCAGAGAAGTAAGAGGTAACATTAAACAGGCACTCCTAAAGGAAGTTCCAAACAAACAGAGTAGCAAGAGAGAAACAGTAAAAAATTGTGAGGGACAAAAGATCCAGAGTAGCACTTGGGTGGCAGACTGCCAACAAAAGCCAAGTGCTATAGACTATATTTCAGAAGAAGGGACTGACAAAAAACCACCTCTGAGTATTCCTTGCCTAAGATAATCCTGTGAAATTCATGGGGTCACCATAAGTCAACATGAGACTTGAAGGATCATGATTCAGATAGTAGACCTGAAGTCAGTCATATAGACATATGAAGATATAAAAGTAGCCAGATACATCGGGGCTAGGAGAAGAAAAGAGGCCATAAAGTGCTTTGATATTAAGGACCAGAAATTTGTACTGAATCCAGGACAGTAGCAGGTGTAGGATCCAAAGTCAGTAGGATGCTTCTGTTCTGGATTTTGATCTGGACTTCAATGAAACCACCACAACTGCTGAACACTATATTCTTAATAGGTCCAGCACCTTGGATAGTTCATTTGCAGTTCAGATCAAAACCCAGAGGAGATTCACCAGCTGTCACATCAGTGCCACTGATCTAGAAGAAAAGAAGCCAAAGCAAGGATATAAGGAGACTCACTGAATGATCAGAACAAAGATGATATCACTGACAATAGCCTCACATAAGATGGCCTAGTTCTGTCCATTAATAATATGAGAGCATAAACTACTCCCTTTAATCTTGAATTTATTTTGGCCAGAACAGCTACTTAATGGGAATAGTTAAAGTTAATTAAACAGCCACTTCTCTGAGACAAGTAACTGCTTTGCTGGCTTACCCTTGATCAAAAAAATGAGTGGAAAGGAGGCATGGGAGCTACAAGGAAAGTTCGTGGTCTGGTCAAGTCCTTTAGAATGGTTTTCAGATGCTAGAAACAACCTTGAGGCAATAACAGACTTTTTGATCTTAAATTCTTGGGTTCCATAGACCTGTAGTGATTCTATCTTGACTAATACCAACCAACTTTTCCTATAAAACTGGCAAAACAGCTAAGTAAATATATTCATTCAGTCCCAATGCCTTCTAATATGATTTGCTTGTAAAATGTATCACATTCAAAGCATTGGGATTTATTTACAAGTGAACATGTTTAAGACCAGACCACAGAATTCCTATATTTTTTCACCTAGATCACAAGTAGACAAACTTGTAGTCCTTCAGATGTCATACCCTCCAATTGTCTCAGTTTAGTGGGAATAGTCCCTGATAATCCTTTGCTGTCCCACTTCCTCAGCTGCTTTTGGAATGTTCCAGGTTCTCTATCATCCTCCCACCTTTTCCCTTTGTCCTCAGCTTACTTTAGTTGCTGCAAACTGAGTTCAAAGTGCAAAAGCAGTTTGTACTCAATTAAGTCAGCAAGGGAAGTGGAGAGGAGGAAGGAGAGTCTTGTTTCTAAACTCAATACAGGGCTTATTTGCTTAAAATAGTGGTTTTGTGTGTCTTCCTCACTAAAAGCTTTTGACCTCTTGCTGCTGGCCACACTCGTTTTATCACACTTTGATGTGATTTGACCACATGGGTTCTGGTTTTCATCTGTGATGCTATGAAATGTGTTTGGACTGTAACATCCTTCTCCGTTGGCTATGATTTGCTGCGGCTGATCCCAGTTGCAATTCAACATCTAGAGGACCACAAGATCCCCACCCCTACTTTAAATTTATTTTCCTGATCTTCTCCCAATTCTTCATATTGCCCATTAACAAAACCAAACATGAGATCCTATGCACATTATAACATAAGCTTGACTAAACACTAAGGCAGTTACTCTGCTGCCCACTGAGCAATAGAGTTTAGGTATTTTATTCTGCTCCAGTCACTAACTGTTGCTGAACCACTTCTGGTCTCTTAATATTGCTTAATAAACTTGAAGATGAGCAGAGCCCATTTACAAGGATTTCTGGCTTGCTCTAATAGTCAGTTCGTGAAGACCTTGCTTTAACTGCCAAGGATACAGTTTAGAAAATCTCATTAAATTGTGTATTTTGTAGAACTTTGTTATGAATCCCAAAACAAGCTAGGGGGAAAAAAGGACAGATAAACATTGCCTGAAATGGAAATGCCTGAGAGCCTTTACAGCAGGGTGGCCAGATTGCAACCTTTGACCCTATTTCAAAAGTCTTTGTGTAAGCCATCAATTTGGACCTCTAGCAAGAAGACTCTCCCTCACAACACACACACACACACACACACACACACACACACACACACACACACAGGTCAAGGAAGGGGCAATTTTGTTTGAGCAACAAACAGAAGAGGGCCCAGCACTATTTCCACTGTGCCCTGGGGAGACTAGAAATGTTACTTTTGGAACTACAAGTCTGAGCAGTAGTCCCCAAAAGCAACTTTTCCGAACTCTGTATTCTAGGTCTCAGCAAAAGACCAGCACTAGAGGAAAGGAAGAAAGGGTCTGGTAGCTGATCTCATCAGTAAATGGAAGGACAATCATTCTTGTGGCTCCCAATGGACATATAGGAAAACTAGGGCCCTTCCACACTACACAATTATAGTACTGTGATTCCACTTAACTGTTGTGACTATGGCCATTTCCGCACTACACCCTTATAGCGTGATCATTCCACTTTCAACATCCTCTGGAATCCTGGGGTTTGCAGTTTCGGAGGGGCCGCCCGGCCCCTCCCGAAATGGCAAACCCCAGGATTCCAGAGGATGTTGAAAGTGGAATAATCACACTATAAGAGTGTAGTGCAGAAATGGCCTGTATTTATGGAATCTGGGGGTCTGTAGTTTGGTGAGTCACTAGAGTGCTCTGCAGGCCCCAGAATCATTGCAATTAACATGGAATCATAATGCTGTAACTGGTTAGTGTGAAAAAGATCCTAGAGTAAAACATCCTCCAGATGTTTTGTCCTACAATTCCTTTGAACCTCACCCAGCATAACCAATGATAAAAAGTTGTGGTCTAAGTCATCTGAATTGCTGACAGTTCTCCACATTGATCTATAGCTCACTCAGAAATGATTAAAGAGACATGTGAAGCATACAGGAAGCCAACATTGGTTTAGTGGTTTAAGTGCTGGACTAGGATTTCAGGAGGCCAGGTTTTGAATCTTCACGCAGCCATGAAAACCCACTGGGTGGCCTTGGGCAAGTCACATTCTCTCAGCCTTAGAGGAAGGCAATGGCAAAGCTTCTCTGAATAAATCTTGCCAAGAAAACCCTAGGATAGGGTTGCCATAAGTGGAATTGGACTTGACAACAGCAACAACAGGTGAACAAAATTTTAGGAGCAGAAGATGGCTCCTGTTGTGGCTCCAAGGCATCTTGTTACCTGTAGTGAAAAACAAAATGGCACCCCATCCCAGGTGATAGAACCTGAATGGACTGGAAGTTGGATCTTACCTCAGCTCTGCTGCCCACTGTGATACCATCCTCCGCTCCACCATACCTGAGGCAACAGATTGATTTCAGGAATCCATGATAGGTTTGATGGTAAACAAAGCTCTTTTTTTGAAAAGAGTGAGGGAGTTCATGAGCAGTCTGTCATTTTTTTCTCCACCCCCCATTATCTGTCAACTCACTCTGGTTAAAGATCAGTCTGTGCTATGGGGAGATGGGGGAGCAATTGCTACTAGGACTGGTCTTTCTAGGATCTGGTACTCACTATGTGGGAAGTAGAGTACTTTTATATTTCAGTATTCCAGAATGTCCAAGGCCAAACGTACTCACACTTGAACTATTGATTTCCAAATGCAAAATCCTGACAATTTTTTTAAATTGTATAAAATCAAAGGAGAGAGCTTATAGCACTTGAGTATATATAGAAAATCTTACATGCACATCTCTAACAAGTGCCCTCAAGTTTTCCTTTTGTTTTTGTACAAGTTCTTAATTTTTTACAAATATAGTTGGATTAGAAGTCTAGAAATTCCAGCTTTGGAGGAAGCACTGCTTTAGAGAAAAAAGCTACCTAATTAACAAGCCAGTTAGTGGGAATGCTTAATATAATCCCCTTGGGATCAAAGGAACTCAAGCAACTTTAATCCAAGGACTCCAGTTTAGCTGGTTTTCAGATCAAACTGATATTAGTAGCTAAGGCAATTTTGAGGAAGTTAATGCCTATTGTGCACAGTTTTTTTGGTTTTTTGAAGTTTCTGGAGTGTTTTCCCAAACTCCTTAAAGAAAAGATCCAAGCACGGTGCCAAATAAATTAATTCTGAAAAGATACTGTGGGTGTATTAGCACTTTTTCTGCCAGAATGTTCAGTTTAAGATGGGAATAGACCAGGGGCAGTGGAAAGCCTCAGCTAATATGGGATTAAAGGAGTTATGTTCCTCTGGATGGCCAAAAGTTCCCCAACCCAACTACAGAAAGGTAGTTGAAATACAGAGATCTATTTTGCCCTAGAAGAGGAGTGTACTTTTAGATCCGCAGTCAGGCTCCATCAGAGACCTTGGTTTCTCTCCCTCTAATTGCATTTACAGAGTTGTTGTGAGGATAAAAGGGTTAGATAAAAAAAAAGTAAAAACGGCTGTGACACAGTGATTCAAATACAAATTCTTTTACTATAGATACAAATACTTCTTTTGTGCTTCTCTTTGGAAAGGCAGAAATTGGTGATTGAATCATGATTCACTTACAGCAGCTAGCAATGGAAATAGCTTCCAGGCACAGCTCAGTTTCCGATAAGTGCTGTTTCAGTTCTGGCCTCCAAACCTGACTCCAACTCAAGCCACAGATCTAAATGCAGAATTATTTTGAAAAACCCTTGGTGTGTGGAGTGCTGTTCAGTGCAGATGTTATGCCAATGTGCAAGGTACAGACTCAAGATCTCGCTCAATGCCAAAGTGAAGGTTAAGTGGAATCAAGAGACTGGGGCATCCTGCCATAGGATGAGATTCTGCCTGTGGCTCAAACTCAGTTCTCAGAACAAGCTCACATTCTTTCTCTTTCTACCAATCCCATATTCATTTCTAATTCCCACCAAACTGTGGCCAAATCTTTTTAATCCTCCAGCAGCTAATTCATACAAGATGTTGACCAGGAGCTTCCCCTTTCATCCGAAAGAGAAACCAAGCACTCTGACTAGAATCAAGCCGGGCATCTGAGAGTTCATAGAGAACCACCTATTCCCTAGCCATGGGCTACTGGATATGACAGCTGTATAACACAAAGGTGAGGAATTTGCAGGCCCTTCAAATTTTGATGAACTTCCTCATTTTCAGCTAGGATGGGCAACGGTTATAGATGATGGGGGCTAAAATCTAGCAACATCTGAAGGGATCCATGCTCCTCAGCCCAATATAAGGCATGGATGAGGGATCACAAAGCAGTACTTACTATGGGAAGGCTAAGCTAGGGATCCCCATAATAATAATAAAAAAGAAACCCACACAACAACTACATATGCCCCACTGGAAATAAAACTGACCTCCATATAGCCTTCGCAGAAGAGTAACTAAAGGAGTTAACATCAGTAGAAGAGGCTATCCCTTCTTTCATTTCAAGCACAGATTACACAGATGAGTAAATTGTACTTTAATTTTTTGGAATGCTGCTATGTATAAAAACAACAGAGTCCTGAGGTACTTTGAAGACTGACATACTTATTATAGCATGCATTTTCATAATCTGAAGACCACTTCATCAGATACATGAACGGTTTTGGTGAATTACTTTTACTTACACACACACACACACACACACACACACACACACACAGTTGGATGGCAGGGAAAATATAAACAGCACAGTTAGGAGAAAATCAAATCCAGACAATACAACTTACATTTCCTGTCAACCTAACTATATAATCCCTTCCCTGCTCCCCAACCCCCAAGACTTGTATATATCCTGGTAATTCACCAAGCACTTTACGTATCTGCTGAAGAGGGCACCAATTTAGAAAATCAGTGTTGTTATTGTTGTGCACCTTCAAGTTATTTTCAACTTGCAGTGACCTTAAAGCAAACCTATCATGGGGCTTTTTGACAAGATTTGTTGAGGGTTTTTTTTTTACAAGATCTTTTTACAAAATCTCAGGGGGTTTTTTTTAACAATATTTGTTCAGAGGGGTTTGCCTTTGCCTTCCTCTGAGACTGACAGTGTCACTTACCCAAGATCACCCAATGGGTTTCCATGGCTGAAGAGAGATTTGAACCCTGTTCTCCAGAGCTATAGTCCAACGCTCAAACCACTACATCACACTAGCTCACAAAATCTTACACTGTAATATTTTTATCAGATTTTAACTTGCCACAAGACCCTAGTCTTACATGGATAGTCTTCTAGAGATGTATGAATTGTTGATAAGGGTAGAGGAGGGAGCAGTGGCGGAGCTTGAAGTATGTGGAAGGGGGGCGGGACTATGGTGCGTGGGGGCGTGCGGTGCGTGGCACGTGGCTGTGTTGTGTGGGGCATGGCCACGTTGTGTGGGGCCATGGCCGGGGCACACGGGGGCCTGGCTATGAGCCAGGACACCCCAAAACTTTGCAGCTCAGGGTGAAGCGCCCCCTGCCCCCCATTCCTATGTGACTGGGAGGGAGACTATCAAATCATGTCACAGTAGGCTAAAGTATATGAGCAAGGAAGGCCTGTGGGACAGCACAGAAAGCACTTACCTCCTTCACTTCACCTCAACCTGGTCCCATCCTGCCATCATAGCTTTCAGCACAAATTGGGGGAAGTGTGAGTCTTGTGCTATACTATCACATGACATGACACAGCTTTTCAAAGCTGTCTTTCCCCATTGCAGACACTTACAGATAGCAATGAGGACAGTTAAACTTTTCCTTCACAACATTTAGGTTTGGTGTCAGAACTCTTGATTGTACTTGCCATGAGATGTGCTGGGCTCCAGCCATGCTTTCCAGAATCAGCAGAAAGTGAGTACTAACTTGCCCAAGGGCCCTTGGGTATCAGATATATTCAATTACTTATCTAGGAAATGCCTTTACGGAGTCCAGGGGCCTTTTCACACTATACAATTACAGTGCTATGATTCCACTTTAACTGCCATGGTTTCCCCTCTGGAATCCTGGGATTTGCAAGATGGGGAGGAGTATTTAGAATTCTCAGCTAGAGAACTCTAGTGTCTCACTAAACTACAAATCCCAAGATTCCAGAGAATGAAGCCACAGCAGTTAAAGCGGAATCATAGCATTATAATTGTAGCATGAAATGGCCCGACATGGTTAAGAGAAGTAACTGTATCTCTTTGTATTTAAGCAAACAATACTGCAGAAGGATCTTGAAACTGTAGGTTCACTCAGTTGGCAAATAGTTTCTCTGAATAGGACTGATGCCAAAGGCCAGCATTTCTGGGTGCCTACTGAGGCTCATAGCCAACGCCTCAAGTCTCCTAGCCCTATTACTCCACTTGACTGCTAATGTGCCTCTTCAGCTGCCCTCTAAGAAAACTGGTTAGCAACAAGAGGAGCACGGAAGAGTGGTCCCTGCACGCCTTGTCCCATCTGCACAGTGGCACAAGCTGGTCTCTGGGGAGGAGGTAAGGAACAGTGAGCAAAAGTACCAAAGGGATGATTCAGTATAAGGTAGATTCCTACGTACTAAAATATAGTAATAGTAATACCTTTTTATTTCTTGCCCACCTCTCCCCAAGGCTTGAGGCAGATAACACTAACATTCCTTCATGTAATTGGCCCAAGTAATGTCATACTCAAGAGTAGTCAGATGTTCAAGACAGGTCAGACTGAAACTTACACAGCCTTTAGAATCAGGCCCACCTGTCATTACACGGGTTAGTTGTCTTTATGTGCTCAAAATTGTACACCACTGCCAGTAAACTATTTATAGCCTTTTCTGCTTCTTTGTCTTATATTGCCAATTAGATAAATAACCATCTTTACTTAATCCTTGAGTTAAGCTACAGTGAAAAGGGGCATTTTTCCACCTCTCCAAAGTTTTTGTTACTAGAAACTTCTGAAAATGATTTTGATGTTTTTTCATCCTTCTAAAGTCTGGAATATTCTACCTTATATTAATTGCTTTAAATAAGATTCTAGAAAGAAATTTTAAAAAAATATGGGAAGAATGTTGAGGCAGGGATGAATGTCAATTAATATCTATGATGAGATAAGGAAATAAGCAAATGATGACAAGGATTTATTTATTAAATATATATAATATTGCTCTAAAGAAGAGAAAAATCTTCTTACCAATGTTTCAGAGGTCAAGGCAATCAATGCAAGATCCCCTTACTTGGTAAGAGATAAGGAGACTTTTTAAAAGACCAATTTCAAAAGTCTTGGAAGGTTATACAAGCAATTTACCTGGACATTTTTTTAGGGTGAGTAGCTGAATATGTACCAGGCACAGTTTAAATCTAGGGAATTTCAGGCTACACTGTTGGGCAATTTGTAGTGCTTCTATTTTAATATCCCACCTGCTATAGGCTCTGGTTTCCAAGATTTCAGAGCTCAAAGCAGTATGCCAGGGCTTGGCATTCTCTAGAGGAACTGTGGGTTTGCATGGAAATCAGAAGACATGCCATCCTGTAAAACCTTATATTGAAAAGGTACACAGAAAACAAAACACAGGCTGACCTCTTGTGGACAGTATGAAGAACATCAGACATGAAGTACAAAAGATTTTTTAAAAATTTAAATAAATGACACAACATCCAACAAAATGTTAAGTAACCCGTAATTTTTACAGCCTGCATAGATTATTTCAAACATGGTTAAAATATGGAAGTTCTGCCTCCTGAGATGCATGTAAGGTCACACAAAATTACAATTAATGTCAGTTTAGATTTCCCCCTAGATAATTAAACAGCTGAAGGAATACACCTGATTTCCAACTCACAGCCTACACATTTCAGTCATTTTTGAGATCAGTTTTCAAAAAGCAACATTTTTTACTGGAAATATTTCCAAGAATCTATTTTTAATCTATTTCTTCAACATCACTTTTGGCTGAGTCAGGACTGGAAATATGGCCTACATCTCCCACTAATCCCATTAAACATGGCAGATGGTTAGGGATGATGGAAGTTGTAGTCCACAAAACCTAGAAGTCTGAAAAGGCCCCCACCTGTGCTCTAAATTGAGACATGTGGGATGCATGTTTTCTACAGTTGCAGTTGTTAAATTAAGAAAGGTAAGGGGAACTGCAACTGAAAATTTTTAATCAAAATGTATGAGAAAACCATGAATAGTTTTGAAAGAGTTTTTCAATGAATTATTCTTCTGTATGGTAGCTTTTCAACAGCCACCTTTGGAAAACATAAATAATGTGGGCTTTTCTTCCTTTAAACAGATTCATCACCAGAATCCACACTGGGTTTAATGTTCTAGCCCAGAACCCAACAGATACATAAAGGGGGAAAAATACTTTTGCAGTGAGGCCATTTCAGCTTGACCATCTTCAAGCTAAGAATTTATTCTAATGTCATAACTCAAGAGTCTCAGATAGATTTGTCAATACTTGGGCTGATTCAGTGGCTCCTTTATGTCTAGTCTTTACTGATTCATTTTGAGTTCAATCTATCATCCTGACACTGAAACTGGATCATAAGGGAATACAAAACTTCTCCCACACTGTTATAATTTTAAACCAGTAGTCTTGCAATACAGTTGTGTTATCACAGCTTAAGTACTTTTTAAAACTAAAATTCCCAGAATCCTTGGCTAGCTGAAGACTTATGGAAGTATAACAGTGCCCAAGTGGCATCTGTAATCCCAAGCCAACAATGTAATACCTTGCAGGTTGCAACAAATCTTTATTTTGTTAACATATTAGTGCAGGAAGGATATAAACCATATTCCTACACTGATGTTCATTTTTTTACTGCTTTACCAGCAGCCCGCAGCAACCAAATATTAACTGGACATGGCCAGAGGCGAGGCTGAAGACCACAAGATGGGGGCACTTCTTTGTGCCTACCCCAGTGCATAGTAGGCTCTTCCTTATGGTGCATGTGCAGGTCAGACTGCTCGTCTCCTCTCAGATGGAAATGGGAAGAAAACCACATTTCTTCTCCAGATTATTGCTTGATAGTAGAGGGTGTTATCCTCCTGTTGTCTTTATATCTCTCCAAGATTTCTCACACTTGATTCCAACAGGTAATAGCTAAATATGGGAAGAATGATCCAGCCATTACCTCTGATTATAGTCCAATTATTGCTTCCATAATCAGGCAAGGGGGCAGTGATTCTTTTGGCTTCCAGTCATTCTGGAATAATTCTATTTCTCCTCATGGTTCGACAGGCTCATCAGCGGAGCTCTCTGAGGTCCTGTTGCTGGGTGTCTGGGACCGCTGCTTCTTTGAACCCCCGCCCGTACCTGCTGGAGATTTCTTAAGTGCCACACCATTGTCATCTTTCACCTTCTTCAACTTGGCAGCTTTGCCTTTGATGGAGGTGGAGAAAGTGAGGGAGGTTTTGTTGAACTCCAGGGGGAAAATTCCCACATCACCATCAAAGCGGTTCTTGGAGATCTGTAGATAGCGCTTGCCTGGGCCCGTCACCAACTTCCTGTCCTGCAGGATCAGCACATTATCTGCTTCTTGGCTAGCCTGTAGAAGCAGCATAAGAAGATTCCTTTGGCTAGAGCAAGGAATAGTCATTTTGCAGGTACTGACTTCCTTGCAAACCTTTACTACTAAGTACTCACCTTTGCAGACCCAAATATTGAGGCTGTCTGCAGTTCTCTCTCCTCATCTTCCTTCCTGGGGTGAATGACCAGGGTTACATGGCAGCTGTTGTCTGTGGCAAACTTTCGGAAGGCACCCACGATGTAGTCTTGGGCAGCAAGTCTGAAAACAGTATGGCGGAATACATACAGCTTGCTGTTAAACCTCATAGAAAAAGTGCATCAGAAAGCAAGCAAATGGGAAACAACAACTTGGCACAAACACCTAGCTGAAGAAAGAAAGTTCCTGGGACTGGATGTTTTCCACTAACTGGAAAACGGGAGCGTAGCTCAATAGGAGGACAATGTGCAGATCAAGGAAAGTAACAGCACCATTCTACCTGCTTTGACCCGAACTCATCTGGAATACTGTGTACAGTTCAAGGATACTGACAAGTGGAACACATCCAGAGGAGAGTGACCAAGATGGCCAAAGGTCTGGAAACAAAGCCCAATAAGGAATGATTAGGAGAGCTATGTATGTTTGAGAAGACTAAAGGTGATAGAATAACTTTCCTTAAATATATGAAGGGGTGTCATGTAGAAGGTGGAGCAAGCTTGTTTTCTGCAGCTCCAGAGACTAGAACATGAACCAATGAATTCACAGTACAAGAAAAAAAGATTCTATATACACATTAGGAAGACTATAATGACTGTAAGAGCATGTGGCTCCTTCTATGATTCTATGGAAACGGTGCAAAGCAGAACTGCAAAGTAACCACAAATCAAACAGCAAAGTACATACATTTATTTCATCACTGCAGATATTCGTACTTAATTAGTGGTACCTAATGAAGGCATAATGTTCCTGACTATCAGTCTTGGTTAGCTGACCAGATGTGGGTTGAAGGATTGCATATGCCCTTCCTGTCTTTGTTCCTTATTGGAGCATCAATTTCATCACCTGTTTTAATCCTGGCTGACCTTTTTATCAGTAATGGCATTACAGTCATCCCTCCACACTCCGCATAAAGTTAGGGGCACAGGATCGCTGTGATAGTGGAAAAAACATGAATAACTCTCAGACTTCTCAAACCATATTTAACATACAAAAACACGCCATGGATTCCTTTGAGGCATCAAGGTTCCTTCACAAGGCAGAAGTGGGTGGCTGGTGGGGCTTACTGCTGCCCCACACCATTTTTAATAGGGACTTACAAGCTTCATTTGCAGTTTCTCAGTCACATGAGGTTTGCAGTCCCCATTAAAAATGGCATAATGAGACTGCAGAGGTGACAGCAAATAATCTGTGAATAATCAAATCCGCAAAAGTGAAACTCACTAATGTGGAGAGCTGACTGTAATTATATTTAGAGCTAATTAGGTTAGGAAGAAAATAGCACATGTAAAGGGTGTTGTCAGAAAATTAAACCATTTTGACTAGCCACAAAACAAGCCATTAAGAAGTTTTGTCTATTATTGAAGAATTACTCCACAGTATTCAATAATGTTAAACAGGAAAATACTGGATATCACACAGAGTCCCATCTACATAGGAATGATGTCACAAGACATAGTTGCAACAATAATTTACATAATTTATTTCTGATTTATTTCAAAGTGCTAGTCTAAAAGCAACTCAAACATAAATGTACAAGTTTAGAAGCTATTTGAAAGATTCTGAAAGGTCATCTCAGGATAAGGTACACAAATATACTCTGGTATCACTGTTACCTGCTCTTTGACCTACATCAGCCTTACACAACCTGGTCCCGCTCTTGAACATTTCTTATTGTTATGTGTCTTCACATTGACTCTGACTTATGGTATAGGGTTTTCTTGGCAAGATTAATTCAGAGAAAGTCTGCCATTGTCTTTATCTGGGGCTGAGAGAGTGTGACTTGCCCAAGCTCACCCAGGTGGTTTCCATGCGTGAGCGATTTGAATCTAGCTTCTTTGAGCCCTAGTCCAACCTCAAACCACTGTACCATGCTGGCTCTAAGACATACAGAAAATGTAAAGACTGTGGTGAAAGTTAAAGGAATAATTCAGTGTGATCTAAGGCCATTTCCGCACTAGACTATCATAGTGGTATTATTCCGTGGAAATGGCCTAAGTGACTTGAAGGAATGTTAGAATTTTTATTCTACAGTGATAGATTTACGCAGGGATGTATTTCAGAATGAATTTGCCATATATTAATTAATAATTAAGTTAAACAAGATGTTTGCTACTGCTAACAGCCAAAGTAAAATTTAACCATGATTAAGGCATGAATCTGGCCTCTAGAAGAAAGGGAGGAAACGTGCAGTCCTGCAGCCGGTTCTTCAACTGTATAACCATGATTAAGCAATTGACAGCAATATGTCTACATTGGCCTTAAGGAACCTGATTAGGTTTGGACTGTTAAATCTGAGCCATGAACAACAGAAGTTATTTTAGATCATTGTACCACAAGGCAAGCAACAGGCTAAAGAAAAGAAACAGGAAGAACACACTGCTGAAGAAAACTGGTCTTTTTCCATCAATAGAGTGACAGGGGAGGTTTCACCATCTTTTTTGCAGATGCTTTGCATGATGCTAGATTGTACCATTGACTTTAGGCCAAAGGAAGTATGAAGGTGGAAGGTTTACCTGTCCACTGTTAGTTGCTCCTGGCCCATCATGAACTGAAGATTGTCAATAATGATATGGCTGATATCATACATGTACACAGCATGTTTCATGGTATCAATCACTGTCCTGCATGGAACCAAAGGTTAACAAAATTACAGGTATATGTAAGTGTACATTCTAACTAAGAAGAGAGTGAACAAAATTCAAACAAGAAACCTTTGATAGTTGGGCTTTAATATTTTACATTCTGCTCCCCATAAAAATATCTGTAATCTGAATGTCTTACAAATAATTCAGGGGATAAAGATATTCATTACATTAAGAACTGAGGATGGTGAGTTAGAATCCTGAGTGCTGGAGGCAATGGTGGTGAGAAACAGTAACTAGAAGGTAGGATAAAAAGTTGCAGAAGAGTTCCCCACAAGACATGCACATATTCTTCATATATTGTGATACACTGTTTTACGGTATATCTCATAGCAAGGAAACCACAGTGCAGTTCACATAACAAGACCTTTAAAAAAAACATCTGTACCATCCTGTAATGTTCCATTCTCAATCTAGTTCAGGGTATGAGATGTCACTCAATGTCTGAAGCTAACAGAAGCCAGAAATGACAGGCAATACACACTAGAATTGATCTGTGGCTTCCCCATCATGCTATCTTAATACAAGTGGACATAGGACATTAGTCTAAAAGGCTGATAGACACACTGGAGCAGGCAAGTAACTGTAAGATTCCTTGGTTCCTAGTTTAGTATTAGTGGTTATTCTTAACAGCAGAAATTCCCTATCCAAAGACACTTGAGTCTCCAGACAAAAAGGTACGTATTTGGAAGTAAGCGCCATCAAGGCTTCCTTTGAAGGAAACAAGAACAAGATCACAATCATGACATCACAATTAGTTAATTAGTAAATTAGTTAAGACCCTCCTCCAAACCTATCACATCAAGAACAAGCAACATATAGCATACAAAGAGTAAGCTGCGACCCTAAATTTTACTTGATATTCTGATGCCCATGGAAAGTCATGAAGTAGAGTGGAAGATCCTCAAATCTGTCTGCCCATTCATCAAATTTGTCCAGCTGCTCTTCTAGCCTCCCCATGGCAAACTGGGTAAGCATAATCTTGGCCAAGCGCACATTGTTGATCTCAAAGCTACCCCACAAAGTGTTCACTCCTTGTGTACAGAGATCCAGGGCATATTCACTGATGAAGGTTGTCTTCCCACTGCCTGTTGGTCCTGTTCCACAGAAACAAAGACAGCATTAGTAGAAGACAAGATTTTTTCCCCCCTAACCTATATGACAACTGGTTGATCCATCAGTTTCCATGCAAGCCCTTCTTTAACTAGCGTAACTGCATTAATTGTCCTCAGGTACTTTAGACATCCTGC
Source organism: Iguana delicatissima (assembly GCA_948472985.1). NCBI lineage: Eukaryota > Metazoa > Chordata > Lepidosauria > Squamata > Iguanidae > Iguana > Iguana delicatissima. The sequence continues at coordinate 368,881 of CAOKZL010001051.1, forward strand.
AACATATCTGATGTAGGTAACTTAATTAAATTTAGTGCTGCACCACTACATTTTCCCCGTGTGTGTTTATTATTATCATTATTAATAATAAAAACAATAACAACTTTATTTATACCCTGCTTCCAAAAAAAACCTGGGGTGCAAGGCAGCTTACAAATTTAAAAAATATAAATAAAAGCATAAAACAGATCAAGATTAACATAGAATTAAACTACTAACAACATTAAAACCATTTAAATCATGCAACTGAAAATAAGAAAAATAGTTAAACAGTAAAATTAAGATAATAGAGTTCCCTCTTGAAGACTTTTTTTTTAAAAGCATGCAGTTGTAAAAGCCTGTAGGAATAAAAAACTCTTTGCCTGCTTACAGGACTGGGAGGGGGGCATTCTGGCCTCTCTAGGAAACAAATCCAGCCACCACGAAGGCCCTATCTCATGTACCCACTAGCCATGCCTGTGGCAGACAAGAAAGGTCTTACTCAAGAGGAAAGCAGCAAAGTGTTACCTCTTCCCTTCCCATTCTAGCAGCCAGCGATGGATGTACTTTTAGAGGGAATCTCTGTGTGTACAGATATTGAGAGAAATATGCTTCTGTGTGCATATTCACAGAAGTGTTTAACCCTTCCCTACAACAAAGAACCTCTTCAAGGCCAGCACATGCCTCCATAGCGAATTAATGGCTCAGGGAGAGCAAAGGGTACCTTAGCAGCGCCCATCTGTGCTTCTGCAGCCAGGGGAAGAAATAAGTACACCTAGGCCCTTTCCGCACGAGGAAATTAAAACAGGCTAATGCGTCCTGTCACGGAGGTCGTCTGCACCTTAAAGCGGACTAGGTTCGGACTATTTACCTTCATTCCACACCTAAGTCTGAATAAATACACCTCCACATGGTCTTCCAGCGTGCTTTTTGAAGAACGGAAAAAAATGGTTTTTCAATTTTCCAGAGCACGCCAATTCGTACTTCCGCAGTGGTGCAGATGCGCACCTAAATACACTGGAGATGTGGACTGATGACTTCTCCAGCTGTGAAACTGCACCCAGCCACAAATTAGCTGCAGACTTTGCAGCAGAACAGGTTGGTTGCAGTGGGGCAGAAAGAGCAGAAGTACACTGGCAGAGCATTACATTCTGCCAGCCTCATGAAGGATTTCTACCTATGTGTGTAGAACAGAGATGAAGATACATATGTTCCTAATTCATACTGCTAGACAAATCAACATTGTTCAAGCAAGCCCTTGGTGATAAAAGGTCGAAATGTGAATGACAAAAGCAGTCATTACTTTAGAAAAGAAAATGGCAGGTACAACTCACAGCAATCAAATCCTGAGATGAAAAGGAGCAAAGACAGAATGAAGAAATGTAGGTTAGCCCAGTGTTATTCAAAGTGGTGGTCTCTGAGCCATTAGGTGCCAGTTTCCATGTAAGAAAGAAGCAGTTGTAACCAAAGGGCACAAACATGGCACTGGTCCCTGGCACACTGGAAAAACATAAATACCAATCCCCTGTATCAGATAGCCTGAGAAGTACTGGGTTAGACCATACTTTAATGTAATATACTTCTAGACTCCTGTAACCAAACATTTGTCTACTCAGAACCACCTGTAGTAATCCAACTACGCAATAAGTCCTTGAGTTGAAAACATGCACTGCAATGTAATGGTCAAGGTGTATACAGCGCTGGAAAGCAATTTTTAAATTATTATTTCTATTACTACATTTATTTCTATCTTACGGTTTTCCTTATTTGGGGTTCAAAGAAGCTTACAACAGATTTTAAAATATGACTTAAAATCCCTAAGATACAAAAGTTAAAATGAGATTAAGCAATCAGAAAATTAATTATATATATTTTAATGTGGTTTTAAACACATACACATCATCACAACAATTAGCAAGATCTAGCACATTATTTTGATTGGATGGGCCTTTAGCAATTCCAGACTGATGGCTCAATATACCATTAGTAGTAAATGCCCTGCAAATAACAGGTCATTAAGCTATTAGCAATATCTTTTGGGGCAACACATGGTGGAAGATTATGATGGTTCTAGGTAATAGGATGGAACTGACAAGTCAGCAAGCACTAGGAGTGAAAGAAACTCCAAGAGCTCTAGGACAGAGGCATCCACGTATTCCCCCCCCCCATTCTCTCTCTCACAAACACGTACATATGTACAAAGAGTGGAGCAGAGTGTGGAATTCACAGCTCCTCAGTGATGTTGGATTGCAACTCTCATCAACCCAGGTAGGATGGTAAATGGGTAGTAAAGATGGAAATAATAATCCAGCATCTGGAAGACTAACATTTCCTGAGCCCTGCAGAAGAGGAACAGTGAGAGACACAGCTAGTCACCTGTGAAGACAGTGAGCTCTCCTTTGCGGTGGCCCTTGAGGAGCTTGTTTAGTTCTGGGAAACGAGTCCATTTGACTCCAGCCACCTGCTCCACATTAACTAGCTCCCCAAAGACCTCTTCTCGTAGCTGGCGAAATGAAATGATAGACTTGTGGCCAGCTGGTATGGCTGAGCGCAGAATCTTGGTGAGATTCAACCCACGGGAAAAGGCTTCTAGGGGCTGGAGTTGCTGATCACTCGGCTGCACCAAAGAACAACGCTTAGGGTTCAGTTTACGAGCAAAGAGTTTGGCAGCTTCCCAGGAGCGGAGATCCTCTCCTAACCACAGCGTGATCCGCTTGAACTGTTCTAGATAAGGGAGAAGACCTGGGGGAGGCACGAGATCCCACGGGGCAGGGCTAGAATGGGTAGTCCAGTTGCCTGGTGCAATGCCAGGGTGTCTAGCTCCCGGCCAGTCAGTACCACTTCTGTATCCCGTCGACTGACCAGTGGCAGTCCAAAGAGGTTGTGATAGGCACTTGGACGAGGTAAGGTATTCTCCACATAGTGTACGGTCTCTCCTTGGCGTTCAACTCCCAGAAGTTTTAACCCCTTCAGGCTGGTACCACGAGGGCTGAACCATGGGAACACCAAGGCTTGAGCAGTCCGTAAATAACGCACGTCAAACCGTTTCAGAGTAGCATTTGACACACTGGAAATTCCAAACCTAGCCTTAGCCTCCTGGGTCTCTTGCTCATCCAGCAGTTCCCAGAGAGGCACGGCTCGATCCCAGATGTGCCTGGCATCTTCCCCGGCATGGTCCCTTGGCTGATCTGTATCTTCCAGGACACCCAGAGCCACCCCTTTATGCCGCAACTCTACACTGGCCTGGAAGTCCTGCCAGTTACCCTCAACCAAGGTGGCTGTGCAAACAAAGCGGCCTGTGGTCTTGTCAATAAAGAGAGTGTAGCTATGGCGAACCTGCTGCTGCTCCTCAACAAAAATGCTGGGTACGTGAATACAGCTGTAGCCGTCATGAAAGGGGATGTCCTGTGCCCTGAGATACTGGCGGATCTCTGTAACCGAAGCAGGTGGCACTGGCCCCTCTGGGGATGGAAGGGTCTCCTTCTTATAGTGTCTGCAAGTATGACTGCCTGCAAAGATCCACCTACCCCGAAAGCACCAATGACGCATGGAACATGCTAGGAACCACATTTCTCCTACATAAGTGATAAAATTTTGTCCAATCTGCCCATGCTCCAAGTTGACATACTAAACTCCTTCCCTTGCTCTGGAGCCCTCCTGTCTCCACAAACTCCACAATCTGTGACCTTATCTCAATTTGCCAGACCTCCAAAGACTCGTAACGACCTCCTTCCCAAGCGGCTCTTCATCCTCCCGTCAAGTAACCCAACCACCTCTTAGAGACAGGTCATCTCAAGCGTCTCCCTTCCTTCCTACCGCCGCGCGCGCCTTCCCGCGTAAACGCCTCTCGCCACGAGCTGAACCCGGTCATCTCTCAAGATTCCCGCACTGCAGGGTCAGCCGCCTTTAAAGCAGCCGCAGACCCCTCCCGTAACCAGCACCCGACGCAAACGCCGCCCGGCCCCACAGACCCAACCGGGCGCCTTCGCCTCTGCCCCTGCCCCAACCGCGGAGGCTACACAACCGCCCCGCTCCCACGTGCAGCGGCCCTGACGGCGGAACAACAATACGGAAACGTCACTTCCGGAAACAGCTGGGGCAAGAGCCCTTCCGGCAATCTTTGAAATGATAGAGCGGGGGAGTTTAGTGACCCTAGAGATAGAAAAATAGTTCGCCTTCCTCTTTCCTAGTGGTTGGAAGAATGCCACCCCTTACCTTGAACATCCTCTGAATCCCACTTTGTTCGACCGGATTTACTCCCCAGTGAGAGCGTTTAGGATTGCGGTCTTCGAAGTCTGAAAGCGCAGTGCGCGCAAGTCAGCTGACCACACGGCGGGGTTGCTGTTGTGCGTTTCCGACCCTGAGGGGAACCTCTCGCGGGGTTTTCTGAGGCTGAGAGGGTGTGACTCGCTCAAAGTCACCCCGTGGGTTTTCATGACCGAGCGGGGAGTCGAACCGGCATTTCAAGGGTCGTAGCTCAGCACTCAGACCACCGCACCACGCTGGCTCTGATCACACGGGCGTATTTGCCTTTTGCCCTTCCACACTACACTGTTACAGTGCGATTATTCCGCTTTCAACATCCTATGGAATCCTAGAGTTTGTAGTTTCGAGAGGGACCTCTGAGGATGTTGTGCGCAAATGACCTTTAATTTAGTTCTGGCTCGGCGAATGGTAGCGATGAAGGGGCCATTTAACTGGCTTCGCCTCCGCTACTAGCTGCATTTGTTTATGCGTTACTTGTTTGTCGCGGGAGACCTCCACGCAATAGATCGCTGCGTGGGCAATATTTGCCTGGCAAGTTTTACACATGAGCCATAGTCTCAGAAACGCTCGAAAGTCTCAGATTCCTTATTTTGCTTATTTAGGGGCCGGCGAAGGGGACAAGTTGCAGAGCTGCTGACCCCTCCGAGTTTCTCTAGTAGTCTGAACCTTTCCTTACGCGACCCTGCGGGTAAGGGAAAAGATGGCGCCCGCAGCCACCGGGAAGCGCCATGCAGCGCCCGGCGGGCCAGTCTCCGGCGCCCCGCCTCTCTTCCGGCTCCGCTTCGCTTTCCGGGGTCGGGGCGGAGGGCCTTTCGAGCCCGGCCTGGCACCGTCGCCCCGGAGCTGCCATGACCGGCCGGGGCACCGCGAGCCGCTTCCTGGCCAGCGCCCTGAGGAACGGGCTGGGCCGCTACGTGTGCCAGCTGCAGCGCCTCACCCTCACGCTCAGCCGGGACGCGCAGAGCTCGCGCGGCGCCAGGTGGGTGGGTGGGTGGGAGGCTGGGTGGGAGGGCCGCCCGGGCGCAGCCCCCTTCCCTCGGCCCCCCCACTGGACTGTTACAGCGCTGTTACTCCGCTTTCCACACCCTAGGGAATGCTGGGACTTGCAGCTTCGGGAGGGGCCCCTCCCGAAACGGCAAACCCCAGCATTCCCTAGGGTGAGGAAAGCGGAGTAACAGCGCTGTAACAGTCCAGTGTGGGGGGGGGGGCCTCAGAGTCCCTGCTCTCTCATTCCAGATGCATTGGCGGGGGAAGAGGTTTAGGAGTGAAAAACACGGACGGCGGGCATCCGTTAAGGGTCTTGTTTCCCACGTCCACTGGGAAGAAGTCCTCGAACCGGGCGGTGGCTCCAACTTAAGTCCTGCAAGCAGGAACGGAGCGGGAGTTACCGTGAGGAACCCCCATCCTACGCAGATGTTCAACATGCTTTCCCCTTTCTCCCTACCTCTGATTCTTTGTGATGTAATTAGACTAATAATGAATATACCTCCTGATTTTTGTCCAGGGAGCACAAGGCGTTGTATATGATTCTCTCCCTTTTGTCCTTAACAACAGTCCTGTGAGGTAGGTCAGGCTGGCCCAGGGTAGTGGTGCTTGTGTGTCTTCAAGACATTTTCGTCTTAATGGCAACCCTAAGGCGGGCTCCCAGCCCAGGGGCATTATGGTTCCAGCGTGGTGTAATGCTTTAAAGCATTGTACTATGTCTGCAGAGACCAGGGTTCAAATCCCTGCTTGGCCATAGAAACCCGCTGGGTGACCTTGGGCAAGTCACACTTGCAGCCTCAGAGGAAGGCAAAGGCAGCCTCCCACCCCATACAAATCTTGCCAAGAAAACCCCGTTGTAGGGTAACTGTAATTTGAAAACAACTGGAAGGCACACTATAACAATAGAGACTGGACTGCCTCCCAAGCACCATAACTACAGCACCAAAATGGTTTTGCACCTTCCAGCTTGACTTTACGATAACGTTAGTCACAGATTCCACTCGCAACATAATCTTAGGTGTACTAACCCATAGGTTGGTCCCATGATGTTCAAAGTGTATTTAAGGGTTGCAGCATTAGTCTTTATTCTTACACTGCAGTTGGTTCTGCACTAAGCCTTCTCTATCCTTTCACCATGCGAATGGTATTGCTATTCCTCCCATCATCCAGTATGGATCCAACTTTTGTTTTTGTAGTTACTGCCAAGCCATATAATCTACTCACTCTGCCTCTTTTGCATGTTGAGTATGACCTGTCTGTGTTGGTTGGAAATAGATCTTATTGACCTAAGTGGGACTTACTTTCAAATACAAATGCATACTACAGCCCCCCCTTTTTTTTAAATTTCATTTTGGTCACATCTCTAGCAGTATCTTGCAATACTTGTGTATCCAGTCCTACATCTGACGCAGTCTCACCTTAAAACGGGAAGTGCAAAGGATGGACTATAGTCCCTTACTATATGGGAAGGTTGCAATGCAGTACTGACTTTGAGATCAATGAATATATGTTACTGCGTTCTGGATTTTGGCCCATGAACGTCTGCTTGACATCCCAGTGTGTAAGACCAAACATCATCATCTGGGCAGTTGGTATTTATGTGAATAGAAGTGGGAATAGCCTCCAGAAGTTCTTCCTAATGTTTAGGTGGAATCTCTTTTTCTGCAGGTTGAAGCCACTACTCCATGTCTTAGGCCATTTCCGCACTAGCCTGTTATAGCGTGATGATTCCACTTTCAACAGCCTCTGGAATCCTGGGGTTTGCAGTTTCAGGAGGGGCCCCAGGATTCCAGAGGATGTTGAAAGTGGAAATGGCCTTAGTCTTTGGAGCAGCAGAAAACAAGCTTGCTTCATCCTCCCTATGATATCCCTTCAAATATTTAAACATGGCTATCATCTCCCTTCTTAACCTTTTCTTCTTCAGGCTAAACATAGCCAGCTCCCTAAGCCATTTCTCATAGTGCATGGTTTTTACAATTTTGGTCATCCGTCTCTAGACATGTTCCAGCTTGTCAATGGTGAGGGATCACTAGAGTTTCAGTTCAAAAGTTTTTGGAGAACCGTATGTCCATTATCCTTCATATGGGATATGCAGTACATGAATGCTGCTTGATGATTCATGTGTCTCATGAATGGTAGTCATGCGTTGTATTAAAGCTTGTAGTAACTGCTTGGCCCTGTAGTAGTATAGGTGGCACGTTTGCTTATATGGAACAATCTGTCTGCCTTTGTGATACTTAAGTCTCTAACCTATCATTATTTCTGGAGAACTGACCCTTTTAATTTCTGTTTGTTGCATATGATGATGTGGTAATCTAAGATAAGGACCCAGTGTTTTAGATATGGAGAGTATTGCTGTGATCTGGAGTGAGAAAAGTGCAGCCTGTAGGCTATCATTGGCAGCGCCTAGACCAAGGAAGCATTTAAGGTTTTGTCCCCATTTATGACACAAATGTTAAAAAAACCAAAATTAGCAAAAAAATGAAGCCAGATGTGACATGATATCATTTCCAATTATGTCAGATCTGTAAGTGTAGCACCCAGTGGGGAGCAGGAATGAAAAATCTGCCTCACCTCCTCCCTCTGCAGTTTTCCTCTTCTGTCTTAGATAAATTCTATGTCTACTCTGTTTTAGTTGCTCTAATGTTCTGTACATAATTTTTCAGAAGAGAATGTGAAGAAAATAATCTGATCTGCAGTTCATGAAGATAAAATGCAATTTGCTGAGAGTTGCTGCCATGCTTCCCCCTGTTGGTGAAGAACTTGGCATTTCCACAGCATTTGTACAGTATTTGAAAAGTTCTTTTATGCTCTTAAGTAACAGTGGTGGCCTAAATCCATTTGCAACTAGAGTAAACCCCTTAAATTAATGGAGTTTATGTAAGTGTTGATGTAGCATTCAGCAACTGATTCTGTGGAAGAACTCTAGTTGAGACTAGCAATTGTATTTAAGGCAATGTACCAGCAAAGCCTTATTCAGTTTGTTAATATTTTTATTCAGTAGATTATTAACTGATCCAGTAGGGCTCTTAGATTCTTAGGGTCAGATTCATTTAAGCTCTCAAATAACTGTAACTTCCTTGATTGTTCATTAACAGTCAGTTTTTTGAGCCCTTTTTCAGCTCTTTCAAGACTAGTTTTTAAATGACTCAGTTGACTTTGTTCTGTTCTAGAGAATATGTTGAAGAAAAAGTGGTGGACTTTGCTAGGCGGAACCCTGGGATTGTGGTCTATGTCACTCCAAAGAAAAGCCGGGTCCCCACAGTGGTTGCTGAATACTGTGAGTATAGAAAATGCTACCACTTAATAGAGGCAGGTAGATAGAGGCTACTTTTAGCCATTACTGATGAAATCTGAACCCAACAGTCAGCTCGGTGTTCTTCCAATAAGCAGGTTGAAATGCAGCAGGCCTGCGAACACTATGGCCCTTCAAATACTGTTGGACTTCCAGCTCCCATCATCACCAACTTGCATGGCCAGAGGTCCAGGATAATGGGACCTGCACTTTGACATCTATGGGTCTGCAGTTCCCCTACCCCTAAAGTCCTTATTTATCTTCCTAGATGTCAGTAGCAATGGATTCACACTAGGTGGGATCCTGTGTCATATTCGTCCATGCAGTTCTGTATCTTTTTGCCCTAGAGGGCAGTTTCCAAATCCTGAAGCATGGTGTTTACTGGCTGGAGAGGACAAGAGGTGCCCAGACAGAGTGTGGTGCAGTTATACAGCCAGGAAAAGACATTTTACATCACCCTTTCAGATCTGGGTGATACCCCCTAGGGAAAGACTGTAGTAATATTCTCCAGCACTTAGAACCTGCATTCAGGGACTGAGAAATGTTGCTCAAGGAAGCATCAAGCAGGCTGGTGTAACTGCATATTGCACAAGACTGTGTCACTAGCATGATCCCAGCCATTGTCTGCTGGAAGAATCACACATCAAAGGGCTAATTAAAAAAAGTAGTCACCTTTTAGTCAGTAAGTAAACAAACAAACAGAAAATAAACAAACAAAAAATAGGGTTGGATAATACTTTTGTTACAGTGCCCTGCAAGAGTATCAATCCCCTCTTTGACTTTTCCACATTTTGTGGTATTACAACATGAAGCTAACCTGGATTTAATTCCCATTGTTACCACATGATGTACACAAGATGTTCAACACTGTGAAGGAGAAAAGTATTTTATTGTGGCACAAATCATAAACATGCTTAAATAAGCTCTAGTGCAACCCACTGCTTCAGGAGTCATGTGAGTAGTTGAATGAATTCGCTTGTGTACAGTATCAGAAGACTTGACAGCTATGATTGGTGCTTCTACCAGTTATTGATTCAGAAGAGTGAATACTTATGCAGCCAGCCACTGCCAGTTTGTCTATTGAACTTCTGTGCTATAGTGTAATATTGTGTACCTTTGTACCTTTACATCAGGTGGTAACTATGCCAGTCAAAGCCCTTTAAAATCCAAGTTGTAACACAACAAAATGTGGAAAAGTCAAAGGAGGAAGGGTTGAATACTTCTGGAAAGTCACCCAGATGTCACGGAAATGTATGAGAGTTTTGAGTCTCTAGAATTCTCATCAGGTTAGAAGCAAAAATCCCTTAAATCTGGCCACAGTTAGTGGTCATTAGGTCTTCAGTTAGGCTAACCCCCAAATGGAAATTAGACTGGGTGAAGAAGATTTAGGTACAAAGGTGTCAATATAAACTTAGAATTGTGTGCATAGTACATAGCTGTTTTCTAAGTGTAGCGGAAACACAGAGATTTGTCCCTTCTCTTGGTCAAAGCAGAGTGAAGCCTGAATTGGCTTAGACTAGAGCAAAGAAACAAAGTAATGTGTCAAGTCTTTATATCAACAGAACTGGAGATTAAATTTAGTTGGTGCACTAGGTTAAGAAAAGTCAATTGTAGCTGAACTGTGAGCTGCATACCAGGTCTTTGTTCAGCAACAGAAATTCCCAAGGAGTTGATAAATAGACTAAGATATAATGGTGAGGGATTTACAGGGGTTCCACAACTAAAAATGTAGAAGAGCAGGGGGCAATGCTTAGGAAAGTCTCTCTAGACAGAACAAAAATAGGTTCAGATTTCACCCAACTTATTCTCTTCTTAGTGAATGGAACCGTGAAGGAGGAGACTTTAACCAGCAAGACAGCAGATGAGATTGCACAGATCATCCAGAAGCTGGCCAACCAGTCAGGCCTAGAGATCATCCGTATCCGCAAGCCCTACCATACAGATAACCCCAGCATTCAAGGCCAGTGGCACCCATTCACAAACAAGCCCAGTGCGCTCAACGTCCAGAATGTTGGTCAGCAGTGTCTTCCTTCTGCAGAAAATTAAATCTGCACTGATGCGAAGAGCCTATGCATTTAGTGGTGTGGGGAATTCTTGGATCCAGGGCAAGATATTAGGTCTACATTAAGATATCTGCTTCTCATCAGCAGGGACAGGGCTAGCTTGTGCTGCGTGCAAGCTAGTACCTGATACTGACATGTGTTGTGCCAGTTCACTACACTGTCTTGCTACCTGGTTGTTCTGATGAGCAGTTGAGTTGCAGACTAGCCTAGCCTTGCTTTGAGCCAGGCTTTGATTGGGATGGGGCTGGTTCCTCCTCCAAAAGTTGAGTAGATACAGATTAATTGGAACTAGAGAGGCTGTGATCCTCTATGCTGGTAACTTTTCTCAATTATATATTGTAATTAATCACTAATGTTAAATCTTACTAGATTCTGAAAATAAAGGAAGTGGAACCACCATTAACACTCTGGAGGCTTTTTGTTGATACATACATGATGAGTTCAAAACAGCTCAGCAGAAAACTATGAGTATTTATCTGTTTGCTGGAAGGAGCAAAACTGGTGCTCACCTTTACTGAGTTCCTTAGGATGACTGGGAGAAAGCATCATGGCACTGGCTGTTCCCCAGACCATATGGGAAAAATCCACATGGTGGAACACAGTGGGCACACATGCATGTAAACACACATCAGTATAATAGCTATTTTCAACCAAAAAAAAAGCTGCTGGCTCCAAAGAGGTATTTAAAAAACAAAATTGTTGGGTAGGGGCATTTTCAAGGGGGTTGCTATAGAGGAGGTAAGACCCGGGCTTAACTCCCCTCATTTGCTGCAAACCCTGCCACCTCCCTGGTATATTGTGCCATATGAAACCATTGCACTTGTAAAAGTATTACCTGGTGCCAGCGCAGATTTTTTAAACGCTGAATTGCTGGTGGGACAAGGGAAATTTGGAAGATCACTACTAAGGAAGGCCAGTTTTCCCTTTCTGCTGCAACATCTCCAAAACACCCACACAATTTTAAGTTTAAACCAGTGAGGGTCTTTTTCTTCTTCTTTTAAAATAAGCTCAAGACTTCTGAGCAGGCAACTGAGAGAGAATTGTGGAGGGTGGAGGAGAAAATGGAAGAGAAATGGGAAAGATTTGGCAAGAGGATTTAAAAAGAAGTGTCTGCAGGACCTGAGGTGAGGGTGGTGTCTCTGGCCCTGCCTACCACTGGTACACAGCCTGCTGAAAAACTCCCATAACAGAATGTGATCCTCAGTCCAAAAGATATCCTACTCCTGTGTTCAGTAGCAGCTATGAAACTTAAAATAATAGCAGAGCAGCAGAAAACAGCAGCATGCAGCTAGGAAAGGTTCTTTTCAACAACAACTGGAAACCCAAAATGCCATTAGAATTCATCTGCTGATGACACACTGCTGTTTCTCACCTAGAATACAGCAAGGTGGTGGTAGAGAGGGAAAAATACTTTGGCTGAGGTCCTGCATTGGGCGATGTATTATGAAGTTCTATCCTGGCAGAGATATAATGCTGCTGCCCTCTTACAGACCTTGCTTTCTTGTTCTCCCCTCACCTTTTAGTGGCTGATGGACAGTGGGGAATGTCAGGGAAGCATATGGTTATGTTCCTATAACGAGATGCATGATGATGCTACCTTCTCGGCATTGGCCACTAAAAGGACAAGGAGGGGGAGTGCAGGAGGAAGGTGAGTCCTGTGGGAGTCTTAGTCACTGAGTGTAATTTCCCCTTATGCAATAACCAAAAATGTTCACTATGTAGGTGTCAGTAAAAGAATGCCAGCCATGGTCTCATTGTTCATCAGAGAAATAAGAAATTAAGTGGGCAAGAAGCCATCCTACTCTCAGATCACTGGAATTTCACAAGTCATATTGTCCTGTGTCTTTTTCCAAGCTCTTTTGCTTAATTTCTTCAAAACTGAAGAGGTTCAAAATCAACATTATGATATTTTAGGATATTCTCTGTCTAGAAAGCATGCATATACATTTGAAGCCTCTAAATAGTTGACTGAACCAAACTTCCAAACACTGTTCAGGTCTGTAGAAATCAGCTATAAACACTATCTTCGGCATTTGGCTGTGACCTTGTACAGCATCTGTATGCATCTCTTCCACATCTTCCATCAAATACGAGCTAAAGACAATTCTTTCTCCCTGTGGAGCCCCTGCCATCTTTTAATGGGAAATGCTGGGCAATCTAAATCAATTAATCAGTAATACTGGCAGTAAAGAAAAAACTACATCCAGCAGCTTGGCATAAGCAAGTTCTCATTTGGCTCCTTGGAGCCAAAGTGTTTAATACATTATAAATATTTACCAGATGTTTCACAGAAATAAGCAAGAAATAAGATTTAACTTAATAGGAGGTTGAAAATATGGACTGTCTGGTCCTTGGTTTCATCTAACTCAGTATTATGTGCTGTAACAGGCAGGATCCTGCTCAAGTATGAATTGGAAATCTTACTTGAGATCTTTCTGACTGTAGATGCCAAAGATTGAAACTGGGAGATCTGAGAGAACCCCACAGCATTATTTCAGCATGAGCTTTGATACATATAAACTGAACAACGAAAGATCATGCTGAAATAAATCAGTCTTGAAGATGCTACTAAATTCCTTCTTGCACTGTGGCTGAGGCTCTTTTCAATCCACTTAGCTGCAGTATCCTGAAGCCAATAGTGCCACAATTATGAATACATAACATCTCTGAATATGGAGCAGTGGCAGAGCTTTAGCTCTAGATTACAAATCTGTAACTGCAATGCAAAATGCCAGGCATAATGCTTATTCCATGTACTTTTAAACCTACGCGAGCAGTCATGAAGGCTAATGACTTGCAGTTTTTCAGCGTGCTAACACTTTTAATCGAAGTTTCTATTTCTGAATTTTCACAATGTGATTACAGAATAACTAAATGTGGCAATCTGAATATGAACATCATCTCATATTCCTCAGATGTCTTCCTCAATTTCCCATAAGGACACAGTGGTGGGGATGGATGGGATTTGCAGCTAAGTGGATTGAAAAGAGCTCCATAAGAATTGGCAATAAAATGGCAATGATGTTTAGTTAAGTAAGTATAATAACCTATTAACTGTAAGTACATACGAGAGTGTGAACTGGTGCTGACCAAAAAATAAAATTGCAATCTTGGGAGTTGGGATGGCTAATATCATGAAAATACCAACATCATGTGTCAAACAGCAGGAAAAGTTGAATTCAGCCACATTTAGATTTTTGGTTGGCTCATCTCTAAAGATGTATTGTAGAGCTGGAAAAATGCAACAAAAATGGTATCAGGCTGGATTGTCCATGCCAGAAAAAGTTTGGGAGGGGATTAATTTAGTGGGGGAGGTGACTATGCATGGTGTTAAATGGAGAAGTTTTTCTCTCTCATTATACTAGGACACAGGATCATCCAATTTAATTAACTAGCAATAAATTCTGGACAATCAAAATACAGTGCTTCACACAACATTATATATGAGGGCCAGTGTGTCTTCAGACAGTGATTAGACACTTGTATGGGCAGCAGGACACTCTCAGTAGCCATACTCATCATATGAAGCCTTTAGGCTCGAAGCAACATGTCACTGAAGATCAGCTGCTGGCAAGCAAAAACAGGACTGTTGTCTTTTTGCCCTGCTTATGGGCTTCCCAGGGGCAGCTGACTGTGGAAACCAGGAGGATGCTGCACAAGATGGACTTCCTTTTCAGCACAGTTCCTGAGAGTGCTCAGTTCCTGGTTAGCTTCTCTTTTAATGTTAAACTGATTTATGCTGCCACCAAGACAGAGTGAACTGAAGAAATGCTGAGAAACATTAGAGGTTTAAAAGCTGAGATGGTTCTCAATAGGTAACTGTCAACTTGTACCAATTTGCAGCTGCTATAGAATTAAACCCATTCTGGAGTTTTCCACTGTCTTGCCAGATTTGTAACTGGAAACAGGGCTAGCCCTTGTTATAAATCCAAGCTAGAAGAAAGGCAACATCATCTTTGATTACACACTGGACAGTTACAAATTCATCATGTTAGACTGAGATTAGCTAAGCAGTGGGCCTAAATATCCTAAAGGCACCAGATCCTGTCTGATTTTGAAAGCTAAGTAGAGTCAGCCCTCATTACCACTTGGATGGGAGAATGCCAATGAATACTAGGTGCTGTAGGCTACGATAGATTTCAGAGAAAGGAAGTGGCAAAACCACCTCTGAATATTCCTCGCCTAAGAAAACCCTATGAAATTCATGGGATTGCTATAAACTGACAGTCAACTGGTAGGCACAAACACACACAAGCAGATGTTCTCAAATGGATGGTCCAAATATTACATTCAGATGGTCCGCAGAGCAGTTGTGGAACAATCAAGACTATCTGTACTTGTTCTTACACCAGAAAAATAACAAGTTGCCTTATACTGAATGTGCCACTGGTCTGTCTGACCCAATACTGTCAATTCTGACAGGCAGTAGCAATCCAGATTTTCAGGTAGGATTTTTTCCCCCTATATGGAGATCCTGAGCGATCTCTCATCCAAGTACTAAACTGGCCTGATCCAAGTTTATCTTTCCAAATCATATGCAGCCATGTGTGTTCAGGATGGTGTGGTGGTTGAATTGTGCATACGCTCTGATTTGTAATTTCTAATTTTTAGAAGTTGAATAAATGGCCATGCAAGACCCTTCAGCTTTTCCAAGAGGTTTACAGGAGGCAGGGAACAGACTGGAGATTCACTTTGTGAACAGGTAAGATATCTTAGATTTAGCTCCTGAAGGTGGCAGTCTCCCACTCTGAGCCTTAAATGTATGAAATGATAATGTCACAGTCTCTAAGTACTAACTCAGTGTAAAACGAAACATCAGTCAAGTTCCCCAAAAGCCCACAGAAGACCATGACAATGGTGACAGTAACTCAGTATTTATATTGCACCTTTCTTATGCACTCCACACAGATTTTTCCCTGAAATCCTTACGAAACGGTAAGGTGGTTAGTATTATTAGATCCCATATTGCTGACGAATTGCATTCTGAGGGACTTCTCTACCAGATTATTCCTAGCCTATACCACATTTAGATCCTTCTGTCTGCAACTCATTGTTTTCCCATTATAAACATATTACTACTTACATAGTATTCATACTAAACAATGAAGGCTGGTGTTCATTTATATGTGCACATAGCTATATGTTACTGGCATTTTGGATAGGACATGGGGAGTGGTGAAGAACCTCAGGTCCCACTGCTGAATCCAGCCCTCTGAGCCTCTTCAGATGGTCACAGCCGTTTCTACATCAGACCATTGCTAGCAGCTTTCCAACTGTGGAACATTTTCCCACCATTTTAAAAGATTGGAATGCCTCACCTAAGGCTTAGCTGTAGTTTTATGATTTAAAAAAAATGCTGGTATTTTTGGTCTCACCATATTGCTTTTGGACCCACCCACCAGTGGAAGAAAGTCCTGAGTTCTCTGAAATTAAAATTGGCTCTGAAAGGATTCCACACACTTGCTGCAGGGCAGGGGTGGATCCTATATGTGGTCCTTCCCATCTCCCATCATTCATCGGCTATGTTAACAAGAACTAGGAGGAACTGCAGTCCAACAACCAGAGAGCCAGAAGATGTCCACTCTTGTCACAGGGAACCTCTGAGCCTTCTCAAGGAGATTTCTTTTGCCACCCCATAGCTTGCCTTGTGAACTTTGAAAAATGTCAGTCTGATCTCTCTTTCCCAGTAAACCAAAAGATTACAGTCCAGCTGAGAGAAACAATGTTGGTTAAAAAAGAGACCAGGAGTAACATTATTATCCTTATATGCCCAAGAAACCGAGGCTTACAAAAAAATATTTGAAGACCCTCAAAGAGTGCTGTGAAACTTGGTGTTTTGCCACAATCCTTGTATGAGGCCTAAGTCTGATAGCAAAAGCAGAACAAACACATTCTTTCAAAACAACAGGAAGGTCTGTCAAGATGCTATTGTGCAGCTCCCATCCAGCATTCCATGGTGAGAGATCACAGGAGCTAGGGCTCAACATCTGGAGGGCCAAATGCTCCCCCAACCTTTCTTAGATAAGTAGATCATAACCCAGAATCTGGCATGGGCACCATCTCCCTGGGCTTCACATATACAAAGAAAGGCTGATCATTCTCAGCTGTTGAATCCACTCTTGCTAGTTTTCATCAGACTGATGTTAATCAAAAGCCTATGCCATGTAAGTTGCACTTACATTTTTAGAAGATATTCAAAGTCATACCTATTTCTTGTTTCAGAACATTAGAATCTTTAGTACCCAGCAGCAGTGAGGAGCACAGTCAATGGTAAGGAATCATGGAAATTGAAGTCCAACATCTGGAGGCCACACATGATCAGATAGTAAGGACTGATTTGGGGAGGGTGGTAATCGGCCTTATAAAGAAGTCTGTGACCTACCCTTGAAATCACAGCTAACATCTTATGCCTTACTGCCTTTCTCTCCAGTTGGAGGGGTTGCAGACAGAAATCTCCCGCACCACCCAGTTTGATCCACAGTTTGATTCTCCATCCAAGCCAATGGCACATTCAGGCATGCTCCAAGGGGCAGGTGGAGTTATTCAAACAAACTCAACAGATCTCTGTAGCTCCTGTTTATCGATTATCCTTTTATATATAAATATAATTCCCATTTAAATAGATTTTTCTCTTTTTTTACAGCAATTGGAAAAACAAAACAATCAACACCAACAAAAAGACAACAAAACAAAACAAAAAAGAATAAAATAAAAGAGGAAATGAGCGCGGAGTCTGTGGCGGCTCCGGAGGGCCGCTCCGGAGGTAGTTGCTGAATCGTAACACTGGTTCTGTTGGAAGGGGGACTGGGAATCACAGAGGGCTTTGAGAGATCAGTTCAGCAAAGTGGGCTCCCCAGGACCCTCCCCTACACGGAGCTTTCATCCAGCTTTTCTACCAGCTGCGTGTGTTTCCGCTTCTCCAGGATCTTGCTCAGCTCCTCTGTAAAGGAGTTGTAGAGTGGCGAAGTGCACGGCTCCTCATTCTGCCGCAGGAGCATGTAGCTGTTGCCATTCATTTTGCGCAGCATGTTGGGCAAGGTGGGGATGCCGTTGGTGAACTCAGCTGGCAGCGGAGGAGGGGGTGGGGGTGGAGCAGGAGGTGTCTCCTTGGACGGGGATGCCAGTGTGGGGGCTTCGCCAGGGATGATCTGAAGGCAGCCATCCGGAAAGATGCCCAAGTCCTCCTCCTCTTCCTCCTCTGGGGAACTTTTGCCCACGCAGTTAGAGGAGACAGTCTGCAGCTCCACACTGGAGGGCTGGGGGACCCCAAGTCTGTATTTGCCCTTGCGCTTCTGCAGGCAGGAAACATAGAAGAGCACCACACTCAGCACAAGGCACAAGCCCCCCAGCACCGTGATGACTCCAATATAGATAAACTTCACATCCCCATTAGCGTAGCTGGCAGCATGCCAGGATGGATGGGGTATTGTGGGGCGCAGCTGTGGCATCAGTTGCTCAGGCAGCACAGCGAGGGCATAGGCAGCCACAAGGGCCTGGAGGCCATTCTCCTGAGCATAACAATGGTACTCCCCGCTGTACTCAAGTTGTGTATCTGTCAGCAGCAGTCCATCCACCCCCAGGCGAAAGTGGCCCTGCCCATCTTCAGCCAGCACTTCAGTACCATTCACCAGCCACGTTGCCCGTGCCAGGTTGGATGTCTGCTCACAAGGCAAAAGCACATCATCACCACGCAGCACTGTCCGGTTCTTCTGCATAGGTGTGGCTGCAGAAGACACAGAAACAGTTAAGGGCTCACACACATACCTCAACAACAGACCAGGAGAGAAAGCAGAACATCATCAAATATTATGAAAGAGATATAGCTGGGAAAAGTTACTATTTTGGGTTAGAGCCAACATGATCAATTCTGGAACTTGTAGTTTAAGTAAACAACTTTTCCAAGCTTTGGGAAGAGACAGTTTGAATTCTCAAAATGAAAGGCACAGGACACTCAAAAGGAAGTTAAGAGATTTTGCCACTCTGAGAATACCAATTTCCTTTTCTTTTTCCTTTCCTTTAAAAAAAACAAAACAAAAAAGTGTCCCGTCCTTGCTGCTTGGAGAAAATTTGGGAACTCTTGAGGGCAATATCTGGAGAAATCTTAGACATCTGAGTTTGCACAGACACAGGCTCTCAGGGTCTGGAGATGGCAAATAATCTGCACTGCTGCTTACACTTAGCCCTTTGCTGAAGATAACTGAGTGGCTGAGGGAAAACATATCTGTGGTTTGGACAGGAAGGAGAATTAAAACAGATGGCTTGCCTCTCTCCCAGGAAAAGGTGGGAAGAAGATGAACTGTCCCCAAGTCTCCACCACCAATAAACACCCCTGTTCAAGCAGGAGTCCAAGGAAGGGAAACAATTAGAACCTTACCCTGGCCCGAGTCATTCAAGCAGCCCATGTTGCCATGTTGCACATCCTGGATCAGCAGGGACCTGAGCAACATTAAGGAGAACCTTGATCAGTTGGGAAAGTCTTACATAACAGAAGCATACAGTACACACCTGATGACATCTATTATGGGTATTAATACACTCATGAGCAAACTCTTACATACTCCAGCAAATACTCCTCAGTGTTCATTCTTTATGACATAAGAGGGGAACCTGTGGCCTTCCAGATGTTGATGAACTGCTCCCTCCAGTAACCTTCTCCACTAGCCATGCTAGGAGAGTCTTATTAGAAACTGAGTTCGACAACATCTGGAGGACTCCACTTCTGTCATAAGCAAAACTGTGCACAGCTGCACATTATCCAAAATACATGCCACAGACTTCATAGACATCTCCCAAAGAAAAGTAAACATTTAACCTATGTTATGTCAATCCGTCTTCATTGGTCTTCATTTCATTCATTAGACAGCTGCCTTATACTTTCATACATGTTTCTATGATTTCTCCTAGTGGTATGGTATCTGTAGCCCTTTCATTTTTTGAAAACAGCTCTCAGTGCTGTCAGCTGTTTAGAGCTTTTTTTTTTTAAAGCATACTATCAAACTAAAGCTATGACTAGGACTCAAGATATTCAAACCAAGCCACAGGGGAGTTATGTTGGGTGATCTCTTTTACTGAGTGGGGGCAGGGGGAGGCATGGCAGCACGCCTCACACACAAATGTGATATTCTTCAATAGGTCCAATAGGCTAGACACAGTGTCTGCAACACAACATCCACAATACATCAAGGTTACCATCACAGAACTCCAGTTTCATTAAGAAATGGGAAACACAGGTTCTGGCCCTGAATGTACTGCTTCTCTTCCAGTCCCTTTCTCTTCAGTCTGTTCTTAATTCGTGTCTCTGTACCTGTCCAGAGTTTCAGCTAGTTCTTGGCACTTCTCGCCATCCCAGCCACAGTTAGGATCCCGCGCCAAGATACAATCGAAGCAGGAAACGTATCGTCTGCAAGTGGACAGTGGCAACTGCAAGACTCCACTCTGGGCTCCTATATACAGACTCCGCTGTAAAGAGAGTACAGGGAGGAAAGATACTTAGCACAGATGCCCTGCAGCATCAGCACAAAGCAGGGGATGGAGCAGGGAAGATGTGTCCTGCTGCCAGATGGTACTGCAGTACAGATACCATCAGCCAGTCAGCTCAGCCTATAGTGGGAGCTGCAGCCCAACTTCTAGGGGGTCCCAAGTTTCCCATCCCTGCCATGAAGCCAACTGGTTATGCTGCATTCAGCTGCGCAGAAGAGAAATGAGTTAATCATTCATGGTTAAAAGGCAATGCAGGAGATAATGCTCCAAGGTCCAAATTACAGGCAGAAAAGCTAAGAATGTCAGTGCTTAGACAAGAGCCCAGAGAATCAGTAGTACTGAAACTTTGGGTAGGTGGGGGAATGCACAAGGGTCAGGGGCAATTTTCCCCTCAACCTTAGTAGGCCAGGTCTTCTTAATGGCACCCAAACAAACCTGTCATGTCAGCAGTATTTGAGCCAAACAGCAAAGGTTGTCATTTTAGCTGGGATATTGGAGTAGGGTCTGGGTCTTATTGTTAGGTTACACTGTGATAAGCCTATGATGGTTTGGGGGTAAAAATCACACCAATTACTTTAAAATTGGAGGACTCAGGGCTCTGGGGACCCACAAAAGTGGGATCACTCCTGGGTCACACTTTCCCCAACCTGCTTTACAGACATCAACAAGCTATAGGTCCACTTTTCAGCCCCATCTAAGCAGCTATTGGATGGAGGCAAAATTCTAAGGGAAGCTGGACTCATCTAAAGCGCCCCTCTCTCTCTCTCTCTCTGTGTGTGTGTGTGTGTGTGTGTGTGTGTGTGTGTGTGTGTGCACACATGCACCTTCAAGTCACCTGTTGACCTATGGCAGCCCTATGAATTTCATAGAGTTTTCTTAGGCAAGGAATACTCAGAGGTGGTTTTGCCAACTCCTGCCTCTGAAATATAGCCTACAGCATCTATTATTCATTGGTGGTCTCCCATACTAACCAGGGCTGACCCTTCTTAGTTTTCAAGAGTGCACAGGATCTGGTGCCTTCAGAGTACACAGGCTCTCATCTATAACTAGTTAGTGCATGTGTATATGTGCCTTCAACTGGTAGTTTAATATATAGTTATCTCTCCGCATTTGCAGGGGCTAAGGGCACAGGACCCCCACAAAAGTGAAAACCCCAAAAATATTTATAGCCCTCCCTAATTTAACACATGCAAAAAGGACAGGGGAACACACTTAACCCACTGTGAATTTGAATGTACAGTACACAATACATTTGAATTCACAGTGGGGAGCACTCCAACCACACGATTCTGCCTTTGCCTCTGCCACGTTTTTAATAGAGACATACAAGCCTCACCTGGCATTTTTAGTCTCTCTCAGTCTCACAAGGCTTGCATGAAAGAGACTGTGAATGTGAAGTGAGACTAAAACGTTCCTATTAAAAATGGCATAGAGCAGCAGCAGAGGCAGCAACAAATAATCTGCAAACAATCAAATCTGTAAATGCTAAATCGGTGGATGTGAAGGGCTCAGTGTATCACGTTGCTAAAGGGAAACTGCAGCATCACATTTTGTCCAGCAGAGGGCAGCAGGCTTACAGAGCAAGTCACTCATGCAGCCATTTATTCAGCATGGCCCAAGTGCAAACTTCCCTCTATCTGGCACCCTTCAGATGTGCTGGATTATAATTTCCATCATCCCAAGGCTGGAGAAGGGTTTTCAAGGGTGTTCCTCTTTGCCTATCTCTTGGGTCCACAGAGCTTCCTCTCCAAAGCTACCCCTGTTATCACAAAAGCTGGGGGCAGAGCTGTATTCCCTGTTGAGTGTGGGAGATGTTTGTAATGAAAGAAGAACGCCAGCCAAGAAAACAGGAATGGTGCCTCCTTGCCCTACATCCACATTCCTTCCTTTAAGAAGCAGCCTGACATGCAGTACAGGTATTTACCAGGTAAAACTTTCCCCACCCCTTTTATCTCCAAGGCAGGAAACGTATCACCAACTAAGTACTTGCAGATCAGGCTAATGGTTGAAGCAAGGCACAGGATCAGGGCCAGCACAAAAACAAAAACAAAAAGTGGCCACCTTCATAGTCCCCCAGGGCTAAAAGAGGCACACGGGACAACCCTTCACAACAAATAGCTTACAATAGCTTTTCTCAGTTCAGTTTCCCCCAGATTGGTTGGATTACAACCTTATATATCCAAGCTGGCATGGGGATGATAGAGGTTGTAGTCTCAACACACCTGGAAGCCACCAAGTTAGGGGAGGTTTGTCTTAGAGGTAAAACACTGTCCTACCCTGCAGCCCCTCACAAGTTACACCCAGGCCAAGTGAACTTTAAACCTCCGTCACACAAGGAAAGAAACTGGAAACTCAGTTAGAAACGAGGCTGGACACTTTTTCACCTGATGAGAATGGGGGAATTCAGTGTTTGCTCACAGAGACA
Source organism: Iguana delicatissima (assembly GCA_948472985.1). Lineage (NCBI taxonomy): Eukaryota > Metazoa > Chordata > Lepidosauria > Squamata > Iguanidae > Iguana > Iguana delicatissima. The sequence goes on from CAOKZL010001051.1 coordinate 391,373, forward strand.
CACAGCTAATCTTCTGCCTACTGATTTCATGCCTGTCAGGTAGTTGTTAGGAACACAAAAACCAAAACTAGCAACCCTAATTAGAAATGGCAGGAGCAGGACTGAGAGGGACCACGTAGAGACAGCAATGGGAAGGATTTAAACTTGGGAATGCAGGTGCCTAACAGGACAGGGAATAGCATGGCAAGCTGTAAAATGAAGGCCAAGGGTTTCAACCAGTCAGCCAGCAGAGAACAGCACACAGCAGGCCCTTAGACAGCTGGAAGTTAACATACTGGGTGGAGGCAGCTTAGCAAAGGGCAAGGCTAAATAATCACCCTCAGGGCACTACTTTATCTGGGACTGCTCAGTTGGCAGATATGGTAGGAATCAGAGTGCACAAGAGAAGAAAAAGAACCAACACCCACACTCTATCTTAGAACTCCCACCCGCACCCGAATAAAAAGAAAGCTAAGAGGAGAACCACACCTTGATGGTTTAATGCTGATACTTTTCTACCACTGTGATTGCTAACAAAAGTGAACATTCCTGTCTTATGACTTTATCTGAGTGCTTTGGCTCATGGAGGTCTGGTAGAGAAAAGCCAGGTATCGGTTAGGGATGAAGTTCTGTTCCACCCTGCAGATCCCCTAGATCCCCTAACTGACAGCAGCAGACTCACGGCTGTGAGGATTTGATTATTGTGCTGCAAACCTTTTTCATGCATTCATTTTTAATACATGGACTTCAAGGGCTGCTGTGTGCCTTCAAGTAGTTTCCAACTTAGGGAGACCCTAAAGTGACCCTATCATGGGGTTTTCTGGGGCTGAGAGTGTGTGACACACCCAAGGTCACCCAGTGGGTTTCCATGCCTGAGCGGGGAACTGAACCTTGGTCTCCAGGGTTGTAGTCCAATGCTCAAATCATTACACCATGCCAGCTCTTGGACTTCAAGGTAGCCTCTCTTAAACTGATACCCTCCAGATGTGTCTAGGCTACCACTCAGAAGCTCACAGTCAACAGAGCTTACGCCAAGGAAGTTTGAATTTCAATCCAACACATCTGGAGGACACCACATCAGAAAAGATTGACTCCAGGTATTGTATCTAAAGGAGTTTGGGTGGTAGCGGATCAGTCTGATGCCAGCTGTACCTGCTTTTTTGAAATGATGAGATTCTCCACAGGCTGGGGAACTCTGAAGGCCTGGATCTCCTCTATGATGTGGACTGTGGAACCAAGAACTATAGCCTTATGTATCCAACCATTACCTGGGGAGAGACAGTCAGTGTCAAAATGGCAGCAGGTAACATTATGCATACTGTTTCATGTTTTACTGCAGTCCTACCAGCAGCATACAGGTCAAGATCGTATACCACTGAGCACAGCAGAAAACTACGGCAGGAAGAAGTATCCTTTAGCAACCTTCTCACCAACCCCCTGGAACTCTCAATTTCTCTGTATTAGAGAAATGGCCATTCAGCGGCTGATGGAGAGTTGGGTGAGAGTCAGAGATGCATATTGCTATCTCTCTATAACAAGGTGCAAAACAATGACATCATATGCTGAGATCTGCTGGGGTACTGATCTGCCTAGGAGAACACAGCCAGATGCTTTGCTGATCCTACCCACTCTCCATCAGCCACTAAATGGCCACAGAGTACTACTGCAACAAAACAGTGAGTTATGGGGGCCCTTGGTCACTGTGGATGGAGGAAGAGCATAACAAACTCTGTAACAAACCAAAAAGGACTTACATGGGCATATGTTGGACTTGTGCCTTGTAATATCACTAACAGGATGCCGGCCCATTGTGCAAAGCCTCTAAAGTATCAGGTTGTACCCTGGATCTGGTTGGCAGGTGAGAAGATTAACCCAGTTTCATATTTATAGGAAATAAGGGAATGCTTGAATCACACACAGCTAGTCTGTGCAGTACAACATTTTTGAGGTGCAAACAATATTTAGTTCAGGTGCAGCCCTAACATCAGCAGTTGCTTCAAACAGCACAGCAGTGTGAGAGGCAAATTTGCTGCTTGATTTTCTAGGTGACTTTACCCACACAATGTCTGGCTCTGGTGATCCCTCTGAGCCTGGTGTTCAGCAAGTAGTCAGTTCTGTGTTGAGATCCACCAGCGTGGCTGACGGGGAGCCCTCTGCACCTCTGGCAACAGAGGGTATGGTGGCACAGTGGAGGAATGCCACTGCTGCAAATGAAGCAGGATGCACTTCACTTTCCACCTCAGAAGAGCTTGGGCCACCTGATTGAGTCACACCTCTTTTCCTTTCACTCCCATCTCCACAACGATCTGAACTGAACTTCTGCTAAGGGTTAACAGAATCCAAAACTGCCACAAAACTGGGATTTCCAAAGATCCACAGTGGAATTTCATTATCTTCATAATGCCAGCCCCCGCTTCTTAAAGCAAGTTCCCAAGTACATATATATTAAAGCCTGGATGCATTTTGGTCTTCTTGTCATGAAGAAATTCTTATTTTTAAGAGGAATGACACTTTCAACAGTGGACAGCCTGCCTGGAACATGATGGAGGGGCAAAGTAGAAGAGAAAATCACCCTTTAATTTGGAAACTGTATGTGAGTCTGCTGAGGGGTAAAGGCTGGGTGCAGAACACACAGCATCAAAAGGAAAAAAAAAGCACCCATACCTGTTCTCAGGTGTGTCTATTTTCTACTCAAGGGTAGTTAGGATCACATGGTAGCTGTTAGTCAGAATTTCCCTTAAGTTCCCTGAGGGAAAGGGGAGATTTTTGCATCATAGACAAAATCCCAGCTAGTCCTCCCACTTAAAAAAGCTGAGATTCAGTTATACATGTGTGGAAGATTTACACTCTTCATCGTAACCACCACCCCACATTCCCACAAGGCTTGAGAGACAGAGGAGACTGCAATTAGCTGAGACAAGTGGATGAGAAATCCATGCACCCCTACCTGTTCCCAAGAAAAGCATGTCATACACCTTCCCATCAAGGGCACGGACTCTGTCTACTGCAACTTGAGTATAGATCACATTTTTCTTCACCAACAGAGGAGCCCCATCTACAGGTTTCACCTCTTCATACATCAGTGGGTGAAGTTTGATAAAATCCAGCACGCTGTTGGGCAGGTCCTGGGAGGAGTTGTAACCACTCCTGCGAGCACGATTGGTAATACACTGCAGAAAGAAACAAACACTGTTGACTCACTGAGTTTTAAGCCTCTAAGATAGGAATAGGGAACTGTCTTGGAGGACTACCTTGGATCACCAGTAAGCACACCACTATTAAATTTGGCAGGAAGTGCAGCATTTCTCCATGGTCCAAGAAACTACCAGAATGCGCTCCTGTACCATAGAGCCTTCCAGTGTGAAGGACTAAGCATCTTCCTTCTCCTCCATAGGAAAAGAAGAGATTTTGTCATTTTCTCTTGTGGCAGGTGCACTGCTGATTCTTGGTATTAAAATTTGTAGCAGCAGCTCGAGCAAAGAAAGGGAGAGGCGGAGGGGACCTGCAAAAGTAGTGTGGGGGCTTATTCCATGAATATAAACACACATACAAAGGTCTTGATGTATATCCATTGATGGAATTATGCTATTTCACATTATAGGTAAGGCAATGAATATCCTTCAAGTCAAAATGAACACAAACTTGAAAGGTGACAATAAAATTTTTAAATTTTGTATCAGTTAAAACTCTTCTATACAGAGGAACAATGGTAGTGATTACTACTATCTGATTTTTGTATATTCCATTCTGAAATCTTCTTTCAGGTGAGGCGTATCCTTTTTTAAAAGCCTATGTAAAATAAACTTATATGGGGCTACTACATTTTTCTTTGTCATTATTTCAGCCCCTAGACTTCTTGAAAGAAGGACTCTGTGTGTGTGTGTGTGTGCGCGCGCACACACATGCATTTGTGTGTGTGTGTGTGTGTGTCTGTGCATGCATGAGAGACAGACAGACAGAGACAGAGAGTCTCACTGCCTTTACCTAGGATGGGGGCAAAACAAAATAATTTACCGCTCCTGGCCGGGGCTCAGGCACTTCCCCGTTGTACTGGGACCATTTGCGGGAGGAATCCTGGTATTCCATGTATGTCCCTTGGAAAGCTGCCCGCATCTCAGAGATGTTGTATCGGCAGACAGCAGACACTTCCATGCTCTTCCTAGAAAATATGGAGAAATGGCCATCAAGCAAGGCTGGGACACTTCCCTTTATATTAAATCCCCTGGGGCCACATAAAGCAGAGGTGGTCCCACTGCTCTCACCAGGCAAGAGATTCTGCCAAGATTCACACACAGCTCCAGCTATAGTCCCATTAAAGAGGTACAACTGTAGATCCCTGTAGAGGGCTTTTGCCATTTGACCGAGAGCCACAGACAGCTCACGAGCTGCAGGCTGCCAACCTGCACTTTAGGTCTGCACTGAAAGGCAGGCCTTAACTCAATCACCAGGCCTAGCAGACAAAGGTGAGGAACTTTGTCAGCTTGGGACTGTCTGTAGGCTCTTCAGACAGCTGCCAGGAACCAGGAAGAAACCATACCTGCAGTTATGCCTCACTTTGGCTCTTCACTGTGAGGCTGGGTCTCAACTGCCATTGAAATTTCCCACAACATTTCTAACATAGCACCACTCTTGAGCCTTGATAAAAAATTATAATGGCAGCTGAGACCCAGTGGCTTGGTGCTGACTAAACTGTACTTTGAGGTTTCCTGTGGAGCACCTGAAATTGGTGCAATGAGTGTTGGTATGTGGTGTGGTCTTTTAAAAAAGCACTTCTGTTTTACTGGTCACACTTTCTGAAATTCTTTGAGAGGGCTTCAGATTATAAGATGCCTGGGAGGGAAAGAGGGATAGGGAGGGGAAAAAGAAAAAGAAAATGCCTAGAAGCCACTTTTCCTTTATCTCTGCTTACCTTGAGAATATAGTCACATACACACATGCTTCTAGGTACTTCCCAATGGACAATAGTGGACAAAATAAGTCCTCCAAATGTAGAACTGCAACTCCTAGCACATCTCACCACCGGCTGTGCTGGCTAGGGCTTCTGGACTTGCAGCCCAGCAACATCTGGAGGGCTACATAATTGATAGCTATATAGTGGAGTGTAGCAATCAAGCCCAAACAGGTTCTCCACCCCAAGCTTTAACATTTTCCCTGATAATCTGACAAGTCTACACGCAAAAAATATCTAGTGAGTTAAAAAAAACAGCTTTTGAGGCCAGACAGCAGAACTTGGAAGACTGAATATGAAGGATGTTCTGCCCATCTACCTACCAGTATGTACAATCGACTGGAGGGGTCCACCAGGAGGAAAAAGGTTGTGAATTCCACACATACAAAAAGACCAGGTAGCACAGTGTTGGGAACAGAGGAGCAAACCCCCTGGCTCTCCCTCAGAAGCAGAACACAAGAAATGTCTATGGATGCAGGAGACAGTGTTGACACAGACCAGGTGCCCAAAAGCCTCTTTTATTCTGAAGACCAAGGATGGATTGGCACAGCTGTCTTTTCTGTCAACACAAGTTCACTTCCTTTAGATGTTTTAAATGAGGCTTGTGACTACTGTTAATGTAAGTTCAGATGGTGCCATACAAGGCTCTGAAAACCCCTCAAAAGTTTGTTGAATCTATTCCCATTGACACAGAACACAGAGTGAACATACACTGGAAAAACCGAAGCACATGGGCTCAGCTTCACTTGTGCTACCTCTGTCCTACTTGTAGTATGGTACAGGATGCAAGTTCTGCAACAAAGAAAGGCAGGACTAAAAATGCACTCAGTACAAAAGATGAGGCCAGAACACTCTTTGCGTTGTTTTCTGTCCGATTCCTAACATTGTATCTCTGCATCCCTAAGAGTAGGGGTGTCAAACTCAATTTCATCGTGGGCTGCATCAGCATTATGGTTGCCCTCAAAGGGACGGTAGCATCTGCAGGATTATATAAATGTATCTATTCTTTTATCATATAAAGTAATTGCCTCTGCATTCAGTTATTACTGGTTTCTAAATTGCCTTCCCTCTACATCAACTTTTCTTTTCTTGGACATTCTGAGGCCATTTGATCATAGTTTATGGTCCCTATATCTCTGTAAAGTGACATAGAATTGGTCAGTATATCCAAAGTGTCCCACCTTCTGCTCCCGAGCCCCTCTCTGTGCCTCTTTCTGCCCCCCTATCCCTCTCTGTACCTAGTGAGCCCAATCCCCACATTGCAGGCCCCCAGCTGCCAGTATTCTGAAGAGGGGATCAGCGGCCAGCACTTGCAATCTACTTCTGACTACTCCTCTGTCCAACTCTTGTGAGCCGCATGGAGCATTGCCATGGTAACCCGTGGCAACACTCTGACAGCAAGACTTGGACAGAGGAGCAGTCAGAAGTAGAAGTAGATTGCAAGTGCTGGCTGCTGGGCCCCTCTTCAGAATACTAGCAGCTGAGGGCCCGCAATGTGGGGATTGGGTTTGCCAGGCAGGGGGAGTGCAGCAGCTGCAGGAAAGGTGCAAGGGCCACATGAAATGGCCTGGTGGGCCGGATTCAGCCTGCGGACCTTGTGTTTGATACATGTTCCTAAGAGCATATGTATTTGGAGAACTGTTTACAGAAGGTGCAAATGTGGCCATTAGGCACAACGGCTGGGGGTTTGGGGACCAGTAGTTCAAAAACAGTAATGTTTCTAAGCTGTGGTTACTTCCAACAGTGTGAAAGGCATCTTCCCTGAACTTTTACGATGAATTCAGTACCCAGCAGAGTATAACTATGTTTGGCTCACCACTGTGCTGACAAGGTGAATGCTGCATAGAAGACAGTACTCCGCCAGTCACCATTATTCAGGCTGTAAACATCCTTGAGGACCTCATAGTAAGGAATGTAGCAGGCCAGCCTTGCTTTCATGAAGGATGTCCATTTCCTCTGGAGGATCTTCTTACCACCAAGATCACTCTGGAATGGGAAAAAAGAAAGAAATGATGAATAAAGTTCCTGTTAGCTTACCCTGGTTAAACAAAATCAAGGACAAGGGCAACTCTAATACAGCAGGAATATCTCATCCCAAAAGTCCTAAACTGCACCAAAAACGGCAAGAAGATTGAAAAACGAACATCAATAACAGCACGTATCAGAACTGAGAACCCTTGGCCCTCCAGATGTTTTGGGCTACAATGTCCACTCTGCCTTTCCCTTTGGCTATGCTGATGAAAATGGTAGGCTAAAACATCTGGACTGGCCACCAGTAGCATACTACACTAATGTTGGTTTGCTCTGTTGCAGAGATCTAACTCATGTAGGACTCTATGACATTTGAACTTTTCTAAAATAAATCAAACTTTTACAGTGGAACTCCAGGAACCATTCAGTGTCTGGTATGAGAAAAGCCATTCTAGGTTCTTTAAGATTTCTGACAGCATCAGCCTCTTGATGGGCTTGATGTAGCTCCTTAGTTTGCCTGATGAAGGACTTTGTATTTGCCTCAAAATAACAAAATAACAGGGATTGTTCAGTTGCTACTGCATCAAAGATCTATCAAAATCAAGCGCTGGTCAGCACTGAAATTAGCCCATTCTAGAAGCCTCAGCGCTTGGACAGGGAAATTCTTCTGGACTCATTCTGCACTTTCTGAAAGCAAGCATTATTCGACCCCTTGGGTCCATTAAGCGCAAGGACTGAGCAGAGCCTGGGAAAAAAATTGTTGACTACAATTCCCATAATCCCCTATTATCATGACCAGCTGTAATCAGTCAGTCACTCAGCCAGTCAGTGCATCCATCCATCTGTCCATCCTGCTCTCGGAGACTGAGAGAAACCTGGCTGCTCCCTGCTCGTGGCAAATCCCAGTAAAGCAGAATCCAGTGCCAAAGGGCAATCTGCACCAGTTCACATTTCAAGATGCAACCAAATGGTCAAGCCTTTGAGAAAGCAAACAAAACCTCATGCCAAAGATTCAGGAATCCCTGCGTAATGGTGCACATTCTTTTCACAAATCTCCAGTCCTAATATCCCTCAGTCCTAATCTCCCTGCCTGCTTTGTTTTGCTTTCAGGAGCCTGATTTCCAGCCTGAATGCCTGCAGCTTTAACATATTGTCCCTGGCTCTGCCCCCCCCAAGAGCTTTCTCCCTGGGAATATACTTATGCGCACTAATCAAATCGCCTCTTAACCCTGTGATCAGGCACACATCGCAAGCTCCTTAAATCTCTCGTGGCCAGGCTCATTCTCCAGCTTCTCTCTGTGTGCCTGCTCCAATTTTCTACTGCTGCTGCCCTCCTTGCAAAGACAGAGGTATACCCAGCCAAGGTGACTCATGCATGTGTACAGAACCACAAGCAGAGTCCTCGATCCTCTTAGAACCAGAACCATCTGTCAAAACAGAGGAAAGATGGACCCCACATAGTCCAATTGGCTCTTTCCTACTCTTGCTTGGCAATGCGTGGGAAACTTAGGCTCTCAAACCACAAAGAGTTAGAGTTGGGGCAAGAAGAGAGCATAACTTGCTTGGGAAAATGAAGTTCACTCTAAAACCCTGAAAAAAGCTGGCAGCACTTGGAGGAGATTCAGCAGGACTTCCACTTTGCTAACCTTCCCTCTTAAAAGACCTTGTGAGAAGCAGCAACAGTGCTGACTGCTGCAGTTAGTAGAGAGATATGGCTAATTCTGGGGCCAAGGGCACCTTGCCATCAGCACAGTTAGAAGCCTGTATCATCCTCTCCTGAGCTATTCTGACTTTGGCACCAGAGACTGGTAGAACTCAGTGCTTGTCCTTTTGCAATAAATGCTGTAGTTGGTGTAATTAACCAGTGTTTGGAAAAAGTTCTCTTATTGGACTAAAACTTCCAGAATCCTGTAGGTTTTAATTTTAAAAATACTGTTCCAAGCTTGACGTTTATTACATTTGCATTTCTCTAAGGAAGTACCAGGAGCCTGACTTCTACATTTATCCAGAGCTTGGAAGTTTCCTTGGTGGACTACAATTCCCAAAATATCTTTGGGAATTATTAGGAACTATAATTCCACTTTGGCAGTTATCACTTTTGCATTGCTCAAAAGAAAGACTGATGTTATCTTCATTGCAAATCTGCAAGGCAGGCTAGGCTAAGAGTTAAATCACTCCATAGTCTAAATTCCTGTCTCAGCAGCAGCAGGGATTTGAACCAAGGATTTCAACCCTGGGCAAACTTGTTGAATTGTGAAGTATGTGTCCCTTTTCTTTTCAGACTTGCACTTCCAGCAGGCTATGCAGGAGAACACATTCCCAATAGCTTGCCTGCACCATTCTGAATCAGCTGAATCACACAATGCAACTGAACTAATCCAAACTGAAGGGATACTCAAAAATATTCCAAAAATGGTTTAAAATTGATTTAAAAAAAAAAGGCTTTCTGAGAGTGACAAAACCTGATGAGGAAAATGCTGAATGGGCTAGAACCTTTACAGTGTGGGATTTACTGTGCATGAAAATGCAGTTTTTTTGTGCAGAAATTGGAATTTGCTGCACAGAAATTTAACTTTTTGTGCAAAAATTCTGTTTTCTCTGCAGGAAATTGTTTTCTCTGCAGAAATGACATTGCAAAGGAACATTTCTATGCAAATGACATTTTCTATGCAAAGGAACACGCTTTTTTTCTTTTTTGCATAGAATGAATCTTAAACCGTGCATAATTTCAAAAACTGCACATTTTTCAATGACTTTCTCACAACAAGGAGAAAAAAAATCAGTAGAATCATTTTTTCATGCTTGTGAGAGCAAAATTTACAAAGATTTACACCTGCAAATGTAACTAAGGCACATGTCAGCATGGCAAGATCAGGCACATCTAGGTATGGACACAGTGCACCAACCTCAACCAAGCAAAAACATTCCAGGCCATGGATGAAAGAAACTTGGCATCTGGCAGTGAATTCAGGTGTATCCTTAGCCTAGACATCTGATTTTCAAGAGGACTGCAACCGTGCTAAATCTCTATAACCCAGTCTATCTCTCCACTAATCAGGGACACCACAGCTCCAATACAAGTACCCCTCCACCTTTGTACAGCTTCTTTTAACCCAAGAAAAATGTTGGACTATCTAATCATAAATTCTCAATGCCATATCTAGTTTATTCTTTAGCCACTTCTTAAGCAAGTGACCCCTTGACCACACCACTTAAAAACCACTGAGGGACACTTAAAAAAAAAAGAAGGAGCCTTCTTCACCCTTTTCTCTCTCTCTCTCCAACAAACCTCCTGCATATATCATCTTTATGCCTTTAGCACACTCTGGCCTTTGCCGCTCACCAGTCTCTTTACCTTACACACTCGAGCCACCCTGGCTACCCTGGGTGCTTGTGTCTTGTCAAATATCGAGGCACTCTCCTCTCCAGCTCGCTCTGTGAAGAAGTAGTAGATCTTGTCATCATCCCCTATTGGGCTCCTCACGCTCTCCCTGACCAGTACGGAGGCCACAAAATCAGCATCTGCACAAAACAAGGTGAAAGATAGCATGAGTACTGGGCTGCAAAGAGACATGCTGAAGGAACAAGGGGCTGGGGCACTAGATGTGCATCTCTTTCACAAGTTACATGAGTCATTACGACAACTGGTATAGTCACAGTAGCTGTCAGCAACAAAGAAAAAGAAGAAAAAAATCCTGGTAGGAGCCAGCTTGCTTGCTGTAGTCTCTTTTTGGAGGTGAACGTGGCAAGAGTGAGATTTCAGAAATGGGAGTGCAAGGCTCTTTTTATCTCCTTTGAGAGAGAGAGCCATGAGGTGTTGGGGGGGGGGGTGGCAGAATAAGTGGACTCTACCATTTAGCCAGTGCAGGGGGGATTCTTCAGTCCTCAGAATCCGCTGGTGCCGGTTGCGTCTGATGTCTGGCAGGCTGCGGAATTCGTAACGTGTTGCTGTATATAAACTGCCATCTGGGAGATAAACACAACAAGAGAAGACTAAGAAGAAAGATAGGATTTCTCAATGGTGTTCCACACTGGCTAATCAATAATCTTAATAATCAATTCAGCCTCAGCTGAAAGGACTTTTTCTTTGTTAAACTGACATTTCTATACCTATCCTTAGAAGAAAGAGGACGCTGGGACAAAGCTACTGACATACTCCTGAGATTTTATTACCAATTGTATGTCCCAGGGCATGACAGTTTCCCCTCACAGGCACAATGGGAGTGTTAGAGGAATAAACAGAGCATTACCATCCCATGACTCACCCTCCCTTTAATTTTGTCACACTGCTTCTGACTGGTTTAGTCTAGAGTGAAAAGGAACCAGCTATGTTGTGTAGCTGGCAAGGCCTGGGTCCTATAAAAGCACAGAGACTGCAGTAATACAGAGCATCGAAAAGGTAAAAGCTAAGTGCTGGAAGAAAATGGGGAGATGGAGATGCACTGAGCCCCTAGACAATGATTTCTCCAGAATGGTGCATGCATACACATACAAAAGTGTTCCTGAGATGCACTTCCTACTCTGTTTGAATCCAAACAGAACCACAGCATGGACAGGGGGTTAGAGAAAAGACAAATACATACCCACAATGAGCCCTGTGTACCCCTGGGCGGGGTCATATGGGCATTTTTCCTTCCCTTCCTCAAAGTGAGAAGGCAGTATGAACCTGCTGGTATCCTGCAAGGTGCAAACAGAAGAGACAACTTGCCCTTAGAACAGAGGATCATAACATCTGCCCCTCCCAAAAATCTATGAGATCACAAGCCCCTGTGTGGAAACAAACAATGACACTGAGAAAGCCACAGGCAAGGAGGACATGCTTTCAACAGGAAGGACAATGCATGCAGAGAGACCATCAAGTATTGTTAGATGCTGAGCTCCAATGCCTTCTGTAGCAGGGACTGCCATTCCCATGTGCAATTCTCTATCCAGGTCTATATTCCCCACATAGCTACAGCTTCTTCTTAAGAGCATGGTTGATTGTCAGGCAAGGTCACTGCCTGCCACTTAAACAAAACAAAACAAAACTGGGGCACAAATCTGTATAAAATCACTGTACATATGCTAATTTATAATTTATGTACACAAATTTAGAGATCATTACCAGGACTTATTTAAATTTCAAAAAAGGCAAAGCCAACCTATTTATTTTCCATTCAATTTTTTTTTTAAAAAAAAATTGTACCCAAAACTGCACAGCAAATTTTCACCACCCCATACAACTGAGCTTAAGGGAGAAAGCTTCTATTACTACCAATATAAGATTTTCTTCTTTGTTAAATAATTATAGAAGAAGGTGCACTTGGTCAGCAGAGGAAGATTAACCCTCCCCTCTCCAACTGCATCCCCTCCACAGTAATATTCTAAATCAGAATATGGTACTATCATGTTGCCTAGAGGGTTGTCAGCATTGTGCTCCAAAAATGTAACTTTTCCAAGTTCTAATTAGGTGTGTATTACAGAAAATAAAGCAAGAATAGGGCCTGATCTGTCTCATTATCTCATGTTCTAGTTTAGAAAAATCTCTCTCATTGGCACCAATGGAAATTTTTCTCTAGGCTCAGTTACCATGGAGGGGGAGGTACAGTGAAGCTGCTGCAAGAAGGGAAGGAGGGGTTAACTCTTTCCTGCTTACCTGCAACCCATCTTCAAAGGCACATACACAGAGCATTTAAACTGAGAAGGAAATAAAACTCCCACTGGCATCAAAGACCACTCAGTACTGTGGGTAACAGATCATAACCTTGAGGAGTAATTCTGGGAGAGGGGAGGGGTTGGCTCTAGCCTAAATTATTCCCCCCATGACAAACAATAAGGGAAACCATTCCTAGCCTTTCAGTAGATTTATCTTTACTCCCAAGAACTCCCTACTGTTAACTGCCTGCTCAGTTAGTGTAAATAACAACAGCAACAACAAAATGTATTGATACGGCACTCCTTCCCAGTGTCATATTTCAGTCACTTTTAACATACCCATAAGGCAGATTGATATTACTTCCATTTCAAAGCTTGGAGGTTGGATATGAGAGAACAGAAGCTTACTTGAAACCAGCTGCCAGTTAAAGAATGAACTGAGATTTGAAAGTAAGACTGTCGCTTTGTAACTCATGCACTTAACTGGGATGCTACATCTCATTATTCTCACAACAACTTTATAAAATAGATAAGGGCTGGTGTGACTAAGCATAGTTCTAAACTTTAAAGCAGTGGTTCTCAACCTGTGGGTCCCCAGATGTTTTTGGACTTCAGCTCCCAGAAGCCCTGAGCATTGACCATAGTGGCTGGGGCTTCTGGGAGCTGAAGTCCACAAACATCTGGGGACCCACAGGTTGAGAACCACTGCTTTAAAGAGCTACCTCTAAAACTATCCTGCATCACATTGGTCTTGAAGCTTGCATGACTGCAATCACAACGCACAATGTGAAGACTAGATGTTTATCGCAGAATCCTTTTTCCTCAGACTAGTGAGTACACAGTTCCTCCAAAGAACATGTTTCTAGTCCTCGTGTTTTGTTGGAGAAAAGGTCTGAAGGTACGGGAAGGCTCTATTGGTCAACAGATAGGTTTTTTCAAACATTTATTTCCCACCATGTAGCTATTTCTATACCCAGCACCTCAGTCTCTACTCCTCTCTCCATTCTTTACTGAAACCATAGATATTTTCAGATATTATTTCCAGCAATGAGAACTGAACCAAACACAGAAATGGAAATGGAAATGCCTCCAAAGATCAGGTGTTTCCAACTGTGCCATTTAGAGTTATTGTTGCTTTGGCATAACTATAGTTATGGCAATCCTTCTGATCCTCCAAATCATTCTAGATTGGCATTGACCAGCACGGGGAACAGTGCCCATGCATGCCAATTTACACAATGGCACTCTGATTTAGAATGCTGGTCGCCCAAACAAATGCTAGAGGAAAGAACAAATGCTAATGATATCTTCTACTGTAATCCATTTACTTCGATTACCATTAAGAACATTCTAGCTAGTGGATCTGCCACTGGAGGATGGTGACTCCACTGCAGCTTTTACCAACACTGTTCCGACAGCCACTCTAAGCTGAAGGGAAGCTTTGCTGGTGCAGCTTCCCTGGTCACTTCTGATTCTAACTTATCCCTCCTTCCCTCTCCCTAGTAAACTTGCAGAAACTGCCAGGTAACACAAATCACTGGGTGGCTTACAACATAAGATGACAAAATTCCATTTAAAACAAAGTATCATAAATAACAATTTGGGGACATATGTATTTCCAGCATAAACATTTCCAAAGAAATTAAAAGCAGTTTACTGACAAATATGCAAGATCTACAGTGACTCAGACTGCCATACACAAAGACAATTTTTAAAAGGCCTGGGAACACAAATAACAATTCCCTCTATTTCTGTTTCTTTCACATTTGATTCCCACCCACTCCTCTCCCATCTATGCTGGCGTCATTGGAGGAAGGATATAAAACGAAACATAAACACTGATGGGAAAGGATTTTGAGTTTTATTCCAACTTAATGGAAATGTTTTTACTAATCCTGGCCTCTCTTAACTGTCCTAAACCAACTTCACCCTCTCTGATGATACAAGAAATCTAAATACCAAGACAGAAACAAGAGGTCTGATCTCTTTATCAACTTCACTGGCTCTCAGTTTATGTCTAGGCCCAGTTCAAGGTCTAGCAAGTTCAAGCAACATCAGTTCAAGGTGTTGCTACTAATCTTTACTATCTTGAACAGCCTCATTCCATGGTATCCTGCATCCTCCAATATGAACCTGCTGAGTCTTGCTAGTCCTCAGAAGAAGTTCTGTGTGTGACTTCCATTCACAAATTAGTCTCACACCTTGGAAATGTTACTTTTTTTGGACTACAGCTCTCAGAATGCCAACTGGATAAGGCAGGCTGGGGGATTCTGGGCACCATAGTCCTAAAAGTAACATCTCAAGTTCTAGTTAATTTATAGTAAAGAAAGCAAAGGAGAAATCAGGCCTAAACCTCCTTATCATCTCACATTCTAGCAGTCTAGGAGCCAAATGTGTTTTGGTCCATTGGACACAAAGCTGATCCTTTGACTCAAAAGAGAAGTGCTATTCTAAGTAGGATTCTAATTAAATCACAGATCTTGGCTAGATACATGATGTGTTCCAAACCACAGACCAGGATGAGAACAGGTCAGTTTTGTATAGTGGCAGATCCTAATAGAAAAATGCCAGAATCTGAGCGCAGCAATATAGCAGGGCCCTTTTGGTAACTGCAGAAGGGTCAAGCGCTCTCTTCCCTAGGAACCACATTGTCCCCATTCATCCAATAGAAGCATGGCCAGTTTCACATTCCCAAAAGACGGAACAAATTTGCACTGAATCTCCATGTACTAATTTATGTAGAAAGATCCACATTTTAAAAGAATTGTTATAATTTAAATAAAAATGCAACACACATCACCGTAACAGGGAAGACTGTGATAAGGGGCCTAGTATACCTGTTCAATCTGTTGTTCAGATGCTAACTGTTAATGGACTAAAAATCTCACATTATTTGACTGGCTACATAGACTTTGGAAGATAGCCCTCTTGGAGAAGCCGACAGTTCAGCTTAGAATAATAAAACGAAACAGACAAATAACTCCTTTTATGAAGCTTGGTGAACTTTTATTGTATTATCCAATAATAACAGCAATTTGTAATATTCACCAAGAACACATAACCTTTAGAATGATTTATTATCTTAACTACTTAGCTGGGTTTTTCTAGTGTAGTGAAATACTGACTGTCCACTCTGTATTCTCTCGTAAATCTTAGATTGATTTTGTTGTTCTTTCTCCCTTTACATAAAAAAAAAACTTCAAGTTGCCTTCCAGTAGACTATGAAAAACTCCCAGTTTCTGGAGTTCACAGGTATTTTATTTTCAAGTTTCATCCTACATCTAATGATGTAATTGGTTTTCTAGTTTTGTTCTTACCACTGTTTTTAAATGCCAAATCTCACAATTGATTTCTGTACTGTCAGATTTTAATTGGTATGCAATTTTTTCTTCTTTATTAACCTTATGGGTTTTTTTAATGCAGAAAGATGAAATTAAAATGAATGAGCCTAAGTGTTCCAACAGCAGACGGTAGCAAAACCTCCTGCTGGATAACAAGTGGCACCTCTTCCTGCTATTCAGTGTATCCATAGATCAGTCAAACACTGGGCTCCTTTCCAAACAACTTATTTGCAGTAGGAGGCTAATAGAATGGAGGGCGCTAAGATGAGAACACCAGACATCCACTAAGGATCTGTTTCAAATAAAGAAAAGAGCAAGGTGGCAAGAAACATGATGAAAGTGGTGAGAGAGCAGGCTTTATAAAGAATATTCTCCAATTCAGGACAGAAATTTATGGAGCCATTAGTGATGCACGCATGTTAACCAAACAAAAGGGAACAACTCTGCTGGCAAAGCAGAAGACAAGAAAGTGGACTGTAGATTGCACTTCTTGCATCTGGTGAAATGGGCTATAGTTCACAAAGGTTCATGCTATGATATGGTTGTTATTCAACAAGATGCTCCAGGACTGATAATTGTTTTTCTGAAACTGATTAACATGCCTACCCTATTGGGAATAAATTAAAATTAACAGCAGAAGCTAAGCAACACAGATGTCTGTTCCAGGGGGTTGATTCATAGACTAAGCAGGGAGGGGAGACTCAACCCAAAATAGTGAAGAATGCCACCACACGTGACGTAATCAGCTGTTATAGAAGTATAAGACGAGTAGGCTTTGGGCGAGGTACATGGCTGAATAAAAGATACAAAAGGGGGGAAATTTTGTGCACAAGGATATATGGCAACAGAACAGAGGATCAGCTATAGCTGATGAATTTAAATCTTCAGTCAAGTACAGGGAAGGTAAGTATAATAACTGATTTTTTTATCCAAAGCTGCTCTTCAAAAAGTTACAGTTCACCTTGCACAGTTACCTTCAAAAGAGGTGAAGCAAAAACATTCTGGGGCAATTTTCACAACGTTTAACAACTCTGAAGGATCTATACAAATGCTACTTAAACAGTATGTGGGACATACTGAGATGTGTTGCTTCTAACACAAATGTGTTTTATCTTCCAAAAGAGTACAAAATCACAGAAGGGAAGCTGAAGAGAAGCTATGATGATGATATGGCAAAATGAAGCAAGACAAACATAAGAGAGAAGAGACTATCAAAGGCAAGTCCTGGACTTTTTTTAAAAAAAATACATCCATCTCAATTACTATTAATTTGAAGAGGAAGAAGTTATCTAGAGGCTGTAAATGCAAAACCAACCAAGGAACAAACCAACGAGGTATACTAATTCAGAAAGCATAACTGTGAGCCAAATGCAGATTTGTTCAATAAAAGTTATTACCTATCTACCTTACTTCATAAGTGCATCTCTTTCCCTATGAACCAGTAAGCAAAGTGCTTACAACGTATTGCTGCAAAAAACAAAGGCTGGCAAGTCTTAGACATCCTGCATAAACAAGCCCAGTAAAGAGAAACTCTCCAGCCAAAGCAATCGATCTGGAAGTTTGAATGCTTACTGCACAAGCTGTCAAATTAGATTATACCATTGATCTCAGAGTTCTGTTTCCAACATAACCAACAGCTTGTGCTTCAAAGTGAAATGCAAAATTCTTGCAACAGGATGGGCTTTCATCTTTAATACAACAATTTTGATCCTGAAGCAGTGAGGGTTTTTTTTTTTTGTAATTTCCATTCCTGGAAATATGACAACTTCAGCTCTGGAACAGCTAACTCTTACTTTCCAGAGAAATGCCCAAACACCATTTGACAGTTAGGTCACCTATTTGCTGCAGCAGTCAGGTTATTTGGAGAACTTGCATGGCAGCCATCTGGAATCAAGTTCTTCTTTGATGACTTTTGCATATAATGCATTTTTATTTGAAAAATGGCAGGGGAAGGAGATTTACAAAGACTTGATCACTCCATACCTGAAGGATCGTCCTCTAAAATATCATACATTAGTCCAGTGGTTCTCAACCTGTGGGTCCCCAGATGTTTGTGGACTTCAGCTCCCAGAAGCCCCGGCCACTATGGTCAATGCTCAGGGCTTCTGGGAGCTGAAGTCCACAAACATCTGGGGACCCACAGGTTGAGAACCACTACATTAGTCAGTATCAATGAAAGAAGAAAGCTCAGGGTAGAGATTCAAATTTTAAAATATTGTAATCTATGCTTCTCTTGTTGTTTCCCAATCCACATCTGTTACTGTGGGGTCTCAAGAGATCAAGGGCTGTAGGGCTATCATTGAAGAGACCATTCATCTGGATCCACCACAGCCTGTTGCATTTTGGTTGATGGCCGAAGGAAGACCTCTGCTTGCATGATCTCAAACATCCCTTTATGTCAACTGTTGAAGACATTCCTAACACCAGCAGCAACAGCTGGGGAAACTGAACCAGTTTTAGATGCTCCCTATTCTCTCACATAACCATATCTAAGCTGGGTTGAGTAAAGTGTAGCTCTCTAGACACTGTTGGCCTACACCTCCCAGCATTCCTCACCAATGGGCTATTGATGACTAGGGTTGATGGAAGTTGAAATTGAAGAACTTCTTGAGAGAAGCACTTTGCCCCCCTGCATCTCTAAGAAGGCCTGCACAAGACTTTCAGATTATCCAGCGAGTCACATAAATCCTTGTATCAACTTTAAAGATCTTTTATGCACTTCAGCACATTGGATATATTTAGTTTCTGTTTGTTAACCTTCTGGTTAATAGGAAAGAAAAAGTAATTTTACTGTGCTTTATGATTTTGTGGCTGCCTGGAGTAGTTTTACAGTGCTAAGGCTGAATTCTTACTCCTAGATGGCTATGTACGACTGAACTCAGTTATGAGTAGACATGCATAGAATTGCTCTCTAAGTGTGGACTGGAGACCAATAATAACTAAATAAAGACTAAATTCTGACTGCATATTCCTCAGCAAACCCAAAATTGGATGGTCTCTTTCTTCAAATCATGTTTGAGCCATGGAATGTGAAATTGACATTAGAGCTGTTTCAGCAACTGGTTTTAGAACACTATAAGCTCTGGCTCCCTTTGCTACTCTTGCCATGATGCACAAAATACTACTGGGTGGAAGTGGAAAGTTCAAATAAGCAACTTGCAGAACTGACAAGGCAGCAGAGGTGCATGTTCAAAGTCCCCACTCCTTGTTGCCAATGTGGACAAAGTTCCCTCATTTGTGGAGCCAGCAGGATGAACTGCTTAGGTTAGGAGATGTCATAAAGAGTTTGTTTCCTCCTACGCCTTTTTTTACTGCTTACATTTTACGAACAGTTCTTTTTATAACAACAAAATGAAAGAAAAAGGCTTGTATGCAAATTAACCTATCATAGGCATTTCTGACCAAGTTCTCATCTTACTCTAAGCTTAAAAAATAACACACAACCAAACCAGCCTGAACACATCCAATCTTGGATGACTCTGGAAGGTAAGCAGGGTTGAGCTTGTAGTGTATTTACCTACTCTAGACATAGTTATAGCAGTTTGATACCACTTTAATTGTCACAGCTCCATCCCTTGAAATCCTAGTACTTTTCATTTGGTGAGGTCTTTTAAAATTCTTTACTAGAGAACGCCAGCACAGCAGTTCAGGAAACAGTCACTTCTTGCCCACTGCCTGTTTTTAAAAAGGCTTTCCTTGGGCCTAAAATGAGCAGGGGCGTGGGAGAGAAAAGCATTGTTAAAATCCTCCCACACCCCATATAGGGCATTTGGGGACAAAAGCAATTGTTAAAAAAAAAATCAGATGCCCTGAGGGGCCACAAAAGCAGTCCTGGAGACCTCATTTTCTAACATACATGGTTCTTAGGTGCCAACTGGACATGTTTTCTATATGGTGGAATGAAGTTTTCCAGATCACTACCTTTCCATTCAATTTTTAAAATAAAGTCTTACATACTAGAAGTAACACTACACAGCATTCACTACTTTTAACAGATGCACTAGCTGAGATGTGGAACTGGGAGTTTCCCAACTACAGGCTACTGCAGTTTGAATTTAAAGAAAGTACAATTTTCCTGCAGCAGAAGAAAATCAGCACCATGTAATTGAGAAACACGTGTACAACCCATTCAGCACAACTTCAAATTGCCTGGAAAGGCTCTCAGACAAGTAGCAATACAGTTCCTTGTGCAACCAGCATATTTTCATATATAGTTTGTTATATTACTATTTCTTTACTAGTAGCCATGCATTTACACTTACACTTCTCTGCACTTCCTCCAGAGAGCTCAGGGTTCTTTATATGGTAGTTTTAATCCATTTTAATCTCACAACATCCCTGTGAGGTACGGTAGGCTTAAGAAAAATTATTTGCCAAAAGTAATCCTGGGTGGCTCACTACTGATTATGAATTTGAATCCTGGCCTCTCCCACCTCTCTCCTTACATAGGACCCAAGGTGACTCCTTATCCATTTCTTAGTCAAAATCATCAAACAACCAAAACAAATGCCAACATTAACACACTGAATATGAATTTTAAGGGATGTACATAGACGCACTTTAAGTTTAACTTTCCCTTTGGTTCTTCAAGAGGAAACACATATCACAAAGATGAGAGAAAGGCTGCCCAGGCTCTGTTGCTTCTTGAAAACCCAGAGCCAACCTTGGTGAATAAAAGACTGAGAAGGTTAAGCTTCCCCACAGACCTCCCTCCTGTTGGCAGGCAGTGTGAATGAGTTCTCATCCTCGTGATCTTTCTGTTCCTTGGCAAGAGTAACCAATACAGGAGCCAGGGCCTGGAATCTGTTTATACCTCCCAGATACCAGCCTATGGAGAAACTGTAGTTTCAGCCAGTTCCACATACAGAGGTAATGATTAGTGGGCCATCGTCAAGCAGAGCTTCTGAAAATGAACAAAGTGATTTGCTTACTCCACTCTCTTCAATCAAGATGAGTGTATGGAAAGATACGCCCTCCCCAATAAAAATTCCTGTTTCTTTTACTCACAATATAGGTGCAGAGTGGATGAAAGGCATATGTGCCACAGGCATACAGATGGGTTGCATTTAGTCGTTGCAAAAGCCTGACATGGTTGTAACATTCTGTCTGCAAAAAAGAAAGGAGAACACCATTTTCAAAGAATTCTTGTTTGTTTATTGTAGATACAAACAGGTCACAGCTGCAGATACAAAAAACCACACATGTACCTTGTTGTTTTTCCCTTTTTTCAAACATTCTGCCCACTTCTCAGGAGAGACTTTCCAATCTATCTGCAAAGCAAAGCAAAAAAAGGAGAATTATTATTCAACTGGGGCACACCAGAACACGAAATAGGGGCAAAGCATGCAATTTAAAAGGCAAACTCCATGAAGCTCATGAGAGCTCTTCAAAGTTCATGTTTTGCTTTTTTCAGAATAAGTAGAGATGACTCTACTGCAAAGGAGAGGTAACAGCGCTGAAGAGTTTTTCAGTCTATTAGCTCTTAAAGGTCCTTGACTGAAACTTGACTGTCACAAACACAAGTCCATTAAGGGAGCAGCAGAATGAAGGGGAGGAAGAGGAGGCGGCAGGAAAAACAGCACTCACCGATAGCAGACATAACAGGATTTTTTATGTTTGTTTTGCCTAGCTAAAAGCACCCTTCAGTTTCCATGAAGATAGAACACAGGGCAAAAAAACATACTCAGTGATAAGGACCCCAAATGAGAGTGAACAGAGGCTACATTTGCATGGCAGCACCAGAGAGCTGCACCTTTTCAAAGGCAATTGTTTATTACAGTGCTGTCTCCTTCCCCCAGTCTGGTAAATGAGCAAATTAATAGAGGTCCTGTGTCCAAATCCAGACTTGGTGATAGACATTTCCAAATTTTAACTAAATTAGAATTGGTTCTCATTCAGGTACATTATAGTGGCTGGAATTCATTAAGGCATGGATAACCTAGAGTTATTTATTTGTGACTGGATAGTATGCACGATCCCTATATATTCTCTAGGTAAGGGATTACATAGGGACCACAAAAGTTCTTAATCTTTGCTTGCCAGGAAGCAGCTGCTGCAAGCAATTGGGAGGGATTCTGTTCTCTTGTTGATCAGGAAGCATCTGACTGACATTTCCACTCCTCATCCCCTCAGGGTGATATGAGGGAAAACTGCAGCAGGGACCCTGCTTCTGAATATTCCACTGAAGATGGCTCACAGGTGGGAGTGAAAAAGTTGGTCAGCTCTTTCCTGATCAACAGGGGAACAGACCCCTGTTGCTTCAGTGGCTGCTGCCTAGTAAGTGACTATTTGGGGATCAGCTTGGGAGACACTATTTAGCTACATAACTAAGGTGGTTATATAGCTAAAATAGATGATACAGAATTGCAGTCACCAATGTTGTTCTCTAAAGCAGCCCTCCCAATAGGGCACCCTCCAGACACACTGTTGATCCCACCAACATGATGGGTATTGTGATCTGAATATTTGGATCCAAATATCTACGATAAAAATAATCCAGAGGATGCACGATTGGAGAAAGCTACTCTAATGTAATAAAGGGAATGTGTCAGATGCATACATATATGTGTCATTACAGACATACTGCATGTTCACAAGATTGTGATGAAAGTGGAATAAAATTTATCAAAAGAACAATAGTTGCAACTACATTAAAACATATTAAGAGAAATTACAAATAATTACAGTGCAGTAAATACATAATAAAAGCATTGAGCCTTGCAAATGTTGTAAAAAAAATATAGGAAAAGATCTGATGGTTGTGAATGCACTGTCGATGAGCACTCCCCACACATTTATGGCTTTCTTCATATCCTTCAGCTGGTATTGGGGGGAGGGGGTATCTGTTCTACTCTGAGAGCAGAAACTGGATATACACAGTGATGACTGACCTGTAAAGTAGCCCCTCTACATTCATGAGGGTTTGGGGCACAAAACCCTCATGAAAGTGGAAAAGCCGTCAATACCCCCCCCGATTCCTTTCTCATTCCTCTCCAGAGCTTCCCTCTGCCATTCCTTTGCCTCTGGCCTTGGCAGTAGGCGGGGGAGAAAAAGAAACAACCTAAAAGGTTTACCAGTACTTTCCTCTCAGAGAAAAGGGGAGTTCTGGACTTCTTATTGCTCCTTTCTCAAGATGGCCACCGGAAATAATTAGAAGTAATTAGAAGTCCAGAACTCCCCTTTTCTCTGAGAGGAAAGTACTGGTAAACCTTTTAGGTTGTTTCTTTTTCTCCCCCGCCTACTGCCAAGGCCAGAGGCAAAGGAATGGCAGAGGGAAGCTCTGGAGGGGAATGAAAAGGGAATCGGGGGGGGGGTATTGACGGCTTTTCCACTTTCATGAGGGTTTTGTGCCCCAAACCCTCATGAATGTAGAGGGCTACTTTACAGGCCAGCAGCCAGTACACAGTAGAATGTGCAACCACATGGCAGAGAGACCACACCTTCAGTAGTGGGAGAGAGTTTGCTCATCCTAAAAGGGAAAATGTCCATTTTAAACACAAGCCTTGCAAGCCTGGGGTGACAAATGCAAGGGATAGAAGGAGGGAAAAGGGGGAGGCAAGCATGTGCCTCACAAATAATCAAATTTGTGAAAGTCAAACCCACGAACGTGGAGGGAAGGCTGTACTTGGATAAATCATGATGCCAAGATTCTTCCCCTGTCTAAGCTTTCAAGCATTAGTTAACCAGTGAAAATGTATTTTTAAAAAAGCAAAAATAAAGCACTGAGGCATCACTACCACCACCACTATTATTATTATATTTATTTGTACCCTGCCGTTCTCCCAAAACTGGGAGTCAAGGCCACTTACAGTTTAAAAAGAACAAACAGCTAAAAACATACAAAGAGTGAACATTCGAACATTAAAGTGGAATTGAGCTAATCACAATATTACAACAGTTCAAAACTACACCTGTAAGAAAAAAAAACAATTAAAAAGATAAAAAGCAAAACAGTTCACATAGAAAAATATAAAGAAATGTTAACACAGATAAATATATGAGAAATCATTTTTGTGTGTGTGCATGGAATTTATCTTACTTGAAATGGGATGCGTGCAAACACACAAATGTACATTCTATATGTTATCTGAGAAGAACTGGGAAGTAAAGTTCACTCTATAGTTGAGAGACCTGTTAAATATTCTTCCTTGAAAGTACATCTGTCTGCCACTCTAACTATATCTGAAAATTGAAATTGGCAAAGGAAATAGGTTTGTGGGCATGCCAGTAAGATAAAGTTGTACTTACTGTACGATGAGAGCCATCAGCAATGTTGCTGGAATTTAACGAAAATACAGCCCCTCTGGCTCCTACATAAAGGATTCCTTTTTCATCTTCTAGTAGGAGCGTGGTATAATTTTGGGCATGACCGCTAAAATGCCTTGCAGATGTCAAATCTGGGGATAAAAATACAGGTCTTTGAGAAATAAAAACATAGTGAACTTTGAAATCACCCCATCCTGGGGCACTATTGATTCCCTTGGAATTATAGCTGAACAGAAAGCCCCACTCCATTGTTCTCCCACATTTGAAGGATGGCAATGACAAGATGCAAATACAAATCAAAATGGAAATCTAGAAAGAATGAGCACATCAATCCCATCAAAAGTACAAAATATGTACATCCCATATATGAAGCTATCAAAGAAAAAATAACAATCCAGTTTGTACTAATCATCATTGGACCAAGAATTTTGAACTGTATAAAGTTCCATCCTGAAACCAACTGAAGTGGTCTTTCTGGTCTCACAAGTGATATGACCTCAACTACTTGTATTTCATTTTTCTGTCTCTCGAGTTTCAAAGTACCATATAAGATTGAAAATAATAAACAGATACTGCTGAGTGTTTACTTGGAAATACATTTCACAGTCTCATGGGCTTACTGATCAGTAAATATGTACAAGATTACAGCCTAAGTAGTAATAAAGTTAAGAAGAATGCACAGACAGATCATTTCACTCATCTTGGCTTCACACATATGTGTGTAGAGTTGAGGACTTTCCACACTGAGTCAGAAATGAAACCTTTTGTTCATATTTATCAAGCATAATATTATGCTAATAGTACAACTGAATGTATGTCATGGCAGTGTTAGTTTGTAAGAGATGTGGGACAGAAAATTTCCCAGTGCTTATTTTTGTGTGTGTATTATTTAAAGTATTGTCTCCCAGCCCATCAGGGCTCTCAAGAAGAGGAAGTCCTTTTGTTTCAGCATGCAAAAGGCATCTAGAGCCACTGCCATCTTCCTCATTTTCCCCCTTTTCTCCTTCCACAGGAAGAATTGGGGACAACAAGCAGCAAGGCAAGCAGGTTCCAGTAGCCCTGGTTGGCTGGTGGCACAGGAGACTGTTCCCTCCAAACTGGCCTACACACCTGGCAAATAAATAAAACTAACCATAGCTCATCTTTGAAGAAACCACAATTGTTCAAGGAATGAAACAGGACCAAGGAAGTTTCTCATGTCTTACTAGTATTGAGAACCTAGGAAACCTCCAAATATTCTGGACCAAACTCCCATAATGCTTTACTAGTGAGCATGCTGGCATGGCAGCAGTTCACATACCTCTCTTCAAAGGCCTCCGTTCAGATGAGAACTACTGCTGATTTAAGTACTCAGTTGTTTCCTGACTCTTTCAGCCTTGCTTGCTGTCTATAATACTGCTCTGTAAACTCCAGTTCTATTTGGGCTTCTAATCATATCAGCAGAGATGGCCCAAGCCATCTAAACACTTGAAGCAAGAAATCTCAAATAGCTTCTTCAATGGTGGATAAAACAGAATAATAGACAGAGTAATTATTTGTTCCCCTTTAAGTATTACCTCTAATCTGTGCTAGGTGCCAATGTTTTGGAGTCAGAATTTTTTAAAATTAGTCCAGACACTTTACTATCTTATGTTAAACTCTTCCAACTTTGAATTGAACTTTAAAGTTTATTTTTTTGAGTGTATTAAATGTTGCTGTTCGTCTGTTAATCTGTTAGTGCTGAAACAGGAATTTGTTTACTGACCCTTAAAACCTCTTAGTCTGTAAAGTGCCACTATACTGGCTGTCATATTTAATTGTTTACCAGTTGTTTTAATTTCTGTAAACTGCTCTTTGATAGATAGCAAATTTAAGTTCAAATTTAAATAAACAAATCTGTTGCCTGAGAAACTCTCATCCTTTATATTTAAAATGGAAAGGTGAATACCTCATGAACTGATACCTATGATATCTTCTTTTCTACATGCTGAGTGTCCACTTGTTTAACAGCATGTTTGCTGTTTCCCAGATCCTTTGAGTCACTGAGAGTACAAGCCTATACATGTCCATTCAGAAGACCGACCCACTAGTTCAACTATACGCTCCCAGGAAAGCAGGTATAGGATGGCAACCTAAATTAAACTAAGCACACACTTTTTAAATATTTTTTCAGGTTCTAAATAACAGAATTATTGTGGTCCAAAAACTTTAACGGCTTATCAATTAAATGAACAGATATCATTATGACATACGAATCCTATTCTAATATCTTAAAGCAACATTTAGAGAAAATAATTAGATAAAACCAGTATGATGTCAATTTCACTTTGAAGTGGTTTGCTGATGCACAATTCCAGGCATATTTACATAGATGCAAGTTCCACTGTGTTCAAAGGGCTTACTCCCTTTTAAGTGTCTTTAAGGTTACACCCTTAAGCTTCAATCCTAAATAATGAACAGGAGCAGTTAATTAATATCAACAAAGAGACCCACATTTCTGAGCTAACACAATAATTATTTACTTATTTAAAGCTTTTTGCTCCACTCTTCAGCCAAAGAGGCTCCCAGAATAGCATATATAAGACTGATAAAAACAAGATAGTTTTTGCCTATACCCTTAAAATCAAAAAGACATTGGCATAAAAAGAATAACGCACAAGGAGAGAGAAAAACCAACAAACCCAGGAATGAATTGTTAAAACTATACTGTCGTTACTGAGTGCCTTCTAATCATTTATGGAGACCCTAAGGCAAACTTATCAAAGGGTTCTGGGGCTGACAGAATGTGACTTGTTTAAGGTTATCCAGTGGGTTTCCATGGCCAAGTGGCATGCCAGTTCTTCTAAGGACTAGTTGTATTGAAATAGTTCAGGGAAGAGACGGTCTCTCAGAACAGCCCTGCTTTGCAAATCTCCCTCTCCTGCAACCTGATAGAATGGCTGCAGTTAGAGTACTGTTGGTGGAAGGAAAGCCCAATGGAGCCTTAAGTCCACCTGTTCAAGGTTGCAATGTTGTTGATGTTGGCTGTGCTATAGTCACTACTAACTGATCATTCCGTTAACGGGTACAACTTCAAATAAAGGATACAGTATTTAGAATAGGAGTTCACCTGGCTTGATTTTGAAGTCTCTCTAATTGGCCTAAACCAGATTTTATTTTTTTTGTTCCACCACTTTTACACCCTGCAGCTATCACAACCTTTGCTCAAAAACAGATGGGAAAGTTTATTTTTCCTCCCAGGTTGCAGATGGTTATCATTACTGGTCCTCAGTGCAATTCATATGAATCATTTTTCAACTTCCTCACACGTGGTTTTTTGGCACCACTGATGGCTTATCAGTTGGGCCTACAGCCTCCATAAAAACTGTTTTACTGTGAATACATCTACATTTGAAACTACTTCTTTCTTGTATTTGTAAAACTTTATATCCTGCTTTTATATGAACTTTCTCATACAAGGAACTGATCTTTTTAAATTCCTGCTTTGCTTCAGACAGCCTACAGCCACAGACATTCCCAGATTGCTCAATAGGTCCCTTAAGATACTTTTATTTAGTTGTCTGACAGTAGGCTCAGAATTCTAAACCTATGTTAGCTTTACTATTGCAACCATCACAGGAGGTTTCTCTATCACTCATAGCCAAAGAAATTCACAAGATGGCAGCAGAGCTAAGCCCCTAAGATGACTAAGTGTGTGTCCCAGGATTAACGCTGTCAGGCCACATCAAGGTCAATCTTCTTCAGGCTGAAAAGTCTGAGACCTATAGATCTAGCTGTCTTCCAAGAAGCCCAGATGCAGGTATGTAGTTTAAAATAGGCAGGAGTAAAGGTCAAGAACAACAAAAGTGAATCGGAAGGAGGCCAGAAGTGAGTATGTAATCAAAGTTAAGCGGAAACCAAAGTCTAGAACAACAAACAAGGTTTGGAAAGGCCAAATGCATATACACAGTCGAAGATCCAAAAAAATAACCAAGAAAAGAGAACAGGAGTTATCCAGTTCTCACACCAGACACTAATAGCTTTAAAGTGATGAGCTAGTTATCAGAGTAGAGTTGTATCCAGTATATGTGGACCTTTACAGTCATCTGCCTGGATGATCAGGGAGTCTGGTTCTGCAATCTAAATGGTACTCTCAAAAGCTCAATCTACTAAACTCATAGTAAGAGACAGCCACTGGTACCATATGAGGTATAACATCTCCCCCCCCCCTCACAATCACCACTGCAGACTTCACTCTTAATGCCTGCATGCTGTGATTTGGTTTGGTTCTCACTCCTCTGGCCATCTCAAGCCCTAAACCCACCTGCAACTACACTGAAATCAACCAAGGTTTAGAACAGAGCAGGGAACGTGCTCACCAGAAACACAGTCAGATGGTATGATCCACAAAAGAGTGAAGGAATGCTGATTATGAAGAGTTTCTTTCCTCTTAGAAACCCAAAAATTTCAAGGACCATTTCAAGTATGCTATGGAAATGTGAGCTCTCAGAAGCTGAAGCATGTGGGTGGGGAATGAAAGAGAAGGTAGATAAACTGAATCAGGACCTGTTTGAAGCTGACTATATGGGCCTCAATTCCCGTAAGAGCACTAGAGGAAGTGAAAATATACTAACACAAACAACTGTACATCCACAGGAATTTAACCCTAACCTTCTCTATCCTGAAGTGCCAAATCAAGTGCATATCCTCCTGTTAGAATTGGATTACCTTTTTGAAATAAAATCACCATACTTGGACAGGTGCCTATGCTTTTCTTGTAAAATGCACATTGCCATCTTCCAGCCTTCCCTATACAGCCTGCTGTAATAACAAGCAAAGAACAGACAGCACAGCAAACATTATGACAGTATGTTGCCTCGTCGGAACGTGCAAGAAAATGCTTTCAAATACATGCCTATGGCCCTATCCAGGCACACCTCCCCCACCATTACTCTTAGCACCGTCTTCTAAGAGAGGAAAGACTTGCTTTCAAAAAGCAGTGGCCCTTGAGAAAAGAGAAAAAATAATAGTCTCAGTGGGGCAAATACGCCTGAGGCAGACAGCTGCCCTGCTAGTAAGTGCTATTTATATCCCCCACCTACTACTTCGCAGGCTGAGTCACCACAAGGCCAGTTCAGACCAGGGCTGGCAAGATGGAAGACAGTCTGAGGTCAGGCAGTGACTCCCAGTCCCTCGGGGCTCTCACTCTTCCCCTCCCCTCATAAAACAGCTGAATGCCAGTGGCAGCCGAGCACTTGTCTGAGGGCCCTTCCTGGTTGCTCAGCATTTCTTCTCACACCAAGACAGCAGTTTGCTTGCTCCCAGACTTCTAACTACTAGACTGCTATGAAAAAATTACTGACATGACAACAAATTGAACAAGGCAAGATTAATACCCAGGAACAGTTTACTACAGGTCAGATGAAACACACACACACACACACACACCACGCTAAAATGACAGAACACTTCCCAGCTAAGACCATTTGCATCATCAACAAGCTACAACCAATTCTGGGGAATGACAGAGCCCTTTCACAAGCTTTGGAAGGCATGTCTTTATTGGCCTACAGACAGCCTCCAAATGTTAAACAACTGTTCACTTACAACAAGATACAAAACATGGATAGTAATACAGAGATAAGACCCTGCCATGGACCCAGTGCCAACATTCTTCTCACATCTCCTCTGGGAGCAATATTACAGGGGTCAATAACACCACTCAATATCAGAGGTATATTTACTTGTTCTTCCTTCAGCGTGATATGTACCATCCTAGGCTAGCAATGCTCCTCTACATGCCACACTGAACAAACAGGACCGTCCCTATATAAAAGGACTAATGGCCACAAGTTTGGCACTAAAAATGGCAATACTCAAAAACCAGCTGCAGAATATTTCAACCTTCCTGGATATACAGCAAGTGATTTACTGGTTGCAGTCCTTGTACAAGGAAATTCCAATGGAAAATAAAAGTACACTACATATATTAATATGAGAGTTTTTAACCTCTCACTGATATGACTTAAACTTGTTTGTAATTTTTAACTGCTTAAGTAATGCCTAAAGGAAGGTACCTTCATGAATGACATATCTTTTGTCAATGTTGTTTGCCTGCTTAGAATGAAAGCCTTTCTTTTTTAAACCTCCTCTTTTCCAGGCACTCCTCATGTGCCTCACTCAGTGTGTGGCACATGTGTGTATGCACATGTATAGAATTCCCAGCTACTACAAAGAGCAGAAAGGAAAAGCCTCTGCAATCAGAGGTGCAGGTGGAGAAATTCTTTACCCAGTAGCTTCCTATGCATGACAGGGATTAAAATCAGCAGTTGCTAACAGCTAAATGATCTTCAGGGGTTCCATCTCCTACACAAGAGCAGGAGACAGCATTGTGTAATAGAGCCTTCCTACACATATAACAATAGGAATCTTCTCAGAGTTTTGAACCCTGGGAAACTGACTTTTGGGAAGCAGATTTATTGCTCTTTCACATCAACATTAACAGCATTGTAAAGATCTAAGAGACTTGTATCACCTTATGCAGCCCTCTGAAAATTTAGGGTCATGATTTGCATCTTTCTGGATCCTATTACATTTTGTCCTACTCCCACAACCATATGAATATACTTTATGCCCAAGGCTTTAATACTACTCAGTACTGCTTCCAAAGAAGTGTGTTTATATCCACAAAAGCTAAAGTGAAAATAAAAAAAGTAGTCTTAAAGGTGCTGCCACATTTCTTTTCTCTCCTCTCCCTTCCTTCCTCCTTTTTATATTTATGTATGTCAATTCTTCCTTATTTTCCATCACTTGATTACTTGGGTTGAGTGGGTGAACTGATGCTGCTGAAGTTTCACGTCTGATACTGCCTTATGATCAAGTGATGAATATGCCCAAATAAAGTGGCCCTTTGATTTTTTTTTTTAACCAAATGGCCACAATCTATTTTACCTGAAACCTAACCAAGAAGGAAGAAAAAAACCAGATAATGCAGAATCTCTTAAAAATGCCACCAGTACAAGACAGTCCATGGTTATTTTCCATTGCCATAGAGGAAAATAAAACCAACACATTTGAAGGCCTGTGTTATTTTGATGTATATCAAAATAATTCTCAGCAAAACTCAGTTATATCATATTGCATTCAAATCAATCACTCATATACAGCTCCCAAGAGGTTATCATTCCATTCAGTCCACTAACAACTGAGAAAGAATGCAATAGTAACAACCCTTATTCAAGCTTACTGGACTAGGTTTCATAGCATCCCTGACATTCACTGAACTAAAACTCTTGATTCAAACCATAGTCTTTAAACCCTGTTTCTTGGCATCATTCTTGTGCTTGTCAATATTGCTATAAACAGAATATACTCTTCACCCCTATTCAGTCTGGGGAATGTTTAAAGCACTGATAGAAGTCATTCAAGGTAATGCTGAAAAATGAAACAAAAAGGAAAAGAGGATGGTATTTGACCAAAAGTTAGTAAACCAAGACAGAGCCACCTCATGTCTTAGAATTTGAGTTTAGAATGATTAAAAATGCTGCCCAGTCCTCTCCCTTCTGGTGCTCTCCAGTTACTTTGAACCATATTTAATATTTATCTCTAGCCAACACACCAATCTGTTGGTTCTGGTCAGTTGTGTTGACAAGAGACAGAAGGAAACTCCTAGTCAGGTGGGTTGTAAGGGTACAGATGTTTTGAAATACCTTACCCATCTTACAAAATTAGAATAAATTAGTCTTCCCCAAGGGAGTGTCCACTAGATGTTTTGAACTTCAACTCCAATCTCTCACTACTGGCAATATCAGCTGGGCATGGGAACTGCAGTCCAAAACATTTGGAAGGTACCAGGCTGAGAAAGGTTGTTCTAGGTGTATCCTAAGTATAGCATCATTGTTTTCTAACACTTTACACTAACTTCTCCTACGTAGGCAACATTTAGTGAATACAGAGATGTGTTACCAAGCTCAGAACAGTAACAACAAGCGATGACCTCAACTGCAGCCATATATTTATGACATATGTCTAACTAATTCACGTGGAATTAGTATATTGGTTTTTGAAAGTATGGGATTGCTCTTGTTTTTCAAAAAGAAAGACTTGTGACTTGTTTCTGCCTCATCATATCAAGCAAAAAGGTGAGTTAAGATCTGGAATTTCAGTTTGCCAGCTTGATATTCAACAGTCTAGATATACAGCTCATCCTGGAGATTGAAGCCAACCGTATTTTTTTTTTTAATTCAAAAAGCATACAGTTGAGGAAGGCAACAGCCCTGCTTATTTGCATCTACAATAGCCATGATGATGCAGACAAATGAGGCACAGATGGAGAAGTCAGTCTGATCACTCCAAATTGTTACATGCAAGGTGTATAAACAGTTACAAGCCTTAATTACTAAGCTTGCCTACAGAGAATAAATTCCCTAAGCAAAGCTTGAACACTGCAGTGTCACCTTCCTGCTACTGCAGTCCTACCTGGAGGAGAACCATATCAGTGACAGATGGCAGGTATCTGCCTTTGAAGTGTCATCTCCACAGTGCAGAACTGAAGGGCAAGTCTCAGTGGGAGGGACCATTGCACAAGTCTCCGCCCCCATCTGAGCTCCAGCTGTGAAGGAGAAAGCAATATAAGGCTTGTAATTAACTCATTGGCCACTGTGCTGCCATAAAGAAAGGTGACAGTTAAATCTCTTTACAATTGGGAGGAGTCCTGCAATGTGTCACACAGTCCTCCTCCTGAAGGTTGCCTTGACTTATCAAAACTACAGCTCAGGATTATCAGCTCCACTGTGATCTCTGCCAGATAGGTTGTGCTTTTTCTTTGAAGAACTCTGCATCTGCATAGAATCTGTGCCCTTCACAGAAAGAGCAGAATTTTTAGATTCTCAATTTCCAGCACCCACAGAAAACACAGAACTCCACAGAATATTAACTATGAGATCCTTGCCAATTAGAGCTTGCACGTGAATGTTAGAATTAGACTTTACATATTTTAGACATTTTAAGTGCCTTGAAGTAGAATGCTAGCACACAGCAAGAGCTACCATACATAACCAGTGGAATCAAGTACAACACTATTGCTTGATTCTTTACTATATCACTGAGGGCTACAGGTAGGATGCTGCATTCTTGAATATCTTCCTTCCTTCACCCCGAGAAACCTTCTCTGTAGATATAACAGAAAATCAGGTAAAAATCTAGGCTAAAGCTTTTTGTGTGATACATTTTTTTAAGGAAAGGATTCAAACATATAGGACATATATAAACTCAGCTGCACAAAATGATTCAGTCCAAGAAAAGCTTTACTATTTGATCCAGCTGAGTAGGTAAACCAGCCCTTAGTGGCCTTGGATTGAAAAACAGCTTGAGACAGTGGACCTTTCTGCAATACACTGTTACAGCACTATTATTCTACTTTCAACATCCTGTGGAATTCTAGGGTTTGTAGTTTACTGAGGCAGAAGAGCTCTCTGGCTGAGAATTCTAAGGGCTCCTCCCTAAACTGCAAACCCCAGAATTCCACAGGATGTTGAAAGTTAAAGAATAGCACTATAACAGTGTAGTGCGGAAAGGCCCTGTGTTTCCAGTCCTTCAAAAATGATCCAGATATTATACCTGTTCATCTAACCCAGACTCCCATTTAACTATTAGAAGTGCTTCACAGATCAGCGTACAATGTAAATCGGGTGTGGGTGAAACAACAAAGGAGTGAGAAGTTGGATGACTGAAGCCTTAGTTTGGCTGAACTGGTTCACTTATCTTAATCATTGCTTGATAAGGCCTGCACCAAGCCTCCACACTCCGAACTGCACATCTATCCTATTCATCAGCAAGCAGATCAGGAAGTATAAAACTAATTCAAATGTCAAGTCGATGAGATCTTCTTAAGCGGACAAACCTTTGTAAAATTTATGAGCAACACACTCTGTTCCCCGTACTGACATTCAAACATGAATGGCAGTCTTGCCCACCACAGACTCTCTCTTTCCCATGACCTGTGTGCCAGCTTACTTTATACTGTTATGCAAAATGAAATGGAAATGGTAAGGAAGAAGCTAGATGAGTAGTGAGATTGTCCTTAACACACAACTCAAGCATTTTTTGCCCTTTGTTTTTTGGAGAGACATTGGGAGCAAAGAATGGTAGAAGCTGGTAGCCACGGAGTGAAAGACATAATAGCATGTAACAGAGAAACACTGCGGTATCTGTAAAATTTGGTTTCTCAGTACCAAGAAATGTATAGTACCAAGAAATGTATGCAAGAAGATTTTCACTATTTTAGGAAATGTTACCCCCTTACAACTCCAATAAATAAGCATATTAGGGATGCACACGATTGGTGCAGGACACAAATGTTGAGCTGTTAGTGTTATGACTTGTCTTGTTAGAGAACTACTTCTTAATTACATTTTTCTGCATACAGGTGGACAGCCATGACTCACTTCTCTGTTGGCTGAATGTGGAATGTTCTCTAAAAAATCCTTTCTATAGCCCTATAAGTGTAGGGCTCAAAAATCAAAATAACACTTTGCAAATTTGCTCGGATACAGTTGCACAAAGCCAAGCTTGCAGAATGAGCAACACCCAACTGATAACATGCAGCTATCTCGATAACAAATGTTCTTGCCATGGAGGATAAGAGATAGCCTACTTTTGGCCAAAAGAATGATTCAATGTATAAGAATCATTTAACTGGAAACCAGGATGAAAACCCATCATTGCATGGGCACGGAGTGGCTTTAAGCAGACATGAACCTGATGCTGCCATCTGTGAATAGCAAAAATTATCTACTACCTCATGAAGCAGCTTTGCAGATATGTGGATAAAGATGATCAGTTTTATTTTTATCCCCAGACACTATGGACCCAAAATCCTGATACTGATATAAGCTCCATCAGTCCAAACTGAACTAACTTCCAGATAAAGTACTCAAGATCAAAATTTAAATTGACTGCACTGCTTGATTAATGAAGATTTATCATGTTTTCTTCCTCAAAAAAAGACGAGCTACAGCTGTTTCTGATGGGATGCTGACTGTATATCTACAACATGCAAAAAATACATTCAACAAGCATGGCAGCAATATTCTAATGATATTCAACAACTGAGTAGTGGTGCTAAGGAATAGCACTCACTGCTTCTCTAATTACATCACAGCTCTGAACTTCTTTTGTTATCTAGTGCAAGCTACCAAAGCTTTCCACAAACTTTTCACATCTTTAAATAATTTCTGACTGTTGTAAAGTTGCCTTAAACGTTTATTTAACAGTATCAACTTCATTTGCAGAGTGTAATATTTTCCTTCACGTTGCTTGTCAATTTATGGCAATTCTATTAATTTCATGACATTTTCTCAGGCACAGAACACTCAGAGGTGATTTTACCAGTTTCTACCCACCCACAAAAGGAAGCCATGCTCAAGAGAGCTTCTCTCTATGTTGGTGTGTGTACATGAGATGTTCTTCATTTTCTGCATGGATGAAAAAGATCACCTTGTTGCACATGATTCTGCAATGAGAAGCAGCAGGATGCTACGCAGTGTCACTCTTCAGCCTCATAAACAGAGGTATATGCACACATCCTTTCTGAGCCTCAGTGCTGGATGGCTTCCTTAATGTAGAAAGAAGCTACCATGAAATAGTAAAGTTCTGCTCTTCACCTGCAGCAAAGAAAGGTCAGGGCTACAGGGCAAGTTAAAAATTCCTGGTATAGTGAGAAGGAAGAACAAAGCAGTTCCATGATTACTCAGGGCAATGCAATGTGGTTAGAAAAAGTAGCTTTTTAAAGAATAATGCCAGACCATGAAAAGAGGTTAAGTAGCCGAGTTTTTTCCCCCACTAAAGTAGAGCAGAGACTCTTAGTTTAAATGCTTGAGTATAATCTATCCCTAGGGAAGTAAGATGTTGTCGCTATAATTTTTCAATTCACAACATGCATATTTCAGAATATGAATTCTGTATACATGCTGTGTAAAAAAAAAAACTGAATAGACATAATTTGCAAATAGACAATTCTATATCCCAAGAACTATCCACACACCCAGCCTTGCTCATGAGATAAACCAAAATGAAGTCATGCATATCCCATTTCAACAGAATATTTTATACAGCATATATGGGTTTTGCTTCTGGAAGGCAGCTCGTTGGTAAATTCAAAATCCAAATAATGAAACTGTCAGAAAATAGCACTCTGAAAACAACCTCAAGGTCCTTGGCATCCACATAATATTTAACTACCACTGAAATAAATAGAAATAAAGCCATGGTTTCATACTGATTTTAATGGGAACTACTATTTTAGGGCTACATGTAAACTACATGTAGAACTGACTCTGTTCTTAGACAGTTTGTAAGGTGTTTTTTTTAAAATCACAAAATTTTAACAAGACATAGATGTCAGCCTGATTTGCACTGGGATCTGGGATTGCAGCATAGAGGTCACAGATGGAACTGACTTTCACCACCCATCTGAGATTTCAATGAAAATCACTCCTCCTGTCAAAAGCTCTAGCCTCAATGAGTGATTTCTTTCTAAGGCCACTTGCAGGGCAGAATAGTCTTCCTCAAAATCTCAGCTGGGAAGGATCAAACATTCCTCATCCATATGCTGTGGTTTAGATGAAAACTGGGATCTCCTATGTCTCCCATTTAGTAAAAAAAAAAAAAAGAACTGGAACATAGTTGGTAACAATACATCTTGCAACATGTCTAGTTAAAGCAGTGCAGGCAACCGTGCAGGCGTTTGGAAACCACTTTCATTTTTTGGATCCTCCCACAGGCTGCCTCTCCCCAACAGAACTCCCAAACACTTCTACTTTCACCAGAGTCCTTCCCAAAATACAGTAGAGTCTCGATTATCCGACATAAACGGGCGAGCTGATAGTCGGATAGCCGAAAATGTCGGATAATCCAGAGGGCTATCCTTGCCCGTAGCGGCCGCCATGTTTGGGGGCGTGTCCGGGGCATGTCTGGGGGCGTCTGGGGGCGTGGAAATGCCTACAGCCACGCCCCCAAGCAGCACGACATTGGATAATCTGGAATGTCGGATGACCGAAGGACGGATAATCGAGACTCTACTGTAGTGCCTAGAAGTGGCATCACATCACTTCTCATCACTACTTTGAGAAGGTATTTGATTAAGTAGAGGTATTTGGAGATATTGGTGGCCTTTCTTTGTAGGACTTGGGGGGATTGCACATTTTAGGGGCTTTACACACAGTTTTTGAGTGATATATACTCCAAACACACAAAATGGGGCAGCTTAGAGGGATTGGTCAGGGGCTTCAGGGGCCACAAGTGCCCACAGGCCAGACTCTGCCAACATTTGTGTTAAAACCTTGGATTGGAATCTTCTTGGTCCATGACGCTGATAGTTGTAGTTTTTCCAGGGCTATCAGCAGTGGCAAGAAAAGGCAGAACCAAAATCTGGCAGCTCTATGCAGCCTATTTCTCCAATGTCATCCTTTTTTCATGATTGTTGTACCACCTCCTTCTCCTATCTATGTTGGTGAGGTTAAAAATGGTCTAATGCATGAAGATGACAATGGCAAATACCTTACATGAAAGTATGTTTTACCTATGATTGACTTATCATCTCCATCATTTGGGGCCAGAATAACTTTATATATGTTGTCATGGTGCACTTTTCCTCATAACCACCAGTTTCACACCCCATTCCCTGTATCCCTGAACTCTCTTTATGGCTCCCAGCCCTCTACACCAGTGGTTATTAACTGGGGGGTCCGCAAAACCCTGCTGCTGAGCACTGACAGCAGTAGCATCAAAAGGGACCTGGCAACAGGGTGTGTGTGGGTGCTGAAACTGCTCCCTCATTTGCAAACAAGGGACACAGTTTGGGCACACGCACATGCCTGCCACTGTGTCCCTTGGTAGCTGCACTCCTTGCTGCAGTGACCCTGACAAAAGGAAATGGTAGCAGGCAAATTTGCAAATGAGGAACACAGTTTGGATGTGTGCACATGCCTGCTGCCGTGTCCCTCGGTGCCCTCACCCCCTGCTGCTGCATCCCTGACAAAGGGAACATGGCAGCAGGCAAGAGGATGCACCCAAACTGCTTCCTTGTTAGCAAAGGAAGGACCAGTTATGGCACCGGCAAACATCCTCCCCATTGCCGCATCTCTGACAAAGGAGACACGGTGGTAGTCATGTGCGTGCGCTCCCAAATTATGACTCTGAAGACCAGGGCTTGAATCCTCACTTGGCCATGGAAACCCACTGGGTGACCTCAGGCAAGCCACATTCTCTCAGCCTCAGAGAAAGGTGAAGGCAACAAAGGCAACAAATCTTGCCAAGAAAACCCCATGATAGGGTTGCCAAGTCAGTTTTCAGAGGGGAGAAACATGATGCCTAGAAAGAACTTCTCCCATCTGCAGCACTTTGTTGTTAGTCACTTAAGGGCAACCCTTTGTTGTTGTTATTGTTTTTTTTATTTTTGGCAACATTTGTTCAAGGGGTTGCCTTTGCCTCTGAGGCTGAGAGAATATGACTTGCCCAAGGTCTTCCACAAGCTGAGTGAGGATTTGAATCCTAGTCTCCAGAAGCATTTAGTAAATTAATAAATATTTGAATATTTAAATCTAAATTTAAATATTTACATCTTGAGTTAAGTCTTGGGAGTCCTCACCAACAAATTATATTCACAGGGTAAAAAAAAAAAAAAGTTAATAACTACTGCTCTATACCAATGACTAAGGGTTGTTTGACCTGGAAACCTTACTTAGAGACAACCTCGCTGATGGGGCAAGATTCTACGATCACTGTCACTTCCTAATCTACCACATGGATTCTTAAATCAGTTCTCCTGTTTGTCTCTTTTTCCTCTTACATTAAACATAACTTCCATTAAACATCTTTTTGCTATTGTGCTCATTACCTCAAGTTTTCAGGCAAAACTTTTTTAGCACTTCCTCATTTTTGCATGATTAGAGGCAGGAATGATTTATCCACTGCAGTCTCTTGTCAAACTGGTTTCTTGATCTTCCAGCTTCTCCAATCATGGCAACAAAGACAGAAGGAAAATCTCTTTTTTCTGCTAGGAGCTTTCTCTGTGGCAACAACCTTCAGCTTGTGAGAATCATCTCTGTACTAGATGATAATCTAAAAGTATTTTTGCTCATTTCATTGTGATGAAATATTCTGGTATGACAGCAACGCTATACACTCAGTCTCTTCAGTGCATCTTGAACTAGTTTTTCAATTTGTTCTCCCCAACCTCTGCTTCTCTCATTTTCCAATTTTATCAGCCTTATGACTGAGTAAGGCCAGAAAATGACAGCACTGTGACCAATATAAATTCTCTTGTACTCAGAGAGAGATGCTACCAAGAAGAAATACTTATGCTTGAATACCAGTCTTCCTCCCTTAAACTGGAAGGAAATGTTAGTAGCAGAATTAGGCTTATCACATGGCAGAAAGATGCAGCTGCTTCAGGAGGCAGATGTTGAGTGGCAAGAACTGATGTCAGGATTGTTAGAGGACAGATGTGTGAGCTACATGAGTCTACAGTTCTTCTATATATATTTTTTCTTTATCTACATCCCACCTTTCTCTTGGCATGGCACCCAAGCCAGTGTACAAAGGCTAAAACAAGCTAAAGCTAGAACAAACTGATGATAGTTTAAAAGGCAATTAAACAAGCTATCACATTAAAACAACATCATATATGACACCAAAAAGACTGCAAAAAATAACTAAAAATGGAAATGCAAGATGTTGGAAATGTGATGAAAAGGTGTGGACATTATGTGGTGGTCTTGTAAGATAACAAGAAAATTCTGGAAGGAAATACATGATGAAATTCAAAGAATTTATAATGTAAATTTTGAAATGAAGCCAGAATTTTATCTGTTAAATATGCTTGGGCAACAAAGAGAAATAAGATATCATCAGAAGACACTGTTATATCTGATAACTGCTGCAAGGCTGATATATGCGCAGTATTGGAAAGAAAGGAAATATGTTGATATAGAAGAATAGAAATTAAAAGTCTTGGATATGGTAGAGACAGAAAAGTTAACATTTTCTTTGAGAAATAAACCTATCCAGAACTTTGAAAGGGAATGGAAAAAAGTTCTGGATTGGATAAAGACATAATATAAGAAAAGAAATAAGAATAAAGCAAGATTGTAAGTAATGCAATGTAATAATGTAGCAAGTTAAAATAGAAATGTAACAAGGTAGTAAGGTAACAAAGCAATTGTCTAACAATTTAAGATGTAACAAATCCCTTGCGTAAGCAACAATTATGTATGAATGGAATGGATACATGCAGATTCAACTGGAAAACAAGCTTGGAAGTGGGGAGGGTTTTTTTTATTTTTAATTAAAATCTTTAATAAAAATATTTAAAAAAAACATCAACTGCCTGCAAATAGTCACTGAGAAAGCTCTTTCCAGTGTCCTCCCCAGCCAGGGCTGTGATAGTGGCAGGAATAAAAGAAAGCCTTCCCACAACGATCTTAAAATATGACTTAAAAGGTAGTCCAATAGGCTTCTGGAAAAAAAAAATGGGGTGACAAGACTCTCCCGCAAGCAGCAAAATCTCTTATACCATCTATTTTTCCTACTCATTTGAGCTTTTAATCTCGGAACACTTTGAGCAGTTTTACCATATATAGGGCAGGAATAGGAAGAAACATTAGGGATTATATTACAAATATACACTGGCTAAAGGAGTGCACCAAAAAATTTCAAAAGAAAATGTGCTTTATCACAAAGCTTTTGATTGTATAGATCATAAAAAACTATGGATTATTCTAAAAGAAATGGACATTCCAGATAATTTGATTGCCCTGTACAATCAGGACAAGAGGCCATTTTCAGGACACACTACAGAGAAACAGAACAATTTCCCATTGATGAAGGGTCCTTACAATGTTGTATCTTATCAACCTACCTCTTTAATTTATATATAGAACTTACTATACAAGAAGCACGTTTAGATGCTGAGAAAAGAGGCATGAAAATTTGTGGAGGAAACAAAAAAAATGTAAGATATGCAGATGACACTTTATTACTTGCAGAAAATAAAGAATTGGAATGACTATTGATGAAAGAAAAGGAATACAGAAATAGTGATATTAGTTGAATATTAAGAAAACAAAAATGATTACCATGGATGATCTACTTAATTTTAGAGTCAATAATGAAGACATTAAAATAGTTACATATTTTCTACACTTTGGCTTAGTCAGAAATCAAAATGGAGACTACAGTCAAGAAATCAGAAGATGATGACATCTTGGAAGGGCCACTTTGAAGGAACTAGAAAAGATCCTCTGGTGCAAAGATGCATAATTAAAAACCAAAGTCCGGATCATCCATGGTATTGTATTTTATAATTTCTATGTATGGCTATGAAAGAAGAAAGCTGACAGGAAGAAAAGCAACTCATTTAAAATGCGGTACTGGAGGAGAGCTCTGTGGGTATTATGGACTGTTAAAAAGACAAAAGAACAGATCCAGGAGCACATCAAGCTTGAACTCTCCCTAGAAGCTAAGATGACTAAACTGAGGTTGTCATACCCTAGACATATCACAAGATGACATGACTCACTGGAAAAAGCAATAATGCTCAGTAAAGTGGCAAGCAGTAAGAGGAAAGGAAGACTGCACTGCAGGTGAACTGATGCAATCAAGGAAACCACAGCCCTAAAGTTTGCAAAGCTTAAGCAGGATAGCTGATGACCGTCTCTTGGAGATCTCTCATTCATAAGTGAAATCAGCTGGGTGGCAAATAATAACACAACTTAAATTAGACCAGATAGTGCAACTCTGTTTGAGGAGAGTGGGGTTACACAGCTGAACTTCACTGCCTTCTATTCCCCTCCCCAAACACAAAAACTTTCCATTTTGCCAACTGTTTCTCACTCAGGTAGTTCTAAGAAACATGTGCTATCGAGTTCCAGTGTGTTAGTGTCTCCTTAATAATACAGAGATTATGCAAGCTATAAAGCTCAATGAAGTAAAGTTGTGGTCGTGGTTTCCAACACCAGTAATATTTAGCGTTTGGTCTCCTTTCCGTTCTTCTGATTTCCATAACAGTTATAGGCTAGCTCATGCTCAGTTATAATTAAGTACAAACGAAATGCTGCATCCTATACAAAAATGCTTATGCTGCACAAAACAGGAAGCTTGAGTGTGCGTGATACATTGTCACAGACCCTGGAAAAAAGGGTCTAGAAATACTGGAAAGAAGCTCTGAATGCTTGTGGCTTGCACAGCCCGCCGAGGCTTTCTGTTCAAGAGAAACATTTCGGTATCTAAGGATTTGACAGACAGCATGAAAAGGAGGGAAAGGACATGCACTGTAATAAACCACATCCTGGGCCATCTATGTTGTGCTGGGATGGGAGTATGTCGTGGAAAAAAATGGGTTACTTAGGGGGAAAAGATAGCTCTGTTTTCTTAGAAAAAT
Source organism: Iguana delicatissima (assembly GCA_948472985.1). Taxonomy (NCBI): domain Eukaryota; kingdom Metazoa; phylum Chordata; class Lepidosauria; order Squamata; family Iguanidae; genus Iguana; species Iguana delicatissima. Next base: position 433,908 of record CAOKZL010001051.1, read on the forward strand.
GGTTTATGAAAGAAGATGGTTTGGTCCCAAAAACATGAAATTCCTTTCCCTTTATAACAATGAGACCAATATGTCAGGAAAGCCTAGATGGTTTTTCCCAATATGGATTTTATGCACTTGGCTTACAGATCCTTGAATTTTAATATGAAGTGTTGAGAGTCAGAGAGAAGCCTAGAAAC